>JANJXV010000361.1:390000-480000 GCA_024803745.1 Megascapheus bottae
AGTGTAAGGGTAAGGTTAGGGTTAGGGTTAGTGTTAGGTTTAGGGTTAGGGTTAGGGTCAGGGCAAGTTTTAGGATTAGGGTTAGGGTTAAGGTTAGGGTAGGGTTAAGGTTAGGGTTAGGTTTAGGGTTTGGGTAAGGGTAAGGTTCGGGTTCGGGTTAGGGTTAGGGTTAAGGTTATGCTTAGGGTTATGGTTAGGGTTAATGTAAGGGTTAAGGTTAGGGTTACGTTAAGGTTTACGGTTAGGGTTAGTGTTAGGGTTAGTGTTAGGTTTAGGGTTAGTGTAAGGGTAATGGTAAGGGTTAAGTTTAGGGTTAGGGTTAGGTTAAGGGTTAAGGTTAGTGGTTACGGTTATGGTTACGGTAAGGTTTAAGTTTAGGGTTAGTGTTAGGTTTAGGGTTAGGGTTAGGCTTAGGGTAAGGGCAAGAGGTAGGGTTAGGATTAGGGTTAGTGTTAGGGTTAGGGTTGCGTTAGGGTTAGTGTTAGGTTTAGGGTTAGGGTCAGGTTTAGGTAGGGAAAGAGTAAGGGTTAGGGTTTGGGTTAGTGTAAGGATTAGGGTTAGGGTTAGGGTTAGGATTAGGGTTAGGTAAGGTTTAGGGTTAGGGTTAGGGTTAGGATTAGGGTAAGGATAAATGTTAGGGTTAGGGATAGGGTTAGGTTTCAGGTTAGATTTAGGGTTACGGTTAGGGTAGGGGTAAGGGTTAGGGTTAGCTTTAGGGTTAGGATTAGGGTAAGGATAAATATTAGGGGTAGGGATAGGGTTAGGGTTCAGGTTAGGTTTAGGGTTAGGGTTAGGGTAAGGGTAAAAGTTAGGTTTGGGTTAGGGTTAGGGTTAGGGGTAGCGTTTGGGTAAGGGTAAGGGTTAGGGTTAGGCTTAGGGTTAGGTTTAGGGTAAGGGTTAGGGTTAGGTTTAGGGTAAGGGTAAGGTTTAGGGTTAGGATTAGGGTTAGGGTTATGGGAAGGGTAAGGGCTAGGGTTAGGTTTAGGGTTACGTTTAGGTTTAGGGTTAGGTAAGACTTAGGGTTAAGGTTAGGGTTAGTGGTTAGGTTTAGGGTTAGGGTTAGATTTAGGGTTAGGGTTAGGGTAAGGGTAAGGGTTAGGGTTAGGGTTAGGGCTAGTGTTAGGTTTAGGGTTAGGGTTAGGGTAAGTTTAAGGGCAAGGGTTAGGATTAGGTTTAGGGTTAAGGTTAGGGTAGGGGTAGGGTTAGGGTTAGGTTTAGGGTTAGGGTTAGGGTAAGGGTAAGGTTAGGGTTATGGTTAGGGTTAGGGTTAGGGTTAAGGTTATGTTTAGAGTTATGGTTAGGCTTAAGGTAAGGGTTAGGGTTAGGGTTACGGTAAGGTTTAAGGTTAGGGTTAGTGTTAGGGTTAGAGTTAGGTTTAGGGTTAGGGTAAGGGTAATGGTAAGGGTTAAGTTTACGATTAGGGTTAGGTTAAGCGTTAAGTTTGGGGGTTAGGGTTAGGGTTACGGTAAATTTTAATGTTCAGGTTATTGTTAGGTTTAGGGTTAGGGTTAGGGTTAGGGTAAGGGCAAGGGTTAGGGTTAGGATTAGGGTTAGGGTTAGGGTTAGGGTAAGGGTTAGCGTTAGGGTTAGGGTTAGGTTTAGGGTTAGGGTCAGGTTTAGGTAGGGAAAGAGTAAGGTTTAGGGTTTGGGTTAGGGTAAGGATTAGGGTTAGAGTTAGGGTTAGGATTAGGGTTAGGTAAGGTTTAGGGTTAGGGTTAGGGTTAGGGGTTAGGGTTAGGGTTAGGGTTAGGTTTAGATTTAGTGTTAGGTTTAGGGTAGGGTAAGGGTTAGGGTTAAGATTAGGATTAAGGTTAGGGGTAGGTTTAGGGTTAGGGTAAGGGTAAGGGATAGGGTTAGGTTTAGGTTTAGGGTTAGGATAAGGGTAATGGTTAAGTTTGGGATTAGGGTTAGGTTTAGACTTAGGGTTAGGGTTAGGGTGAGGATAAGGGTTAGGGTTGAGGTTAGGGTTAGGGTTAGGGTTGGGTTTAAGTTTAGGGTTAGGGTGAGGGTATGGGGTAGGATTAGGTTTAGCGTTAGGGTTAGGGTAAGGTTAAGAGTTAATGTTATGATTAGGATTAGGTTTAGGGTTAGGATTAGGGTTAGGGTAAGGGTAAGGATTAGGGTTAAGGTTAGGGTTAGGGTTATGTTTAGGGTTAGGGTTAGGGTTGGGATAAGGGTAAGATTTAGGGTCAGGGTTAGGGTAAGGGTTAGGGTTAGGGTTAGGTTTAGTGTTGGGGTTAAGGTTAGGATTAGGGTTAGGGTTAGGGTAAGGGTTAGGTTTGGGGTTAGGGTTAGGGTTAGGTTTAGGGTTAGTGTTAGTGTTAGGGTTAGGGTTAAGGTTAGGGTTAGGGTTAGGGTTACGGTTAGGGTTAGGGTTAGGGTTAGGTTAAGGGTATGTGTTATGGTTAGGGTTAGGGTTAGGGTTAGCGTTCGGTAAGGGTAAGGGTTAGGGTTAGGGTTAGGTTTAGTGTAAGGTTTAGGGTTAGGCTTAGGGTAAGTGTAAGTTTTAGGTTTAGGGTGAGGGTTAGGTTTAGGGTTAGGGTAAGGGTAAGGGTTAGGGTTAGCGTTAGTGTTAGGATTAGGATTAGGGTTAGGGTACGGGTAAGGATTAGTGTTAGGGTTAGGCTTAGGGTTAGAGTAACATTAGGCTTAGAGTTAGTGTTAGGGTAGGGGTTATTGTAAGGGTAAGTGTTAGGGTTAGGGTTAGGGTTAAGGTACGGGTAAGGCTTAGGATTAGGGTTAGCGGTTAGGGTTAGGGTTAGGGTTAGGGTTAGGGGTTAGGGTTAGGGTTAGGGTTAGGGTAAGTGTTAGGGTTAGGTGTTAGGGTTAGTGTTAGGGTTAGGTTAAGGGTTAGGGTTAGAGTTAGGGTTAGGGTTATGGTTAGCATAAGGGTTAGTGTTAGGGTTAGGGTAAGGGTTTGGGTTAGGGTGAGGGCTAGGGTTAGGTTTAGGGTTGGGGTTAAGATTAGCGTTAGGGTTAGGGTAAGGGTAAGGGTTAGGGTTTGGTTTAGGTTTAGGGTAAGTGTTAGGGTTAGGGTTAGGGTTAGGGTTAGGGTAAGGGTAAGGGTTCAGATTAGGGTTAGGGTTAGGTGTTAGGGTTAGGGTTAGGGTTAATATTAGGTTTAGGGTTAGGGCTAAGTTAAGGGTAAGGGTTAGGGTTAGGGTTAGGGTTAGGGTTATGTTTAGCGTTAGGGTTAGGTTTAGGGTTAGGTTTAGGGTTAGGGTGAGGGTAAGGGTAAGTGTTAGGGTTATGGTTATGGTTAGTGTTAGGGTTAGGGTTAGTGTTAGTGTTAGTGTTATGGTTAGGGTTAGTGTTAGGGTTAGGGTTAGGTTTAGGGTTACGGTAAGTGTTAGGGTTAGGGTTAGGGTAAGCGTATGTGTTAGGGTTAGGGTTAGGGTTAGGGTTAGCTTTTGCGTAAGGGTAATGGTTAGGGTTAGGCTTAAGGGCAGTGTTAGGGTTAGGGTTAGGGTTAGGTTTAGGGTAAGGGTTAGGGTTAGGTTTAGGGTAAGGGTAAGTTTTAGGGTTAGGGTTAGTGTTAGGGCTAGGATAAGGGTAAGGGTTAGGGTTAGGGTAGGGTTTAGGGTAAGGGTGAGTGTTAGGGTTAGGGTTAGGATAAGGTAAGGTTAGGGTTAGGGTAAGGGTTAGGTTTAGGGGTTAGGGTTAGGGATAGGGTTGGGTTTAGGGTTAGGTTTATTGTAAGGTTAAGGTTTAGTGTTAGGGTTAGTGTTAGGGTAAATGTTAGGGTTAGTGTTAGGGTTAGGGTTAGGTTAAGGTTTATGGTTAGGGTTAGGTTTAGGGTAAGGGTAAGTGTTAGGATTAGGGTTAGGGTTAGCTTTAGTGTTAGGTGTTACGGTTAGGGTTAGGTTAGGGTAAGTGTTAGGGTTAAGGTTAGGGTTAGGATTTGGTTTAGATTTAGGATTAGGTTTAGGGTAAGGGTAAGGGTTAGGGTTAGGGTTAGGGTTAGGGTTAGGCTTTGTGTTAGGTTTAGGGTTAGGGTTAGGGTAAGGGCAAGGTTTAGGATTAGGGTTAGGGCTAAGGTTAGGTTAGGGTTAGCGTTAGGGTTAGGTTTAGGGTTAGGGTTAGGGTAAGGGTAAGGGTAAGGTTAGGGTTAGGGTTAGGGTTAGGGTTAAGGTTATGTTTAGGGTTATTGTTAGGCTTAAGGTAAGGGTTAGGGTTAGGGTTACGGTAAGGATTAAGGTTAGGGTTAGTGTTAGGTTTAGAGTTAGGTTTAGGGTTAGGGTAAGGGTAATGGTAAGGGTTAAGTATAGGGTTAGGTTTAGGTTAAGTGTTAAGGTTAGGGGTTAGGGTTAGGATTACGGTAAGGTTTAAGATTAAGGTTATTGTTAGGTTTAGGTTTAGGGTTAGGATTAGGGTAAGGGCAAGGGTTAGGGTTAGGATTATGGTTAGGTTTAGGGTAAGGGTTAGAGATAGGGTTAGTGTTAGGTTTAGGGTTAGGGTCAGGTTTAGGTAGGGAAAGAGTAAGGGTTAGGGTTTGGGGTAGGGTAAGGATTAGGGTTAGTGTTAGGGTTAGGATTAGGGTTAGGTAAGGTTTAGGGTTAGGGTTAGGGTTAGGGATTAAGGTTAGTGTTATGGTTAGGTTTAGATTTAGTGTTAGGTTTAGGGTAGGGTAAGGGTTAGGGTTAAGATTAGGATTAAGGTTAGGGGTAGGTTTAGGGTTAGGGTAAGATTAAGGGAAAGGGTTCGGTTTAGGGTTAGGGTTAGGGTAAGGGTAATGGTTAAGTTTGGAGTTAGGGTTAGGTTTAGGCTTAGGGTTAGGGTTAGGATAAGGATAAGGGTTAGGTTTGAGGTTAGCATTAGGGTTAGGGTTGGGTTTAATTTTTGGGTTAGGGTGAGGGTATGGTTTTAGGATTAGGTTTAGGGTTAGGGTTAGGGTAAGGATAAGAGTAAATGTTAGGGTTAGGGTTAGGTTTAGGGTTAGGGTTAGGGTAAAGGTTCGGGTTAGGGTTAGGGTTAGGGTTAAGTTTATGGTTAAGGTTAGGGTTTGGGTAAGGGTAAGGGTTAGGGTTAGGGTTAGGGTAAGTGTTAGGGTTAGGGTTAAGGTTAGGGTTAGGTTTAGGGTTACGGTTAGGGTTAGGGTTAGGTTAAGGGTATGTGTTATGGTTATGTTTAGGGTTAGGGTTAGCGTTCGGGTAAGGGTAAAGGTTAGGGTTAGGGTTAGGGTTAGTGTAAGGGTTAGGGTTAGGCTTAGGGTAAGTGTAAGTTTTAGGTTTAGGGTGAGGGTTAGGTTTAGGGTTAGGGTAAGGGTAAGGGTTAGGGTTAGCGTTAGGGTTAGTGTTAGGTTTAGGGTTAGGTTTAGGGTAAGGGCAAGGGTTAGTGTTAGTGTTAAGGTTAAGTTTAGGGTTAGGGTTCGGGTTAGGTTTATTTTTAGGATTAAGGTAAGGGTAAAGGTAAGGGTTAGGGTTAGGGTTAGGGTGACGATTATGGTTAGGGTTATGGTTAGGGTTAGGGTAAGTGTTAGGGTTAGGGTTACGGTAAGGTTTAGGGTTAGGGTTAGTGTTAGGGTTAGAGTTAGCTTTAGGGTTAGGGTTAGGGTAAGGGTTAGGGTTTAGGTTAAGTTTAGGGTTAGGGTTAGGTTTAGGGTTAAGGTTAGGGGTTATGGTTAGAGTTAGGGGTAGGGTTAAGGTTAGGGTAAGGGTTATGTTTAGGTTTAGGGTTAGTGTAAGGGTTAGTGTTATGGTTTGGTTTATGGTAAGTGTTAGGGTTAGCGTTAGGGTTAGGGTTAGGCTTAGGGTTAGGGTCAGGGTAAGGGTTATGGTTAGGTTTAGGATTAGGGTAAGGATTAGAGATAGGGTTAGGGTTAGGGTAAGTGTTAGGTTAGGATTAGGGTTACGGTTAGGGTTAGGGGTTATGGTTAGGGTTAGGGTTAGGGATAGGGTACGGATAAGAGTTAGGGTTAGGGATAGGATTAGGGTTCGGGTTAGGTTTAGGGTTAGGGTTAGGGTAAGGGTAAGAGTTAGGTTTGGGTTATGGTTAGGGTTAAGGTCAGGGTTAGGGTTAGGGTTAGTGTTAGGGTAAGGTTTAGGGTTAATTTTAGGGTTAGGGTCAGGGTTAGGTTTAGGGTTAGGGTTAGGGTAAGGGTTAGGGTTAGGGTTAGGGTTTGGGTTAGTTTTAGTGTTAGGGTAAGGGTAAGGCTAAGGGTTTGCGTTAGGGTTAGGGTTAGGTTTAGGGTTGGGGTTCAGGTTAGGGTTAGGGTTAGTGTAAGGGTAAGGGTTTGGGTTAGGGTTAGGGCAAGGGTTAGGCTTAGTGTTAGTGTTAGTGTTAGGTTAGGTTTAGGATTACGGTAAGGGTTAGGGTAAGTGTATGTGTTAGGGTTAGGGTTAGGGTTAGCGTTTGGATAAGGGTAAGGGTTAGGGTTAGGGTTAGGGTTAAGGTAAGGGTTAGTGTTAGGGTTAGGGTTAGCGTTACGTTTAGGGTAAGTGTTAGGGTTATGTTTAGGGTAAGGGTAAGGTTTAGGGTTAGGGTTAGGGTTAGTGTTAGGGTAAGGGTAAGGGTTAGGGTTAAGGTTAGAGTTAGGGTTACGTTTAAGGTTAGGTAAGGGTAAGGGTTAGGGTTAGGGTAAGGGTTAGGGTTAGGTTTAGGGTAGGGATTAGGGTACGGGTAAGTGTTAGGGTTAGGGTTAGGATTAGGATAAGGTAAGGGTGAGGGTTAGGGTTAGGTTTATGGTTAGGTTTAGGGGTTAGGGTTACGGTTAGGGTTAGGTTAAGGGTTAGGTTTAGAGTAAGAGTAAAGGTTAGGGTTAAGTTTAGGGTTAGGGTTAGGGTTAGTGTTAGGTTTACGGTTAGGTTTAGGGTAAGGCCAAGGGTTAGTGTTAGGATTAGGGTTAAGGTTAGGGTTAGGGTTAGGGTTAGGGTTAGGGTTAGGTTTAGCGTTAGGGTTAGGGTAAGGGTAAAGTTTAGGCTTAGTGTTAGGGTTAGGGTTAAGGTTCTGGTTAGGGTTATGGTTAGGGTTAGGGTAAGGGTTAGCGTTATGGTTACGATAAGGTTAAGGGTTAGGGTTAGTGTTACGGTTACAGTTAGGTTTAGGATTAGGGTAAGTGTAAGGGTTATGGTTAGGGTTACGGTTAGGGTTAGGGTTTAGGGTTAGGGTAAGGATAAGAGTTAGGGTTAAGGATAGGATTAGGGTTCGGGGTAGGTTTAGGGTTAAGGTTAGAGTAAGGGTAAGAGTTAGGTTTGGGTTAGGCTTAGGGTTAAGGTTAGGGTTAAGGTTAGGGTTAGTGTTAGGGTAAGGGTAAGGGTTAGGGTTAAGGTTAGAGTTAGGGTTAGGTTTAAGGTTAGGTAAGGGTTAGGATTAGGGTTACTGTAAGGGTTAGCGTTAGGGTTTGGTTTAGGGTAAGGGTTAGGGTTAGGGTTAGTTTTAGGTTTAGGGTTAGGGTTAGGGTTAGGGTAAAGTTTAGGGTTAGGGATAGGGTTAGGGTAAGGATTAGATTTAGGGTTAGGGTAAGGGTTAGGGTTAGGTTTAGGGTTATGGTTAGGGTTAGGGTTTAGGGTTAGGGTAAGGATAAGAGTTAGGGTTAAGGATAGGATTAGGGTTCGGGGTAGGTTTAGGGTTAAGGTTAGAGTAAGGGTAAGAGTTAGGTTTGGGTTAGGCTTACGGTTAAGGTTAGGGTTAGGGTTAGGGTAAGGGTAAGGGTTAGGGTTAGGGTTAAGGTTAGGATTAGGGTAATGGTTAGGGTTAGGGTTAGGGTTAGGGTTAGGGTAAGGGTAAGTGTTAGGTTTAGGTTTAGGGTTAGGGTTAGGGTAAGGGTTAGGTTTAGGGTTAGGGTTAGGTTCAGGGTTAGGGTTAGGGTTATGGTTAGGGTAAGTATAAGTGTTAGGGTTAAGGTTAGGGTTAGGGTTAGGGTTAGGTTTACAGTTAATGTTAGGGGTAGGGTGAGGGTAAGTGTAAGTGTTAGGGTTAGGTTTATGGTTAGGTTTAGGGTAAGGTTAAGGTTTAGGATTAGTGTTCGGATTAGGTTTATGGCTGGTTAGGGTTAGGGTAATGGTAAATTTTAAGGTTAAGGTTAGGGTTTGATTAGGGTTAGGTTTAGAGTTAGTGTAAGGGTTAGGGTTAGGATTAGGGTTATGATTAGGGTTAGGGTAAGGGTTAGGTTTAGGTTTAGGTTTAGGGTTAGGTTTAGGGTAAGGGTAAGTGTTAGTGTTAGGGTTAGGGTTAGGTTTAGGGTTGGGTTAAGGTTTGGGTTAGGGTTAGGGTAAGAGTAAGGGTTAGCGTTAGGGTTAGGGTAAGGGTATGTGTTAGGGTTAGGGTAAGGGTTAGGTTAGGGTTAACGTTTCGGTAACGGTAAGGGTTAGCTTTAGGGGTAGGGTTAAGGTAAGGGTCAGGGTTAGGATTAGGGTTAGGGTTAGGTTTAGCGTAAGGGTTAGGGTCAGGTTTAGGGTAAGGGTAAGGGTTAGCGTTAGGGTTAGGGTTAGGTTTACGGTTAGAGAAAGGGTAAGGGTTAGGGTTAGGGTTAGGGCTAGGGTTAGGGTTAGGGTAAGGGTAAGTTTTAGGGTTAAGTTTAGGGTTAGGGTTAGGGTTAGGGTTAGATAGGGATTAGGGTTAGGGTAAGTGTTTGGGTTAGGGTTAGGGTTAGGATAAGGTAACGGGTAGGGGTAGGGTTAGGGTTAGGGTTAGGATTAGGGTTAGGGTTAGGGTTAGGGTAAGGGTAAGTTTTAGGGTTAAGTTTAGGGTTAGGGTTAGGGTTAGGTTTAGGGTTAGTGTTAGGATAAGTGAAAGGGTTAGGGTTTGGATTAGGGTTAGGGTTAGGGTAAGGGTTAGGGTTAGGGTTAGGGTTAGGGTTATTTTGAGTTTTAGGGTTAGGGTTAGGGTTAGGGTAAGGTAAGGGTTAGGGTTAAGGTTAGGGTTAGGGTTAGGGTTAGGGTTAGGGTTAATGTTAGGGGTAGCGTGAGGGTAAGTGTAAGTGTTAGGGTTAGGTTTAGTGTTAGGTTTAGGGTAAGGTTAAGGTTTAGGGTTAGGGTTCGGATGAGGTTTATGGTTAGGGTTAGGGTTAGGGTAATGGTAAGGTTTAGGGTTAAGGTTAGGGTTAGGATTAGGGTGAGGTTTAGAGTTAGTGTAAGGGTTAGGGTTAGGATTAGGGTTAGTGTTAGGGTAAGGGTTATGTTTAGGGTTAGGTTTAGGGTTAGGTTTAGGGTAAGGGTAAGGGTTAGCCTTAGGGTTAAAGTTAGGTTTAGGGTTGGGGTTAAGGTTTGGGTTAGAGTTAGGGTAAGAGTAATGGTTAGGGTTAGGGTTAGGGTTAGGGTTAGGGTTAGGGTAAGGGTATGTGTTAGGGTTAGGGTAAGGGTAAGGGTTCGGGTTAAGGTTTCGGTAAGGGTAAGGGTTTGCTTTAGGGTTAGGGTTAAGGTAAGGGTAAGGGTTAGGGTTAGGGTTAGGTTTAGGTTAAGGGTTAGGGTCAGGTTTAGGGTAAGGGTAAGGTTTAGGGTTAGGGTTAGGGTTTGTGTTAGGGTAAGGGTAAGGGTTAGGGTTATGGTTAGGGTTAGGTTTAGGGTTAGGGTAAGGGTAAGGGTTAGGGTTAGAGTTAGGCTAAGGGTTAGGGTTAGGGTTAGGGTTGGATTGGTTAGAGTAAGGGTAAGTGTTTGGTTTAGGGTTAGGGTTAGGATAAGGTAACGGGTAGGGGTAGGGTTAGGGTTAGGGTTAGGATTAGGGTTAGGGTTAGGGTTATGGTAAGGGTAAGTTTTACGGTTAAGGTTAGGGTTAGGGTTATGTTTAGGGTTAGTGTTAGGGTAAGTGAAAGGGTTAGGGTTTGGATCAGGGTTAGGGTTAGGGAAGGGTTAGGGTTAGGGTTAGGGTTAGGGTTAGGTTGAGGTTTAGGGTTAGGGTTAATGTTAGGGTAAGGTAAGGATTAGGGTTAAGGTTAGGGTTAGCGTTAGGGTTAGGGTAAGGGTAAGGTTTATGGTTAGGTTTAGGGTTAGGGTTAGGGTAAGGGTTAGGTTTAGGATTAGGGTTAGGTTTATGGTTAGGGTTAGGGTTATGGTTAGTGTAAGGATAAGGGTTAGGGTTAATGTTAGGGTTAGGATTAGGGTTAGGGTTAGGGTTAATGTTAGGGTTCGGCTGAGGGTAAGTGTAAGGGTTAGGGTGAGGTTTACGGTTAGGGTTAGGGTAAGGTTAAGGGTTAGGGTTAGGGTTAGGTTTTATGGTTAGGGTTAGGGTTAGGGTTAGGGTAAGGGTAAGGTTTAGGTTTAAGGTTAGGGTTAGGGAAAGGGTTAGGTTTAGGGTTAGGGTTATGGTGAGTGAAGGGTTAGGTTTAGGATTAGGGTTAGGGTAAGGGTTACGGTTATGGTTAGGTTTAGGGTTAGGTTTAGGGTTAGGGTTAGGGTAAGGGTAAGGGTTAGCATTAGGGTTAGGGTTAGGTTTAGGGTTTGGGTGAAAGCTAGGGTTAGGGTTAGGGTAATCGTAAGGGTTAGGGTTAGGGTTAGGGTTAGGGTAAGGGTTAGGGTTAGGGTTAGGGTTAGGTTTAGGGTTAGGGTTAGGGTAATTGTTAGGGTAGGGATTAGGGTAAGGGTAAGTGTTAGGGTTAAGGTTAGGGTTAGTCTAAGGTAAGGGTTAGGGTTAGGGTTAGGTTTAGGTGTTAGGGTTAGGGTTAGGGTTAGGTTTAGGGTTAGGGTTAGGGTTAGTGTTAGGTTTACGTTTAGGGTTAGTGTAAGGGCAAGGGTTAGTGTTAGGGTTAGGGTTAAGGTTATGGTTAGGGTTATAGTTAGGGTTAGCGTAAGGGTTAGGGTTAGGGTTACGGTAAGATTTAGGTTTAGGGTTAGTGTTAGGGTTAGAGTTAGGTTTAGGTTTAGGTTAAGTGTACGGGTTAGGGTTAAATTTAGGGTTAGGGTTAGGTTAAGGGTTAAGGTTAGGGGTTAGGGTTAGGTTTAGGGTTAGGGTTAGGGTTAGGGTTAGGGTAAGTTTTAGGGTTAGGGTTAGGTTAAGGATTAGGGTTAGGGTTAGGGTTAGGGTTAGGGTTAGTGTTAGGGGTTAGGGTTAGGGTTAGGGTTAGGGTTAGGGTTGGGGTTAGGGTTAGGGTTAGGGTTAGGGTTAGGTTTAAGGTTAGGGTTAGGGTAAGGGTAAGGCTTAGGTTTAGGATTAGGGTTAGGTTTAGGGTTACTGGTTGGGTTAGAGTTAGGTTTGGGTTAGGGTAAGTGTAAGGGTTAGGGTTAGGGTTATGGTAAGATTTAGGTTTAGGGTTAGTGTTAGGGTTAGAGTTAGGTTTAGGTTTAGGTTAAGTGTACGGGTTAGGGTTGAATTTAGGGTTAGGGTTAGGTTAAGGGTTAAGGTTAGGGGTTAGGGTTAGGTTTAGGGTTAGGGTTAGGGTTAGGGTTAGGGTAAGTTTTAGGGTTAGGGTTAGGTTAAGGATTAGGGTTAGGGTTAGGGTTAGGGTTAGGGATAGTGTTAGGGGTTAGGGTTAGGGTTAGGGTTAGGGTTGGGGTTGGGGTTAGGGTTAGGGTTAGGGTTAGGGTTAGGTTTAAGGTTAGGGTTATGGTAAGGGTAAGGCTTAGGTTTAGGATTAGGGTTAGGTTTAGGGTTAGTGTTAGGGTTAGAGTTAGGTTTGGGTTAGGGTAAGTGTAAGGGTTAGGGTTAAATTTAGGGTTAAGGTTAGGTTAAGGGTTAAGGGTAGGGGTTAGGGTTAGGGTTAGTGTTAGGGTAAGGTTTAGGGTTAGGGTTAGGGTTAGTGTTAGGGTTAGGGTAAGGATAAGAGTTAGGGTTAGGATTAGGGTTCGGGTAAGGTTTAGGGTTAGGGTTAGTGTTAGGGTAATAGTTAGGGTTTCGTTAGGGTTAGGGTTAAGGTTAGGCTGAGGGTTCGGGTAAGGGTAAGGGTTAGGGTTAGGCTTACAGTTAGGGTAAGGGTGAAGATTAGGGTTAGGGTTAGGGTCAGGGTAGGTTTAGGTTTAGGGTTAGTGTTAGGGTTAGAGTTAGGTTTAGGTTTAGGTTAAGTGTACGGGTTAGGGTTAAATTTAGGGTTAGGGTTAGGTTAAGGGTTAAGGTTAGGGGTTAGGGTTAGGTTTAGGGTTAGGGTTAGGGTTAGGGTTAGGGTAAGTTTTAGGGTTAGGGTTAGGTTAAGGATTAGGGTTAGGGTTAGGGTTAGGGTTAGTGTTAGGGGTTAGGGTTAGGGTTAGGGTTAGGGTTAGGGTTGGGGTTAGGGTTAGGGTTAGGGTTAGGGTTAGGTTTAAGGTTAGCGTTAGGGTAAGGGTAAGGCTTAGGTTTAGGATTAGGGTTAGGTTTAGGGTTACTGGTTGGGTTAGAGTTAGGTTTGGGTTAGGGTAAGTGTAAGGGTTAGGGTTAGGGTTACGGTAAGATTTAGGTTTAGGGTTAGTGTTAGGGTTAGAGTTAGGTTTAGGTTTAGGTTAAGTGTACGGGTTAGGGTTGAATTTAGGGTTAGGGTTAGGTTAAGGGTTAAGGTTAGGGGTTATGGTTAGGTTTAGGGTTAGGGTTAGGGTTAGGGTTAGGGTAAGTTTTAGGGTTAGGGTTAGGTTAAGGATTAGGGTTAGGGTTAGGGTTAGGGTTAGGGATAGTGTTAGGGGTTAGGGTTAGGGTTAGGGTTAGGGTTGGGGTTGGGGTTAGGGTTAGGGTTAGGGTTAGGGTTAGGTTTAAGGTTAGGGTTATGGTAAGGGTAAGGCTTAGGTTTAGGATTAGGGTTAGGTTTAGGGTTAGTGTTAGGGTTAGAGTTAGGTTTGGGTTAGGGTAAGGGTAAGGGTTAGGGTTAAATTTAGGGTTAAGGTTAGGTTAAGTGTTAAGGGTAGGGGTTAGGGTTAGGGTTAGTGTTAGGGTAAGGTTTAGGGTTAGGGTTAGGGTTAGGGTTAGGGTTAGGGTAAGGATAAGAGTTAGGGTTAGGATTAGGGTTCGGGTACGGTTTAGGGTTAGGGTTAGTGTTAGGGTAATAGTTAGGGTTTCGTTAGGGTTAGGGTTAAGGTTAGGCTGAGGGTTCGGGTAAGGGTAAGGGTTAGGTTTAGGCTTACAGTTAGGGTAAGGGTGAAGATTAGGGTTAGGGTTAGGGTCAGGGTAGGTTTAGGTTTAGGGTTAGGCTTAGGGTTAGGGTTAGGGTAGGGGTAAGGTTTAGGTTTAGGTTTAGTGTTAGGGTTAGAGTAAGGGTTAGGTTTAGGTTTAGGGTTAGGTTCACGGTTAGGGTTAGGGTTATGGTTAGGGTAAGTATAAGGGTTAGGTTTAAGGTTACGGTTAGGATTAGGGTTAGGGTTATGGTTAATGTTAGGGGTAGGGTGAGGGTAAGTGTAAGGTTTAGGTTTAGGTTTAGGGTTAGGGTTAAGGTAATGGTAAGTTTTAGGGTTAAGTTTAGGGTTAGGATTAGGGTTAGGTTTAGGGATAAGGTTAGGGTAAGTGTAAGGGTTAGGGTTAGGATTAGGGTTAGGGTTAGGGTAAGGGTTAGGGTTAGGGTTAGGGTTAGGTTTAGAGTTAGGTTTAGGGTTGGGGTTAAGGTTTGGGTTAGGGTTAGGGTAAGGGTAAGGGTTAGGGTTAGGGTAAGCGTTAGGGTTAGGGTTAGCGTTAGGGTTAGGGTTAGGTTTAGGTTTGGGGTTAAGGTTTGGGTTATGGTTAGGGTAAGGGTAAGTTTTAGGGTTAGGGTTAAGGTAAGGGTTCGGGTTAGGGTTAGGGTTAGGGTTAGGGTTAGGGTAAGGGTAAATGTTAGGTTTACGGTTAGGGTTAGGGTTAAGGTTATTGTTAGGGTTATGGTTAGGGTTAGGGTAATGGTTAGGGTTAGGGTTACGATAAGGGTTAGTGTTAGGGTTAGTATTAGATTTAGAGTTAGGTTAGGGTTAGGGATAGGGTAAGGTTTAGGGTTAAATTTAGGGTTAGGGTTAGGTTAAGGGTTAAGGTTAGGGGTTAGTGTTAGGGGTAGCGTTGGGGTAGGGGTAAGGGTTAGGGTTACGGTTAGGTTTAGGGTAAGGGTAAGGGTAAGGGTTAGGGTTAGGGTTAGGGTTAGGGTTAAGGTTAGGGTTAGGATTAGGGTTAGGGTTAGGGACAAGGTTAGGGTAAGTGTAAGGGTTAGGTTTAGGGTTAGGTTTAGGGTTACGTTTAGGGTTGGGGTTAAGGTTTGGGTTAGGGTTAGGGTAAGGGTAAGGGTTAGGGTTAGGTTAAGCGTTAGGGTTAGGGTTAGCGTTAGGGTTAGGGTTAGGTTTAGGTTTGGGGTTAAGGTTTGGGTTAGGGTTAGGGTAAGGGTAAGAGTTAGGGTTAGGGTTAGGGTAAGGGTTAGGGTTAGGGTTAGGTTTAGGGTTAGGGTTAGGTTTAAGGTACGGGTTAGGGCAGGTTTAGGGTAAGGGTAAGGTTTAGGGTTAGGGTTAGGGTTTGGTTTAGGGTACGGGTAAGGGTTAAAGTTAGGGTTAGGGTTAGGTTTAGGGTTAGGGTAAGGTAAGGGTTTGTGTTAGAGTTAGGGTAAGTTTTATGGTTAGGGTTAGGGTAGGGGTAGGGTAAGGGTAAGTGTTTGGGTTAGGGTTATGGTTAGGATAAGGTAAAGGGTAGGGGTAGCGTTAAGGTTAGGTTTAGGCGTTAGGGTTAGGGTTAGGGTTAGGGTTAGGGTTAGGGTAAGGGTAAGGGTTAGGTTTAGCGTTAGGGTTAGGTTTAGGTTTAGGGTTAGTGTAATGGTAAGGGTTATTGTTAGGGTTAGGGTTAGGGTAAGGGTTTGGGTTAGGGTTAGGGTTAGTGTAGGGGTTAGGGAAAGGGTAAGTGTTAGGGTTAGGGTTAGATTTGAATAAGGGTAAGGGTTAGAGTTAGGGTTAGGGTTAGGGGTTAGGGTTAGGGTTAGGTTTAGGTTTAGGGTTAGGATTAGGGTAAGGGTAAGGGTTAGGGTTAGGGTTAAGGTAAGGTTTAAGTTTAGGGTTTGTGTTAGGGTTAGGGTAAGGGTAATGGTTAGGGTTAAGTTTAGGATTAGGGTTAGGTTAGGGGTTAAGTTTAGGGGTTAGGGTTAGGATTAGGGGTAGTGTAAGTTTTAAGGTTAGGGTTAGTTTTACGGTTAGGGTTAGAGTTAGGGTTAGGGTTAGGGTTAGGGTTAGGGTAAGGGTGAGGGTTAGAGTTAAATTTAGGGTTAGAGTTAGGGTTAGGTTGAGGGTTAGGGTTAGGGTTAGGTTTAGGGTAATTTCAAGGTTTAGGGTTAGGATTAGGGTTAGGGTTAGGGTAAGGGTTAGCGTTAGGGTTAGCGTTAGGGTTAGGGTTAGGGTTAGGGTTAGGTTTAGGGTTAGGATAAAGGTAAAGGTTAGGGTTAGGGTTATGGTTAGGATTAGGTTTAGGGTAAGATTTAGGGTTGGGGTTAGGGTAAGGATTAGGTTTAGGGTTAGGGTTATGTTTAGGGTTAGGGTTAGGGTTATGGTTAGGGTAAAGATAAGGGTTAGGGTTAAGGTTAGGGTTTGGTTTACGGTTAGGGTTAGGGTTAATATTAGGGTTAGGGTGATGGTAAATGTAAGGGTTAGGATTAAGTTTAGGATTAGGGTTAGGGTAAGGGTTATGGTTAGGGTTAGGGTTAGGGTTAGGGTAAGGGAAATGCTTAGGGATAGGTTAAGGTTAGGTTTAGGGTTAGGGTTAGGTTTAGGGATAGGGTTAGGGTTAGGGTAAGGGTAAGGGTTAGGGTTAGAATTAGGGGTAGGGTTAGGGTAAGGGTTAGGGTTAGGTTTAGGGTTAGGTTTAGGGTACGGGTAAGGGTAAGGGTTAGCATTAGGGTTAGGTTTAGGTTTAGGGTTCGGGTTAAGGTTAGGTTTAGGGTTAGCGTAAGGTTAAGGGTTAGGGTTAGGGTTAGGTTAAGGGTTAGGGTTAGTGTTAGTGTTAGGGTTAGGTTTAGGGTTATGGTAAGGGTTAGGGTTAGCTTTAGGGTAAGGGTATGTGTTAGGATTAGGGTTAGGGTTAGGGTTAGGATTAAGTTAAGTGTTAGGGTTAGGGTTAGTGTTAGGGTTAGGTTTAGGGTAAGGGTTAGGGTTAGGTTTAGGGTAAGGGTAAGGTTTAAGGTTAGGATTAGGGTTTGTGTTAGGGTAAGGGTAAGGGTTAGCTTTAGGGTTAGGGTTAGGGTTAGGTTTAGGGTTAGGGTAAGGGTAAGTGTTAGGGTTAGGGTAAGGGTTAGGGTTAGGGTTAGGGTTAGGATAAGGGTAAGGGTTAGGGTTAGGGTTAGGATTAGGGTTTAGGGTAAGGATTAGGGTTAGGTTTAGGGTTAGGATTAGGGTAAGGGTAAGGGTTAGGTTTAGGTTTAGGTTTAGGTTTAGGGTTAGTGCTAGGGTTAGAATTAGGTTTAGGTTTAAGGTAAGTGTAAAGTTTAGGGTTAAATTTAGGGTTCGGGTTAGGTTAAGCGTTAAGGTTAGGGGTTAGGGTTAGGGTTAGGGTTAGGGTAAGGGTTAGGGTTAGGGTTAGGGTTAGTGTAAGCGTTAGGTTAGGGTTTGGTTTAGGGTAAGTGTTAGGGTTATGGTTAGGTTTAGGGTTAGGGTTAGGGTAAGGTTTAGGTTTAAAGTTAGGGTTAGGGTGAGGATTAGGTTTAGGTTTACGGTTAGGGTTAGGGGTTAGGGTTAGGGTAAGGATAAAAGTTAGGGTTAGGGATAGGATTTGGGTTCGGGTAAGATTTAGGGTTAGGGATAGGGTATGGGTAAATGTTAAAGTTGGGTTAGGGTGAGGGTTAAGGTTAGGGTTAGGGTATGGGTATGGGTAAGGGTTAGGTTTAGGGTTAAGGTTAGGGTTGGGGTAATGGTTAGGGTTAGGGTTAGGGTTAGGGTTAGGGTTAGGGTAAGGGTAAGGGTTAGGGTTAGGTTTAGGGTCAGGGTTATGGTAAGGGTTAGGTTTAGTGTTAGGATTAGGTTCAGGGTTAGGGTTAGGGTTATGGTTAGGGTAAGGATAAGGGTTAGGTTTAAGGTTAGGGTTAGGTTTAGGGTTATTGTTAGCGTTAATGTTAGGGGTAGGTTGAGGGTAAGTGTAACGGTTAGGGTTAGGTTAAGGGTTAGGGTTAGGGTAAGGTTAAGGTTTAGGTTTAGGGTTAGGGTTAGGTTGAGGGTTAAGGTTAGGGTTAGGGTTAGGGTAATGGTAAGGTTTAGGCTTAAGTTTAGGGTTAGGATTAGGGTTAGGTTAAGGGTTAGGGTTAGGGTAAGTCTAAGGCTTAGGGTTAGGATTAGGGTTAGGGTTAAGGTAAGGGTAAGGGTTAGGGTTATGGTTAGTTTTAGGTTTAGGTTCAGGGTAAGGGTAAGGGTTAGCGTTGGGTTTAGGGTTAGGTTTAAGGTTGGGGTTAAGGTTTGGGTTAGGTTTAGGGTAAGGGTAAGGGTTAGCGTTAGGATTAGGGAAGGGTTAGGGTTAGGGTTAGCGTTAGAGTTAGGGTTAGGTTTAGGGTTACGGTAAGGGTCAGGGTTAGGGTTAGGGTAAGGGTATGTGTTAGGGTTAGGGTTAGGGTTAGGGTTAGCGTTTGGGTAAGATTATGGGTTAGCTTTAGGGTGAGGGTTAATGTAAGGGTAAGGGTTAAGGATTGGGTTAGGGTTAGGGTTAGGATTAGGGTACGGGTTAGGGTCAGGGTTAGGGTAAGTGTAAGGTTTAGGGTTAGGGTTAGGGTTTGGGTTAGGGTAAGGGTAAGGGTTAGGGTTAGGGTTAGGTTTAGGGTTAGGGTAAGGTAAGGGTTAGGGTTAGAGTTAGGTTAAGGGTTAGGGTTAGGGTTAGGGATAGGGTAGGGTTTAGGGTAAGGGTAAGTGTTTGGGTTAGGTTTAGGGTTAGGATAAGGTAAGGGGTAGGGTTAGGGTTAGGGTTAGGAGTTAGGTTTAGAGTTAGGGTTAATGTTAGGTTTAGGGTTAGGATAAGGGTAAGGTTTAGGGTTAGGGTTAGGGTTAGGGTTAGGGTCAGTGTAAGGTTTTGGGTTTGGGTTAGGGTAAGGGCAAGGTTAGCGTTAGGTTTAGGGTTAAGATTAGTGTTAGGGTTAGGGATAGGTTTAGGGTTAGGGTTAGGGTAAGGATAAATGTTAGGGTTAGGGTTAGGGTTAGGGTTAATTTTATTGTTAGGATTATGGCTAGGGTTAGTGTTAGAGTTAGGTTAAGGGTTAGGGTTAGGGTTAGGGTAGGGTTTAGGTTAAGGGTAAGAGTTTGGGTTAGGGTTAGGGTTAGGATAAGGTAAGGGGTAGGGTTAGGTTTGGGGTTAGGTGTTAGGTTTATGGTTAGTGTAAGGGTAAGGTTTAGGGTTAGGGTTAGGGTTAGGTTTAGGGTTAGTGTAAGGTTTTGGGTTTGGGTTAGGTTAAGGGCAAGGTTTGGGTTAGGTTTAGGGTTAAGATTAGGGTTAGGGTTAGGGATAGGTTTAGGGTTAGGGTTAGGGTAAGGATAAATGTTAGGGTTAGGGTTAGGGTTAGGGTTAGGGTAAGGGTAAGGGTTAGGTTTAAGGTAAGGGTTAGGGTTAGGGTTAGGGTAAGGGTTAGGGTTAGGGTTAGGTTTAGGGTGAGGATTAGGGTAAGGGTAAGGGTTTGGGTTAGGGTTAGGTTTAGGGTTAGTGTTAGGTTTAGGGTTAGGGTTAGGGTTAGGGTTAGGATTAGGTTTAGGGTTACGTTTAGGGATAGGGTTAGGGTTAGGGTAAGGGTATGTGTTAGGGTTAAGGTTAGGGTATGGGTTAGGATAAGCGTTAGGACTAGGGTTAGGGTTAGGGTATTGTTAGGGTTAGGATAAGGGTTAGGGTAAGTGTTAGGGTTAGTGTTAGGGTTAGGGTTAGGTTTAGGGTAAGGGTTAAGGTTAGGGATAGGGTTAGGGTAAGGGTAAGGATTAGGGTTAGGGTTAGGGTTAGGTTTAGTGTTAGGGTTGGGGTTAGTGTAAGGGTAAGCATTAATGTTAAGTTTAGGGTTAGGTTTAGGTTTAGTGTTAGGGTAAGGGTAAAGGTTCGGGCTAGGGTTAGGGTTAGGATTAGGGTTAGGGTTAGGGTAAGGGTTAGGGTTAGGGTTAGGGTTAGGGTTAGGGTAAGGATTAGGGTTAGGTTTAGGGTTACGGTTAGAGTTAGGTTTAGGGTTAGGGTAAGGGTTAGGGTTAGGGTTAGGGTAAGGATTAGGGTTAAGTTTAGGGTTAGGGTTAGATTTAGGGTTAGGGTAAGGATTAGGGTTAGGGTTAGGGTTAGGGTAAGGGTTAGGGTTAGGTTTAGGGTAAGGGTAAGGTTTAGGGTTAGGGTTAGGGTTAGGTTTAGTGTTAGTGTTAGTGTTAGGGTTAGGGTAAGGGTAAGGGTAGTGTTAAGTTTACGGTTAGGATTACGTTTAGGGTTAGGGATATGGTTAGGGTAAGGGTAAGTATTAGGGTTAGGATTAGGGTTAGGTTTAGGGTAAAGGTTAGGTTTAGGGTTAGGGTTAGGGTTATGGTTAGGTTTAGGGTTAGTGTTAGGGTAAGGGTAAAGGTTCGGTTTAGTGTTAGGGTTAGGGTTAAGGTTATGGTTAAGGTTAGGGTTAGGGTTAGGTTAAGGGTTAGGGTAAGGGTTAGGGTTAGGGTTAGGGTTAGAGTTAATGTTAGGGTTAGGGTGATGGTAAGTGTAAGGGTTAGGGTTAGGTTTAGGGTTAGGGTTAGGATAAGGGTAAGGGTTAGGGTTAGAGTTAGGGTTACGGTAAGGGTAACGGTTAGGGTTAAGGTTAGAGTTAGGGTAGGGTTAGTTATAGGGATAGGGTTAGGGTAAGGGTAAGGGTTAGGGTTAGAGTTAGGGTTAGGTTTAGGGTTACGGTAAGGGTTAGGGTTCGGGTTAGGTTTAGAGTAAGAGTTATGGTTAGGTTTAGGGTAAGGGTAAGTTTTAGGGTTAGGGTTAGGGTTAGGGTAAGAGTAAGCTTTAGGGTTAGAGTTAGGGTAGGGTTTAGGGTTAGTGTTAGTGTTAAGGTTAGGGTTAGGTTTGGGGTTAGGGTAAGGGTTAGTGTTAGGGTTAGGGTTAGGGTAAGGGTTAGGGTTAGGGTTAGGTTTAGGGTGAGGATTAGGGTAAGGGTAAGGGTTAGGGTTAGGTTTAGGGTTAGTGTTAGGTTTAGGGTTAGGGTTAAGGTTAGGGTTAGGGTAAGGATTAGGGTTAGGGTTAGGGTTAGGGTAAGGGTTAGGGTTAGGGTTAGGGTTAGGGTAAGGGTACGGGTTAGGGTTAGGGTTAGGGTTATTTTTAGTGTTAGGGTTAGGGTTAGGGTAAGGGTAAGGGTTAGTGTTAAGTTTACGCTTAGGGTTACGTTTAGGGTTAGGGTTAGCTTAGGGTAAGGGTAAGTGTTAAGGTTAGGATTAGGGTTAGGGTTAGGGTAAGGGTTAGGTTTAGGGTTATGGTTAGGGTTATGGTTAGGTTTAGGGTTAGTGTTAGTGTAAGGGTAAAGGTTCGGTTTAGTTTTAGTGTTAGGGTTAAGGTTATGGTTAAGGTTAGGGTTAGGGTTAGGGGAAGGGTTAGGGTAAGAGTTAGGTTTAGGTTTATGGTAAGGTTTATGGTTAGGTTTAGGGTTAGGGTTAGAGGTAGTTTTAGGGTTAGTGTAAGGGTTAGGGTTAGGTTTAAGTTTAGGGTCAGGGTTAGGTTAGGTTTAGGGTTAGGTTTAGAGTAAGGATTAGGGTTAGGGTTAGGTTTAGGGTTAGAGTTAGGGTAAGGGTAAGGGTTAGGTTCAGGTTTAGGGTTAGGTTTAGGTTTAGGGTTATTGTTATGGTTAGGGTAAAGATATGTTTTAGGGTTAAGATTAGAATTAGGTTTAGGGTTAGGGTTAGAGTTAATGTTAGGGTTAGGGTGATGGTAAGTGTAAGGGTTAGGGTTAGGTTTAGGGTTATTGTTAGGATAAGGGTAAGGGTTAGGGTTAGAGTTAGGGTTAGGGTAAGGGTAACGGTTCGGGTTAAGGTTAGGGTTAGTTTAGGGTTAGTTATAGGGATAGGGTTAGGGTAAGGGTAAGGGTTAGGGTTAGTGTTAGAGTAAGGGTTAGGTTTAGGGTTACGGTAAGAGATAGAGTTAGGGTTAGGTTTAGAGTAAATGTTAGGGTTAGGTTTAGGATAAGGGTAAGTTTTAGGGTTAGGGTTAGGGTTAGGGTAAGGGTTAGGGTTAGGGTTAGGTTTAGGGTGAGGATTAGGGTAAGGGTAAGGGTTAGGTTTAGGGTAATGGGAAGGGTTCGGATTAGTTTTAGGGTTAAGGATTAGGGTTAGGGTTAGGGTTAGTGTTAGGTTTAAGGTTAGGTTTAGGGTTACATTTAGGGTTAGGGTTAGGGTTAGGGTAAGGGTATGTGTTAGGGTTAAGGTTAGGGTTAGGGTTAGGATAAGGGTTAGGATTAGGGTTAGGGTTAGGGTATCGTTAGGGTTAGGGTTAGGGTTAGGGTAAGTGATAGGGTTAGTTTTAGGGTTAGGGTTAGGTTTAGGGTAAGGGTTAGGGTTAGGGTAAGGGTTAGCGTTAGGGTTAGGGTTAGGGTTAGTGTTAGGGTTAGGGTAAGGGTATGCGTTAGTGTTAAGTTTAGGGTTAGGGTTAGGTTTAGGGTTAGGGTTAGGATTTGGATAAGGGTAAGGGTTAGTGTTAGGATTAGGGTTAGGGATAGGGTAAGGGTTAGGGTTAGGGTTAGGGTTAGGTTTAAGGTTAGTGTTAGGGTAAGGGTAAAGTTTCGGGCTAGGGTAGGGTTAGGGTTAAGGTTATGGTTAAGGTTAGGGTTAGGGTTAGGGTTAGGGTTAGGGTTAGTATTAAGGTTAGGGTTAGGGTAAGGGTTAGGGTTAGGGTTAGGGTTAGGTTTAGGGTAAGGGTATGTGTTAGGGTTAGCGTTAGGGTTTGGGTTAGCGTTTGGGTAAGGGTAAGGGTTAGCTTTAGACTTAGAGTTAAGGTAAGGCTAAGGCTTTGGGTTCGGGTTAGGGTTAGGGTTAGGATAAGGTAAGGGGTAGGGGTAGGTTTAGTGTTAGGGTTAGGGGTTAGGGTTAGGGTTAGGGTTAGGGTAAGGATTAGGGTTAGGTTTAGTGTTAGGGTTAGAGTTAGGTTTAGGGTTAGGGTAAGGATTAGGGTTAGGGTTAAGTTTAGGGTTAGGGTTAGGGATAGGGATAGGGTAAAAATTAGGGTTAGGGTTAGGGTAGGGTTAGAGTAAGGGTTAGGGTTAGGTTTAGGGTAAGGGTAAGTTTTAGGGTTAGGGTTACAGTTAGGGTAAGGGTTAGGGTTAGGGTTAGGGTTAGGGTAGGGCTTAGGTTTAGTGTTAGTGTTAGGGTTAGAGTTAGGTTTAAGGTTAGGGTAAGGGTAAGTGTTAGGGTTAGGGTTATGGTAAGGGTTAGGGTTAGGGTTAGATTTAGGGTGAGGATTAGGCTAAGGGTAAGGGTTAGGGTTAGGGGTAGGATTAGGGTTAGGGTAAGGGTAAGGGTTAGGGTTAGGTTTAGGGTTATTTTTAGTGTTAGGGTTAAGGTTAGGGTTAGGGTAAGGGTAAGGGTTAGTGTTAATTTTACGGTTAGGGTTACGTTTAGGGTTAGGGTTAGCTTAGGGTAAGGGTATGTGTTAGGGTTAGGATTAGGGGTAGGGTTAAGGTAAGGGTTAGGGTTAGGTTTAGGGTTAGGGTTAGGGTAAGGGTAAGGCTTAGTATTAGGGTTAGGGTTAGGTTTAGGGTCGGGTTAAGGTTAGGTTTACGGTTAGGGTAAGGGTAAGGGTTAGGGTGAGGGATAGGTTAAGGTTTAGGGTTAGTGTTAGTGTTAGGGTTAGGTTTAGGGTTATTTTAAGGGTTAGGGTTAGCGTTAGTTTAAGGGTAGTTGTTAGGGTTAGGGTTAGGGTTAGGGTTAGCGTTTGGGTAAGGGGAGTGTTAGGGTTAGGGTTAGGATTAAGGTAAGTGTTAGGGTTAGGGTTAGGGTTAGGGTTAGGTTTAGGTTTAGGGTAAGTGTTAGGGTTAGGTTTAGGGTAAGGGTAAGGTTTAAGGTTAGAATTAGGGTTACGGTTAGGGTAAGGGTAAGGGTTAGGTTTAGGGTTAGGGTTAGGGTTAGGTTTAGGTTTAGGGTAAGGGTAAGTGTTAGGGTTAGGGTTAAGGTAAGGGTTAGGGTTAGGGTTAGGTTTAGGATAACGGTAAGGGTTAGGGTTAGGGTTAGGATTAGGGGTTAGGGTAAGGGTTAGGGTTAGGTTTAGGGTTAGGGTTAGTGTAAGGGTAAGGGTTAGGTTTAGGGTTAGGGTTAGGTTTAGGGTTAGTGTTAGGGTTAGAGTTAGGTTTAGGGTTAGGTTAAGTGTAAAGTTTAGGGTTAAATTTAGGGTTCTGGTTAGGTTAAGGGTTAAGGTTAGGGGTTAGGGTTAGGGTTAGGGTTAGGGTAAGGGTTAGGGTTAGGGTTAGGGTTAGGGTAAGCGTTAGGGTTAGGGTTTGGTTTAGGGTAAGTTTTAGGGTTATGGTTAGGTTTAGGGTTAGGGTTAGGGTTAGGGTAAGTTTAAGGGTTAAGGTTAGGATTAGGGTTAGTATTAGGGTTAGGGTTACGTTTAGGGTTAGGGGTTAGGGTTAGGGTAAGGATAAAAGTTAGGGTTAGGGATAGGATTTGGGTTCGGGTAATGTTTAGCGTTAGGGATAGGGTATGGGTAAGTGTTAGAGTTGGGTTAGGGTGAGGGTTAAGGTTAGGGTTAGGATACGGGTAAGGGTAAGGTTTAGGGTTAGGGTTAAGGTTAGGGTAAGTGTAAGTGTTAGGGTTAGGTTAAGGGTTAGGGTTAGGGTAAGGTTAAGGTTTAGGTTTAGGTTTAGGGTTAGGGTTAGGGTAATGGTAAGGTTTAGGGTTAAGGTTAGGGTTAGGATTAGGGTTAGGTTAAGGTTTAGGATTAGGGTAAGTGTAAGGGTTAGGGTTAGCATTAGCGTTAGGGTTAATTTAAGGGTAAGGGTTAGGGTTATGGTTAGTTTTAGGTTTAGGTTTAGGGTAAGGGTAAGGGTTAGCATTGGGTTTAGGGTTAGGTTTAGGGTGGGGGTTAAGGTTTGGTTTAGGTTTAGGGTAAGGGTAAGGGTTAGGGTTAGGATTAGGGAAGAGTTAGGGTTACAGTTAGCGTTAGAGTTAGGGTTAGGTTTAGGGTTACGTTAATGGTTAGGGTTAGGGTTAGGGTAAGGGTATGTGTTAGGGTTAGGGTTAGGGTTAGGGTAGCGTTTGGGTAAGGGTAAGGGTTAGCTTTAGGGTGAGGGTTAAGGTAAGGGTAAGGGTTAAGGTTAGGGTTAGGGTTAGTGTTAGGATTAGAGTACGGGTTAGGGTCAGGTTTAGGGTAAGGGTAAGGGTTAGCGTTGGGTTTAGGGTTAGGTTTAGGGTTGGGGTTAAGGTTTGGGTTAGGTTTAGGGTAAGGGTAAGGGTTAGGGTTAGGATTAGGGAAGAGTTAGGGTTAGGGTTAGCGTTAGAGTTAGGGTTAGGTTTAGGGTTACGGTAATGGTTAGGGTTAGGGTTAGGGTAAGGGTATGTGTTAGGGTTAGGGTTAGGGTTAGGGTAGCGTTTGGGTAAGGGTAAGGGTTAGCTTTAGGGTGAGGGTTAAGGTAAGGGTAAGGGTTAAGGTTAGGTTTAGGGTTAGGGTTAGGATTAGAGTACGGGTTAGGGTCAGGTTTAGGGTAAGGGTAAGGGTTAGGGTTAGGGTTAGGGTTAGGTTTAGGGTTAGGGTAAGGTAAGGTAAGGGTTAGGGTTAGAGTTAGGTTAAGGGTTAGGGTTAGGGTTAGGGTTAGGGTAGGGTTTAGGGTAAGGGTACGTGATTGGGTTAGGGTTAGGGTTAGGATAAGGTAAGGGGTAGGGTTAGGGTTAGGGTTAGGGGTTAGGTTTAGGGTTAGGGTTAGTGTTAGGTTTAGGGTTAGGGTAAGGATCAGGTTAAGGGTTAGGGTTAGGGTCAGGGTTAGGGTTAGTGTAAGGTTTTGGGTTTGGGTTAGGGTACGGCAAGGTTAGGGTTAGGTTTAGGGTTAAGATTAGGGTTAGGGTTAGGGATAGGTTTAGGGTTAGAGTTAGGGTAAGGATAAATGTTAGGGTTAGGGTTAGGGTTAGGGTTAAGGTTTTTGTTAGGGTTATGGTTAGGGTTAGGGTAAGGGTTAGGGTTAGGGTTAGGGTTAGGTTAGGGTTAGGGTTAGGGTTAGGGTTAGGGTTAAGTTTAGGGTTAGGGTTAGGGTTAGGGTTAGGGTTAGGTTAAGGGTAAGGGTTAGGGTTAGGGTTAGGGTTAGGATTAAGGTAAGTGTTAGGGTTAGGGTTAGGATTAAGGTAAGTGTTAGGGTTAGGGTTAGCGTTAGGGTTAGGGTTAGGTTTAGGGTAAGGGTTAGGGTTAGGTTTAGGGTAAGGGTAAGGTTTAGGGTTAGGATTAGGGTTAGTGTTAGGGTAAGGGTAAGGGTTAGGTTTAGGGTTAGGTTAGGGTTAGGGTTAGGGTTAGGGTAAGGGTAAGTGTTAGGGTTAGGGTTGGGGTAAGGTTTAGGGTTAGGGTTATTTTTAGGGTGAGAATTAGGGTAAGGGTAAGGGTTTGGGTTAGGGTTAGGGTTAGGTTTAGAGTTAGTGTTAGGTTTAGGGTTAGGGTTAGAGTAAGGGGAAGGGTTAGGATTAGTTTTAGGGTTAAGGGTTAGGGTTAGGTTTAAGGTTAGGTTTCGGGTTACGTTTAGGGATAGGGTTAGGGTTAGGGTAAGGGTATGTGTTAGGGTTAAGGTTAGGGTTAGGGTTAGGATAAGGGTTAGGGTAAGTGTTAGGGTTAGTGTTAGGGTTAGGGTTAGGTTTAGGGTAAGGGTTAGGGTTAGGGTTAGGGATAGGGTTAGGGTAAGGGTAAGGGTTAGGGTTAGGGTTAGGGTTAAGTTTAGTGTTAGGGTTAGGGTTAGTGTAAGGGTAAGCATTAATGTTAAGTTTAGGGTTAGGGTTAGGTTTAGTGTTAGGGTAAGGGTAAAGGTTCGGGCTAGGGTTAGGTTTAGGATTAGGGTTAGGGTTTGGGTAAGGGTTAGGGTTAGGGTTAGGGTTAGGGTTAGGGTAAGGATTAGGGTTAGGTTTAGGGTTAGGGTTAGAGTTAGGTTTAGGGTTAGGGTAAGTGTTAGGGTTAGGGTTAGGGTAAGGATTAGGGTTAAGTTTAGGGTTAGGGTTAGAGTTAGAGTTAGGGTAAGGATTAGGGTTAGGGTTAGGGTAAGGGTAAGGGTTAGGGTTAGGGTTAGGGTTAGGTTTAGTGTTAGTGTTAGTGTTAGGGTTAGGGTAAGGGTAAGGGTAGTGTTAAGTTTACGGTTAGGATTAAGTTTAGGGTTAGGGATAGGGTTAGGGTAAGGGTAAGTATTAGGGTTAGGATTAGGGTTAGGGTTAGGGTAAAGGTTAGGTTTAGGGTTAGGTTTAGGGTTATGGTTAGGTTTAGGGTTAGTGTTAGGGTAAGGGTAAAGGTTCGGTTTAGTGTTAGGGTTAGGGTTAAGGTTATGGTTAAGGTTCGGGTTAGGGTTAGGTTAAGGGTTAGGGTAAGAGTAAGTATTAGGGTTAGGATTAGGGTTAGGTTTAGGGTAAAGGTTAGGTTTAGGGTTAGGGTTAGGGTTATGGTTAGGTTTAGGGTTAGTGTTAGGGTAAGGGTAAAGGTTCGGTTTAGTGTTAGGGTTAGGGTTCAGGTTATGGTTAAGGTTAGGGTTAGGGTTAGGTTAAGGGTTAGGGTAAGGGTTAGGGTTAGGGTTAGGGTTAGAGTTAATGTTAGGGTTAGGGTGATGGTAAGTGTAAGGGTTAGGGTTAGGTTTAGGGTTAGGGTTAGGATAAGGGTAAGGGTAAGGGTTAGAGTTAGGGTTACGGTAAGGGTAACGGTTAGGTTTAAGGTTAGAGTTAGGGTAGGGTTAGTTATAGGGATAGGGTTAGGTTAAGGGTAAGGGTTAGGGTTAGATTTAGAGTTAGGGTTAGGTTTAGGGTTACGGTAAGGGTTAGGGTTCGGGTTAGGTTTAGAGTAAGGGTTATGGTTAGGTTTAGGGTAAGGGTAAGTTTTAGGGTTAGGGTTAGGGTTAGGGTAAGAGTAAGCTTTAGGGTTAGGGTTAGGGTAGGGTTTAGGGTTAGTGTTACTGTTAAGGTTAGGGTTAGGTTTGGGGTTAGGGTAAGGGTAAGTGTTAGGGTTAGGGTTAGAGTAAGGGTTAGGGTTAGGGTTAGGTTTAGGGTGAGGATTAGGGTAAGGGTAATTTTTAGGGTTAGGTTTAGGGTTAGTGTTAGGTTTAGGGTTAGGGTTAGGGTTAGGGTTAGGGTAAGGATTAGGGTTAGGGTTAGGGTTAGGGTAAGGGTTAGGTTTAGGGTTAGGGGTAGAATAAGGGTTCGGGTTAGGGTTAGGGTTAGGGTTATTTTTAGTGTTAGGGTTAGGGTTAGGGTTAGGGTAAGGGTAAGGGTTAGTGTTAAGTTTACGCTTAGGGCTACGTTTAGGGTTAGGGTTAGCTTAGGGTAAGGGTAAGTGTTAGGGTTAGGATTAGGGTTAGGGTTAGGGTAAGGGTTAGGTTTAGGGTTATGGTTAGGGTTATGGTTAGGTTTAGGGTTAGTGTTAGTGTAAGGGTAAAGGTTCGGTTTAGTGTTAGTGTTAGGGTTAAGGTTATGGTTAAGGTTAGGGTTAGGGTTAGGGGAAGGGTTAGGGTAAGCGTTAGGGTTAGGTTTATGGTAAGCTTTATGGTTAGGTTTAGGGTTAGGGTTAGAGGTAATTTTAATGTTAGTGTAAGGGTTAGGGTTAGGTTTAAGTTTAGGGTCAGGGTTAGGTTAGGTTTAGGGTTAGGTTTAGAGTTAGGATTAGGGTTAGGGTTAGGTTTAGGGTTAGAGTTAGGGTAAGGGTAAGGGTTAGGTTCAGGGTTAGGGTTAGGTTTAGGGTAAGGGTTATTGTTATGGTTAGGGTAAAGATATGTTTTAGGGTTAAGATTAGAATTAGGTTTAGGGTTAGGGTTAGAGTTAATGTTAGGGTTAGGGTGATGGTAAGTGTAAGGGTTAGGGTTAGGTTTAGGGTTATTGTTAGGATAAGGGTAAGGGTTAGGGTTAGAGTTAGGGTTAGGGTAAGGGTAACTGTTCGGGTTAAGGTTAGGGTTAGGGTAGGGTTAGTTATAGGGATAGGGTTAGGGTAAGGGAAAGGGTTAGGGTTAGTGTTAGAGTAAGGGTTACGTTTAGGGTTACGGTAAGGGATAGAGTTAGGGTTAGGTTTAGAGTAAGGGTTAGGGTTAGGTTTAGGATAAGGGTAAGATTTAGGGTTAGGGTTAGGTTTAGGGTGAGGATTAGGGTAAGGGTAAGGGTTAGGGTTAGGTTTAGGGTTAGTGTTAGGTTTAGGGTTAGGGTTAGGGTTAGGGTTAGTGTTACAGTTAGGGTTAGGTTTAGGGTTACGGTAAGGGTTAGGGTTAGGGTTAGGTTTAGAGTAAGGGTTAGGGTTAGGTTTAGGGTAAGGGTAAGTTTTAGGGTTAGGGTTAGTATTAGGGTAAGGGTAAGCTTTAGGGTTAGGGTTAGGGTAGGGTTTAGGTTTAGTGTTAGTGTTAGGGTTAGGTTTGGGGTTAGGGTAAGGGTAAGTGTTAGGGTTAGGGTTAGGGTAATGGTTAGGGTTAGGGTTAGGTTTAGGGTGAGGATTAGGGTAAGGGTAAGGGTTAGGGTTAGGGTTAGGTTTAGCGTTAGTGTTAGGTTTAGTGTTAGGGTTAGGGTTAGGGTTAGGGTAAGGATTAGGTTTAGGGTTAGGGTTAGGGTAAGGGTTATGTTTAGGGTTAGGGTTAGGGTAAGGGTAAGGGTTAGGGTTAGGGTTAGGGTTATTTTTAGTGTTAGGGTTAGGGTTAGGGTTAGGGAAAGGTTAAGGTTTAGTGTTAAGTTTACGGTTAGGGTTACGTTTAGGGTTAGGGTTAGCTTAGGGTAAGGGTAAGTGTTAGGGTTAGGATTAGGGTTAGGGTTAGGGTAAGGGTTAGGTTTAGAGTTATGGTTAGGGTTATGGTTAGGTTTAGGGTTAGTGTTAGTGTAAGGGTAAAGGTTCGGTTTAGTGTTAGTGTTAGGGTTAAGGTTATGGTTAAGGTTAGGGTTAGGGTTAGGGTAAGGGTTAGGGTTAGGTTTATGGTAAGGTTTATGGTTAGGTTTAGGGTTAGGGTTAGGGTTAGGTTTAGGGTTACGTTTAGGGTGAGGATTAGGGTAAGGGTAAGGTTTAGGGTTAGGGTTAGGGTTAGGGTAAGGGTAAGGGTTACGTTTAGGGTTAGGCTTATTTTTAGTGTTAGGTTTAGGGTTAGGGTTACGGTAAGGGTTAGAGTTAGGGTTAGGTTTAGAGTAAGGGTTAGGGTTAGGTTTAGGGTAAGGGTAAGTTTTAGGGTTAGGGTTAGGGTTAGGGTAAGGGTTAGGGTTAGGGTTAGATTTAGGGTGAGGATTAGGGTAAGGGTAACGGTTAGGGTTAGGGTTAGGTTTAGGGTTAGTTTTAGGTTTAGGGTTAGGGTTAGGGTAAGGGGAAGGGTTAGGATTAGTTTTAGGTTTAAGGGTTAGGGTTAGGGTTAGGGTTAGGTTTAAGGTTAGGTTTAGGGTTACGTTTAGGGTTAGGGTTAGGGTTAGGGTAAGGGTATGTGTTAGGGTTAAGGTTATGGTTAGGGTTAGAATAAGGTTTAGGATTAGGGTTAGGGTTAGGGTATCGTTAGGGTTAGGGTTAGGTTTAGGGTAAGGGTTAGAGTTAGGGTTAGGGTATGGTTTAGGGGTAGGGTTAGGGTTAGGGTAAGGGTTAGATTTAGGGTTAGGGTAAGGGTTAGGGTTAGGGTTAGGGTTAGTGTTAGTGTAAGGTTTAGGGTTAGGATTAGGGTTAGGTTTAGGGTTAGGGTTATTGTTAGGGTTAGGGTTAGGGTAAGGGTTAGGGTTAGGGTAAGGGTTAGTTTTAGGGTTAGGGGAAGGTTTAGGGTTAGGGTTAGGGTTAGGGTTAGTGTAAGGTTTAGGGTTAGGATTAGGGTTAGGTTTAGGGTTAGGGTTATTGTTAGGGTTAGGGTTAGGGTAAGGGTTAGTGTTAGGGTTAGGGTTAGGTTCGGGGGCAGGGTAAGGGTAAGTGTTCGAGTTAGATGAGGGTTAGGATAAGGGTAAGTGTTAGCGTTAGGGTTAGGGTTAGGGGTTAGGGTTAGGGTTACGGTAAGGGTTAGGGTTAGGTAAACGTTTAGGATTAGTGTTTGGTTTAGGGTTAAGATAAGGGTTAAGGTAAGGGTTAGGGTTAGGGTAAGCGTTAGGGTTAGGGTTAGGATTAGGGTTAGAGTTAGGGTTAGGTTTAGGATTAGGTTTAGGGTTAGGGTTAGGTTAACGTTAAGGGTTAGGTTTAAGGTTAGGGTTAGGGTTAGGGTTAGGGTAAGGGTAAGTATTAGGGTTAGGATTAGGGTTAGGGTTAGGGTAAGGGTTAGGGTTAGGTTTACGGTTAGGGTTAGAGTAAGTGTAAGGGTTAGGGTTAGGTTTGGGTTAGGGTTAGGTTTATGGTTAGGGTTAGGGTTAGGGTATGGGTAACGGTTAGGATTAGGGTTAGGTTTAGTATTAGGTTTAGGGTTAGGGCTAGGGTATGGGTTAGGGATAGGGTTAGGGTTAGGTTTAATGTTAGGGATAAGGTTAGGGTTAGGGTAAGGGTTAGGATTAGGTTTAGGGTAAGCATAAGTTTTAGCTTTACGGTTACGGTTAGGGTTAGGGTTAGGGTAAGGGTTAGGGTTAGGGTTAGCATTAAGGTTAGGGTTAGGGTAAGGGTAAGTGTTAGGGTTAGGGTGAGGGTTAGAGTTAGGGTTACGGTTAGGGTTAGGAGTTATGGTTAGAGGTAGGTTTATGGTGAGGTTTAAGGTAAGGATAAGAGTTAGGGTTAGGTATAGGGTTAGGGTTCGGATTAGATTAGGTTTAGGGTTAGGGTAAGGGTAAGGGTTAGGGTTAGGTTTAGGGTGAAGGTTAGGGTTAGGATTAGGGCAAGGGTAAGGGTTAGGGCTTGTGTTAGGGAAGGCTTAGGGTAAGGGTTAAGTTAGGGTTGGGTTAGGGTAGGGGTTAGGGTAAGGGTAAGTTTTAGGGTTAGGGTTAGTATAAGGGTAAGTTTTAGGGGTAGGGTTAGGGGTTAGGGTTAGCTGAAGGATTAGGGGTAGGTTTAGGGTTAGTGTTAGGGTAAGAATAAGGATTAGGTTTAGGGTTAGGGTTCAGGTAAGGGTAAGGGTTAGGGTTAGCGTTAGGGTTAGGTTTATTGTAAGGGTTAGGGTTAGGGGTTAGGGTTAGGGTGAGGGTTAGGGTAACGGTTAGGTTTAGGGTTAGTGTAAGTGTAAGTTTTAGGGTTAGGGTTTGTGTAAGTGTTAGGGTTAGGGTTAGGGTTAGGGTAAGAGTTAGGAAAAGGGTTAGGGTTAGGGTTAGGTTTAGGGGTGGGGTTAAGTTTAGGGTTATGGTTAGGGTAAGTGTAACTGTTAGGGTTAGGGTTAGGGTAAGGGTAAGTGTTAGGGTTAGGGTAAGGGTAAGGGTTAGGGTTAGGGTTAGGGTTAGGGGTTAGGGTTAGGGTTAGGGTTAGTTTTAGGGTTAGGATTAGGGTTAGGGTTAGGTTTAGGGTTAGGATTAGTGTAAGGTTTAGGGTTAGGGGTAGGGTAATGGTAAGGGTCGGAGTTAGGGTTAGGGTTAGGGTTGGGTTAAGCGTTAGGGTTAGGGGTTAGGGTTAGGGTTAGGGTTAGGTTTAGGGTTAGGGTAAGAGTAAGTGTTAGGGTTAGGGTTAGGGTTAGGGTACAGGTAAGGGTTAGAGTTAGGATTAGGGTTAGGGTTAGGCTTAAGTTTTGGGTTAGGGTTAGGGTTACGGTAAGAGTTAGGTTTATGATGAGGGTAAAGGTTTGGATTAGGTTAAGGGTTAGGGATAGGGGTTAGTGTTAGGGCTAGGGTTAGGGTAAGGGTTAGGGTTAGGGTTAGGGTTAAGGATAATATTAGGGTAAGGTTTAGGGTAAGGGTAAGTGTAAGGATTACAGTAAGTGTTAGGGTAAGGGTTAGGGTTAGGGTTAGGTTTAAGGTTGGGGTTAAGTTTAGGGTTAGGGTTAGGCTAAGAGTAATGGTTAGGTTTAGGATTAGGGTAAGGGTAAGTTTTAGGGTTAGGGTTAGGTTTAGGGTTAGGATAAGGGTAAGGGTTAGGGTTAGGTTTACGTGGTAGGGTTAGGGTTAGGTTTAGGGATAGGTTTAGGGTTAGGGTTAGGGTAAGGGTAAGGTTAGGGTTAGGTTTAGGGTCAGGGTTAGGGTTAAGGTTAGGGTTAGGGTTAGGGTTAGGGTAGGGTTAGGGTTAGGGTTAGGGTAAGGGTAAGGGTTAGATTTAGGGTTAGGGAAAGGGTAAGGATTAGGGTTAGTGGTAGGTTTAGTGTAAGGATTTGGGTTAGGTTTAGGGTTAGAGTTAGGGTTAGGGTAAGGGTAAGGATTAGGTTTAAGGTTAGGGTTAGGGGTAGGTTTAGGGTAAGGATTAGGGTTAGGTTTAGGGTTAGAGTTAGGGTTAGGGTAAGGGTAAGGATTAGGTTTAAGGTTAGGGTTAGGGTAAGTGTTAGGGTAAGGGTTAGGGTTAGGGTTAGGTTTAGGGTTGGGGTTAAGTTTAGGGTTAGGGTTAGGGTAAGAGTAAGGGTTAGGGTTAGGGTTCGGGTTTGGGTAAGTGTTAGGATTAGGGTTAGCGTTAGGGGTAGGGTTACGTTAAGGGTTAGGTTAGGGTTAGGTTAAGTGTAACTGTTAGGGTTAGGGTTAGGGTAAGGGTTAGGGTTGGTGTTAGGGTTAGGGTAAGTGTTAAGATAAGGGTTAGGATTAGGGTTAGGGTTAGGGGTAGGGTTACGGTAAGAGTAAGGGTTAGGGTTAGGGTTAGGTTTAGGTTTAGGGTTAGGGTTGGGTAAGGGTAAGGGTTAGGGTTAGGGTTAGGGTTAGGGTAAGGGTAAGTGTTAGTTTTAGGGTTAGGGTTAGGGTAAGGGTAAGGGTTAGGGTTAGGATTAGGTTTAGGGTTAGGAAAAGGGTTAGGGTTAGGGTTAGGGTTAGGGTTAGGTTTAGGGTTACGGTTAGGGTAAGGGTAAGTGTTAGGGTTAGGGTTAGGGTTAGGGTTGGGTTAAGGTTTAGGTTTAGTGGTTAGGGTTAGGGTGAGGGTTAGGTTAAGGGTTAGTTTAGGGTTAGGGTAAGTGTAACTGTTAGGGTTAGGGTTAGGGTAAGGGTTAGCGTTGGTGTTAGGGTTAGGGTAAGTGTTAGGATAAGGGTTAGGATAAGGGTTAGGGTTAGGGTTGGGGTTAAGGTTAGGGTTAGGTTTAGGGTAAGAGTAAGGGTTAGGATTAGGGTTAGGGTTAAGGTAAGTGTTACGGTTAGAGTTAGAGTTAGAGGTAGGGTTTGGGTAAGGGTAAGTGTTAGGGTTAGGGTTAGGGGTTAGGGTTAGGGTTAGGCTAAGGGTAAGGGTTAGGGTTAGGGTTAGGTTAGGGTTAGGTTTAGCGTTACGGTTAGTGTAAGGGTAAGGGTTAGGGTTATGTTTAGGATTAGGGTTAAGGTTAGGGTTAGTGTTAGTCTTATGGTTTGGGTTAGGGTTCGGTTTAGGGTTAGGTTTAGGGTAAGGGTAGGGGTTAGGGTTAGGGTTAGGGAAAGGGTACGGGTTAGGGTTAGGGTTCGGGTTCGGGTAAGGATTAGTGTTAGGGTTAGGGTTAGAGGTAGGGTTAGAGTAAGGGTATGGTTAGTGTTAGGGTTAGGTTAGGGTTAATGTTAGGGTTAGGGTAATTGTAAGGGATAGGGTTAAGGTTAGGGTTAGGGTTAGGTTTGGGTTAGGGTTAGGGTAAGTTAACGGTTAGGGTTAGGATTAGGGTTAGGGTTGGGTTATGAGTTACGGTTAGGGTAGGTTTAGGGTAAGGGTAATGGTTAGAGTTAGGGTTAGGGTTAGATTTAATGTTGGTATTAAGGTTAGGTTTAGGGTTAGGGTAAGGGTAAGGGTTAGTGTTAGGCCTAGGGTTAGCGTAAGGGTTAGGGTTAGCGTTAGTGTTAGGGTTACGGTTACGTTTAGGGTTAGGGTTAGGGTTAGGGTAAGGGTATGTGTTAGGGTTAGGGTTAGGGTTAGGGTTAGGGTTAGAGTTAGGTTAAGGGTAAGGGTTAGATTTAGGGTTAGGATTAAGGTAAGGATAAGGGTTAGGGTTAGGGTTAGGGTAGGGGTTATGGTGAGGGTAAGTGTTAGGGTTAGGTTTAGGGTTAGGATAAGTGTAAGGGTTAGGGTTAGGGTTAGGGTTAGGGGTTAGGGTTAGGGTTAGGTAAGGTTTAGCGTTAGGGTTAGGGTAAGGTTAATGGTTAGGTTTAGGTTTAGAGTTAGGGTTAGTGTCAGGTTTAGGGTTACGGTTATTGTAAGGGTGAGGGTTAGGGTTAGGGTTAGGGTTAAGCTTATGGTTAGGTGTAGGGTTAAGGTTAGGTTTAGGGTTAGGGTTAGGTTTAGGGTTAAGGATAGGGTTAGGGTTAGAGTTAGGGTAAGGGATAGGGTTAGCGTTAGGGTAAGGGTTAGGGTTAGGGTTTGGGTGGGTTAGGTTTAGGGTTAGGGGTTAGGGTTAGGGTTAGGGTTAGGGTAATGATTAGGGTTAGGGTTCGGGTTAGGGTAAGGGTTAGGGTTAGGGATTGGGTTAGGGTAAGGGTAAGTGTTAGGGTTAGAGTTAGGGTTAGGGTTAGGGTTAGGGTTAGGGTAAGGGTTAGGGTTAGGTTTAGGGTTAGGTTTAGGGTTAGGGAAAGTGGAAGGATTAGGATTAGGGGTAGGGGTAGGGTAAGGAATAGGGTTAGGGTTAGGGTGGGGGTTAGGGTAAGGTTAAGGGATAGGGTTAAGGTTAGGTTTAGGGTTAGGGTTAGGGTAAGGGTTAGGGTTAGGTTTAGGGTTAGGGTTAGGTTAAGGGTAAGGGTATTGTTTAGGGTTAGGGTTAGGTTTAGGGTTAGGTTTAGGGTTAGGGTTAAGGTAAGGATAAGGGTAAGGGTTAAGGTTAGGGTTAGGGTTAGTGTTAGGGTTGGGGTAAGGTTTAGGGTTAGAATTATGTTTAGGGTAAGGGTAAGGGTTAGGGTTAGGATTAGGGTTAGGGTTAGGGTAAGGGTTAGTGTTAGGGTTAGGGTTAGGTTTAGGGTTAGGGTTAGGTTAAGGGTAAGAGTTAGGGTTAAGGTTACGGTTAGGTTTGGGTGTGGGGTTAAGTTTAGGGATAGGGTTAGAGTAAGGGTAAGGGTTTGGGTTAGGGTTAGGGCTAGGGTAAGGGTTAGGGTTAGGGTTAGGATTAGAGGTTAAGTTATTGGTTAGGGTTAGAGGTTAGGGATAGTGTTAGGGTTAGTGTAAGGGTTGGGGTTAGGATTAGGGTTAGGGTAACGGTTAGGGTTAGGGTTAGGGTTAGGGTAAGGGTAAGTGTTAGCGTTAGGGTTAGGGTTAGAGTTAGGGTAACTGTTAGCATAAACGTTAGGGTTAGGTTTAGGTTTAGGTTTGGGTTAAATTTAGGGTTAGGGTTAGGGTAAGGGTAAGGGTTAGGGTTAGGGTTAGGGTTAGTGTAAGTGTTAGGGTTTGGGTTAGGGTTAGGGTTAGGGTAAGTGTACGGGTTAGGGTTAGGGTTATGGTTAGGTTCACGGGTTAGGGTTAGGTTTAGGGTTAGGTTAGGGTTAGGGTTAGGGTTAGGGTTAGGGTTAGGGTTTAGGGTGAGGGTTAGGGTTAGGGTTAGGTTTAGGGTTAGGGTAAGAGTAAGTGTTAGGGTTAGGTTTAGGGTTATGGTTAGGGTACAGGTAAGGGTTAGAGTTAGGATTAGGGTTAGGTTTAGGCTTAAGTTTTGGGTTAGGGTTAGGGTTAGGATAAGAGTTAGGTTTAGGATGACGGTAAGGGTTAGGGTTAGGTTTACGGTTAGGGTTAGTGTTAGAGTTAGGTTTAGGGTTAGGGTAAGGGTAAGGGTTAGCGTTACGGTTAGGGTTTGGATTAGGTTAAGGGTTAGGGATAGGGGTTAGTGTTAGGGTTAGGGTTAGGGTAAGGGTTAGGGTTATGGTTAGGGTTAAGGATAATATTAGGGTAAGGTTTAGGGTAAGGGTAAGTGTTAGGATTGCAGTAAGTGTTAGGGTAAGGGTTAGGGTTAGGGTTAGGTTTACAGTTGGCGTTAAGTTTAGGGTTAGGGTTAGGGTAAGAGTAATGGTTAGGGTTAGGATTAGGGTAAGGGTAAGTTTTAGGGTTAGGGTTAGGGTTAGGATTAGAATAAGGGTAAGGGTTAGGGTTAGGTTTAGGTGGTAGGTTTAGGGTTAGGGTTAGGGATAGGTTTAGGGTTACGGTTAGGGTAAGGGTAAGGTTAGGGTTAGGTTTAGGGTCAGGGTTAGGGTTAAGGTTAGGTTTAGGGTTAGGGTTAGGGTAGGGTTAGGGTTAGGGTTAGGGTAAGGGTAAGGGTTAGATTTAGGGTTAGGGTTAGGGTTAGGGAAAGGGTAAGGATTAGGGTTAGGGTTAGGTTTAGGGTAAGGATTAGGGTTAGGGTTAGGGTTAGGGTAAGGGTAAGGATTAGGTTTAAGGTTAGGGTTAGGGTAAGGGTTAGGGTAAGGGATAGGGTAAGGGTAAGTGTTAGGTTAGGGTTAGGATTAGGGTAAGTGTTAGGGTAAGGGTTAGGGTTAGGGTTAAGTTTAGGGTTGGGGTTAAGTTTAGGGTTAGGGTTAGGGTAAGAGTAAGGGTTAGGGTTAGGGTTCGGGTTTGGGTAAGTGTTAGGATTAGGGTTAGGGTTAGGGGTAGTGTTAGGTTAAGGGTTAGGTTAGGGTTAGCTTAAGTGTAACTGTTAGGGTTAGGGTTAGGGTAAGGGTTAGTGTTGGTGTTAGGGTTAGGGTAAGTGTTAAGATAAGGGTTAGGATTAGGGTTAGGGTTAGGGGTAGGGTTACGGTAAGAGTAAGGGTTAGGGTTAGAGTTAGGGTTAGGGTTGGGTAAGGGTAAGGGTTAGGGTTAGGGTTAGGGTTAGGGTTAGGGTTAGGGTAAGGGTAAGTGTTAGTTTTAGGGTTAGGGTTAGGGTTAGGGTAAGGGTAAGGGTTAGGGTTAGGATTAGGGTTAGGGTTAAGAAAAATGTTAAGGTTAGGGTTAGGGTTAGGGTTAGGTTTAGGGTTACGGTTAGGGTAAGGGTAAGTGTTAGGGTTAGGGTTAGGGTTAGGGTTGGGTTAAGGTTTAGGTTTAGTGGTTAGGGTTAGGGTGAGGGTTAGGTTAAGGGTTAGGTTAGGGTTAGGGTAAGTGTAACTGTTAGGGTTAGGTTTAGGGTAAGGGTTAGGGTTGGTGTTTGGGTTAGGGTAAGTGTTAGGATAAGGGTTAGGATTAGGGTTAGGTTTAGAGTTGGGGTTAAGGTTAGGGTTAGGTTTAGGGTAAGAGTAAGGGTTAGGATTAGGGTTAGGGTTAGGGTAAGTGTTACGGTTAGGGTTAGAGTTAGAGTTAGGGTTTGGGTAAGGGTAAGGGTTAGGGTTAGGGTTAGGGGTTAGGGTTAGGGTTAGGCTAAGGGTAAAGGTTAGGGTTAGGTTAGGGTTAGGTTTAGCGTTACGGTTAGTGTAAGGGTAAGGGTTAGGGTTATGTTTAGGATTAGGGTTAAGGTTAGGGGTAGTGTTAGTGTTATGGTTTGGGTTAGGGTTCGGTTTAGGGTTAGGGTTCAGGTTCGGGTAAGGATTAGGGTTAGAGTTAGGGGTAGGGGTAGGGGTAGAGTAAGGGTATGGTTAGTGTTAGGGTTAGGTTAGGGTTAATGTTAGGGTAAGGGTAATTGTAAGGGATAGGGTTAAGGTTAGGGTTAGGGTAAGTTAACGGTTAGGGTTAGAATTAGGGTTAGGTTTGGGTTACGAGTTACGTTTAGGGTTAGGTTTAGGGTAAGGGTAATGGTTAGAGTTAGGGTTAGGGTTAGATTTAATGTTGGTATTAAGGTTAGGGTTAGGGTTAGGGTAAGGGTAAGGGTTAGTGTTAGGCCTAGGGTTAGCGTAAGGGTTAGGGTTAGGGTTAGGGTTAGGGTTAGGGTTAGGGTTAGGGTAAGGGTATGTGTTAGGGTTAGGGTTAGGGTTAGGGTTAGAGTTAGGTTAAAGGTAAGGGTTAGATTTAGGGTTAGGATTAAGGTAAGGATAAGGGTTAGGGTTAGGGTTAGGGTTTGGTTTAGGTTTCAGGGTTAGGGTTAGGGTTAGGGTAAGTGAAGTTTTAGAGTTAGGGTTAGGGTTAGGGTTAGGTTAAGGGAAAGGGTTAGGCGTAGGGTTAGGGTACGGTGTAGGTTTAGGGTAAGGGTAAGGGTTAGGGTTAGGATTAGGGTTAGTGCTAGGGTAAGTGTTAAGGTTAGGTTTAGGGTTAGGGTAGGGGTTATGGTGAGGGTAAGTGTTAGGGTTAGGTTTAGGGTTAGGATAAGTGTAAGTGTTAGGGTTAGGGTTAGGGTTAGGGGTTAGGGTTAGGGTTAGGGTTAGGTTAGGTTTAGCGTTAGGGTTAGGGTAAGGTTAATGGTTAGGTTTAGGGTTAGGGTTAGGGTTAGTGCCAGGTTTAGGGTTACGGTTATTGTAAGGGTAAGGGTTAGGGTTAGGATTAGGGTTAAGCTTATGGTTAGGTTTAGGGTTAAGGTTAGCTTTAGGGTTAGGGTTAGGTTTAGGGTTAAGGATAGGGTTAGGGTTAGAGTTAGGGTAAGGGATAGGGTTAGGGTTAGGGTATGGGTTAGGGTTAGAGTTAGGGTTAAAGTTAGGTTTAGGGTTAGGGTAAGGGTAAGGGTTAGGGTTAGGGTTTGGGTGGGTTAGGTTTAGGGTTAGGGGTTAGGGTTAGAGTTAGGGTTAGTGTAATGATTAGGGTTAGGGTTCGGGTTAGGGTAAGGGTTAGGGTTAGGGATAGGGTTAGGTAAGGGTAAGTGTTAGGGTTAGAGTTAGGGTTAGGGTTAGGGTAAGGGTTAGGGTTAGGGTTAGGGTTAGGGTTAGGGTTAGTCAAAGGGTACGGATTAGGATTAGGGGTAGGGGTCGGGTAAGGAATAGGGTTAGGGTTAAGGTGGGGGTTAGGGTAAGGTTAAGGGATAGGGTTAAGGTTAGGGTTAGGGTTAGGTTTAGGGTAAGGGTTAGGGTTAGGTTTAGGGTTAGGGTTAGGTTAAGGGTAAGGGTTTTGTTTAGGGTTAGGGTTAGGTTTAGGGTTAGGTTTAGGGTTAGGGTTAAGGTAAGGATAAGGGTAAGGGTTAAGGTTAGGGTTAGGGTTAGTGTTAGGGTTGGGGTAAGGTTTAGTGTTAGGGTTAGGTTTAGGGTAAGGGTAAGGGTAAGGGTTAGGGTTAGGATTAGGGTTAGGGTTAGGGTAAGGGTTAGTTTTAGGGTTAGGGTTAGGTTTAGGGTTAGGGTTAGGGTAAGGGTAAGGGTTAGGGTTAAGGTTACGGTTAGGTTTGGTTGTGGGGTTAAGTTTAGGGATAGGGTTAGAGTAAGGGTAAGGGTATGGGTTAAGGTTAGGGTTAGGGTAAGGGTTAGGGTTAGGGTTAGGATTAGAGGTTAAGTTATTGGTTAGGGTTAGAGGTTAGGGATAGTGTTAGGGTTAGTGTAAGGGTTGGGGTTAGGATTAGGGTTAGGGTAACGGTTAGGGTTAGGGATAGGGTTAGGGTTAGGGTTAGTGTAATGATTAGGGTTAGGGTTAGGGTTAGTGTAAGTGTTAGGGTTCGGGTTAGGGTTAGGGTTAGGGTATGTGTAAGGGTTAGGGTTAGGGTTAGGGTTAGGTTCAGGGGTTAGGGTTAGGTTTAGGGTTAGGTTTAGGGTTAGGTTTAGAGTAAGCGTAAGGTTTAGGGTTAGGGTTAGGTTTAGGGTTAGGGTTGGGTTAGGTAAGGTTAAGGGTTAGGGTTAGGGTTAGGCTTAGGGTAAGGGTAAGGGTTAGGGTTAAGGTTAAGGTTAGATTTAGGGTTAGGTAAAGATAAGGGTTCGGGTTAAGGTTAATGTTAGGGTTAGGGTTAGGGTTAGGGTTAGGGTTAGGTTAAGGGTTAGTGTAAGGGTGAGGGTAAAGGTAAGGGTTAGGGTTAGGGTTAGGGTTAGGTTTAGGGTAAAGGTAAGGGGTAGGGTTATTCTTAGGGTTAAGTTTAGGGTTAGGGTTAGGGTTAGTGTTCTGGTAAGGGTAAGGGTAGGGTTAAGTTTAGAGTTAGGTTTAGGTTTATGGTTAGGGATAGGGTTAGGGTAAGGGTAAGGGTTAGGTTTAAGGTTAGGGTTAGGGTTAGGGTAAGCGTTAGAGTTAGGTTAAGGGTTAGGGTTAGGCTTAGGGTTAGGATTAGGTAACGGTAAGTGTTAGGGTTAGGGTTATGGTTAGGTTAAGTGTTGGGGTTAAGGTTAGTGTTAGGGTAAGGGTTTGTGTTAGGGTTAGGGTTAAGTTTGGGTTGGTTTTAGGTTACGGTGAGTTTTAGGTTTAGGGTTAGGGTAAGGGTATGTGTTAGGGCTAGGTTTAGGGTTGAAGTTACGGTTAGCGTTAGGGTAAGTTTAAGTATTAGGTTTAGGGTTAGGGTTAAGGTAATGGTGAGGATTAGGGTTAGGGTTAGGGTTAGGGTAAGCGTTAGGATTAGGGTTAGGGTTAGGGTAGGGGTTAGGGTAAGGATAAGTGTTAGGGTTGGGGTTAGGTTTAGGATAAGTGTAAGGGTTAGGGTTAGGGTTAGGGTTAGGGTTAGGTTTATCGCTAGGGTTAGGGTAAGGTTAAGGGTTAGATTTAGGGTTAGGTTTAGGTTTGGGTTAAGGTTAGGGTTATTGTTAGGGTAAGGGTAAGAGATAGGGTTACGGTTAGGGTTAGGGTATGGTTTAGGGTAAGTGTTAGGGGTAGGTTTAGGTTTACGGTTAAGGTTAGGGTTAGTGTTAGGGTACGGGTATGTGTTAGGGTTAGGGTTAGGGTTTGGGTTAGGGTTAGCGTTAGGGTAGGGGTAAGGGTTAGGTTTAGGGTTAGGTTGAAGGTAAGGGTAAGGGTTAGGGTTAGGGTTAGGGTTTGGTTTAGGGTAAGGGTTAGGATTAGGTTTAGGGTAATGGTAAGGTTTTAGGGTTAGGGTTAGCGTTAGGGTTAGGGTAAGGTTTAGGGTTAGGGTTAGGGTTAGGGATAGGGTAGGGTGTAGGGTTAGGGTTAGGGTTAGGGTAAGGGTTAGGGTTAGGGTTAGGGTAAGGGTTAGTGTTTGAGTGAGGGTTAGAGTTAGGTTTAGGGTTAGGGTAAGGGTAAGTGTTAGGGTTAGGGTTAGGGTTAGGATAAGGGTAAGGATTAGCTTTAGGTTTAGGGTTAGGGTTAGGGTAATGTTGAGGGTTAGGGTTATGGATAGGTTTAAGTTTAGAGTTAGGGTTCGGTTTAGGGTTACGGTTAGGGAAAGGGTTAGGCTTATGCTTAGGGTAAGGGTTAGGTTTAAGTTTAGAGTTAGGGTTAGGCTTAGGGTAAGGGTTAGGGTTAGTGTTAGGGTTAGGGTTAGGGTTTGGGTTATGGTTAGATTTAGGTTTAGGGTTAGGGTAAGGGTAACGTTCTGGTGAGTGTTAGGTTTAGGGTTAGGTTAAGGGTTAGGGTTAGAGGTTAGGGTTAGTGTTCGGGTTAGGATTAGGTTAAGGGTTAGGGTTAGGGTTAGGGTTAGGGTAAGTGTTAGGGTTAGGGTTAGGGTTAGTGTTAGTGTAAGTGTTAGGGTTATGGTTATGGTTAGGGTTAGGGTTAGTGCCAGGGGTAGGGTTAGGGTAAGGGTTAGGGTTAGGGTTAGGGTTAGGTTTAGGGTTAGGGTTAGGGTCAGGGTAAGGGTAAGGGTTACGGTTAAGGTTAGGTTTAGAGTTAGGATTAGTCTTAGGGTCAGGTTAAGGGTAAGGGTAAGGGTTACGGTTAGGTTTAGGGTTAGAATTAGCGTAAGGATAAGGGTTAGGTATAGGGTTATGGTTAGGCTTAGGGTTAGGGTTCTGGTTAGGGTTAGGGTAAGGATAAGGGTTAGGGTTAATGTTAGGTTTAGGGTTAGGGTTAGGGTTCGGTTTAGGGTTAAGGTTAGGGTTAGGGTTAGTGTAAGGGTAAGGGTTAGGGTTAAGGTTAGGGTTAGGTTTAGGGTTAGGGTAAGGGTAAGATTTAGGGTAGGGTTAGGGTTAGGTTTAGGGTTAGGGGAAGGGTTAAGTTTAGGGTTAGGGTTAGGATTAGGGTTGGGGTTAGGGTAAGGGTAAGTTTTAGGGTTAGGGGTAGGGTTAGGATAAGGGTAAGGGTTATGGTTATTATTAGGGTTAGGTTTAGGGGTTAGGATTAGGGATAGGGTTAGTGGTTAGGGTTAGGGTTTGGGTTAGGGTTAGGGTAAGCTTTAGGATTAGGGCTAGGGTTAGGGTAAGGGTAAGTGTTAGGCTTAGGGTTAGGGCTAGGGTAAGGATTAGGGTTAGGTTAATTGTTAGGGTTAGGGTTAGGGTCAGGTTTAGGGTTGGGGTTAAGGTTAGGGTTAGGGTTAAGGTTAGAGAAAGGGTAAGATTTAAGGGTAGTCTTAGGGTTAGGGTAAGGATTAGGGTTAGTGTTAGTGGTAGGGTAAGGGTTAGGTTTAGGGTTAGGGTTGGGTTAAGGTTAGGGTTAGGGTAAAGATAAGGGTCAGGTTTAGGGTTAGGGTTAGGGTAAGGGTAAGGGTTAGGGTTAGGGTTAGGGTTATGGTTAGGCGTTAGGTTTAGGGTTAGGGTTAGGGTTAGGCGTTAGGTTTAGTTTTAGGTTTAGGTTGAGGGTTACGGTTAGGGTAAGGGTAAGGGTTAGTGTTAGGGTTAGGTTTAGGGTAAGGGTTAGTGTTAGTGTTAGAGTTAGCATTAAGTATCGGTTTAGGTTAGGGTTAGGGTTAGGGATAGGGTTAGGGTTCGGTTTAGGTTCAGAGTTAGGGTTAGGGTAAGGGTAAGGGTTAGGGTTAGGGTTAGGGTTAGGGTTAGGTTTAGGGTTAGGGTTAGGGTAAGGGTAAGGGTTAGGGTTAGGTTTAGGTTGAGGGTTAGTTTTATGGTTAGGGTTAGGGTTATGGTTAGGGTAATGATAAGGGTTAGGGTTAAGGTTAGGGTTAGGGTTAGGGTTAGGGTTAAGTTAAGAGTAAGGGTTAGGGTTAGGATTAGGGTTAGCGTTAGGGTAAGGGTTACGGTTAGGGTTAGGGTTAGGTTTAGCGCTAGGGTTAGGGTAAAGGTAAGGTTTAGGGTTAGGGTTAGGGTTAATGTTAGGTTATGGTTGGGTTAAGGTTAGGGTTAGGGTTAGGGTAAGGGTAAGGGTTAGGATTAGGGTTAGGGTTAGGGTATGGGTTAGGGTTAGGGTTAGGGTAAGAGTATGTGTTAGGGTTAGGATTAGGGTTAGGGTTACGTTTAGGGTTAGCGTTAGGGTAGGGGAAGGGTTAGGTTTAGGGTTAGTGTTAACATAAGGGTAAGGGTTAGGGTTAGTTTTAGGGTTAGGTTTAGGGTAAGGGTTAGGGTTCGGATTAGGGTAAGGGTAAGGTTTAGGGTTAGGGTTAGGGTTAGGGTAAGGGTGAGGGTTAGGGTTAGGGATAGGGTAGGGTTTAGGGTAAGGGTAAGTGTTAGGGTTAGTGTTAAGGTTAGGATAAGGGTAAGGATTAGGGTTAGGGTTAGGGTTAGCGTTAGGTTTAGGGTTAGGGTTAGGGTTAGGTTTAGGGTTAGGTTTAGGGTAACGGCAAGGGTTAGGGTTAGGGTTAGGATTAGTGATAGGTTGAGGGTTAGGGTTAGGGTAAAGGCGAGGGTTAGGTTTAGGTATAGGGTTAAGTTTGGAGTTAGGGTTAGGGTTAGGGTTAGGTTTAGGGTTAGGTTTAGGGTAAGGGTAAGGGTTAGGTTTAAGGTTAATGTTAGGTTATGTTTAAGGTTAGGGTTAGGGTTAGGGTTAGGGTAAGTGGTAGGGTTAGGGTTAGTGTAAGGGTTAGGTTTTGGGTTAGAGTTAGAGTTAGGTTTGGGTTAGAGTAAGGGTAAGGGTAAGGGTTATGGTTAGGGTTAGGGTTAGGTTAAGGGTTAGGGTTAGGGATTAGAGTTAGTGTTAGGGTTAGGATTAGGGTAAGGGTTAGGGTTAGGGTTAGTGTTAGGTTTATGGTAAGGGTTAGGGTTAGGGTAAGTGTTAGGGTTAGGGTTAGGGTTAGGGTAGGGGTTAGGGTTAGGGTTAGGGTTAGGGTAAGGGCAATTGTTACGGTTAGGTTTAGGGTTAGGGTTAGGGTTAGGGTTAGGGTTGGGGTTAGGGTAAAGTAAGTTTTAGGGTTAGGCGTAGGGTTAGGATAAGGGTAAGGATTATGGTTATGGTTAGGGTTAGGGGTAGGGTTAGGGTTAGGTTTTAGGGGTTTGGTTTAGGGTTATGGTTAGGGTTAGGGTTAGGTTTAGGGTTAGTTTGAGTGTAAGCGTTAGGGTTAGAGTTAGTGTTAGGGTAAGGGTAAGTGTTAGGCTTAGGGTTAGGGTTAGTGTTAGGGTTAGGGTAAGGATTAGGGTTACGGTAAGGGTTAGGGTTAGGGTTAGGGTTAGGTTTATGGATGGGGGTAAGGTTAGGGTTAGGGTTAGGGTAATGGTAAAGGCCAGGGGTAGGATTAGGGTTAGCGTAAGTGAAAGGGTTAGGGATAGGGTTAGAGTTAGGTGGTAGGGTTAGGTGTAGGGTTCGGGTTAGGGTAAGGGTAAGGGTCAGGGTTAGGGTTAGGGTTAGGGTTAGGTTTAGGGTTAGGGTTAGGGAAAGGTACGGTTTAGGGTTAGAGTTAGGGTTTGGGTTAGGTTTAAGGTTAGGGTTAGAGTTAGGGTTAGTGTTAGGTTTAGGGTTAGGATTAGGGTTAGCGTAAGGGTAAGGGTTAGGGTTAGGGTTAGGGTTCGGTTTAGGGAAAGGGTAAGGGTTAGGTGTAGGTTTAAGTTTAGGATTAAGGTTAAGTTTAGAGTTAGGGTTAGTGTTAGGGTTAGGTTTAGGGTTAGGGTTAGAGTAAGGGTAAGGGGAAGGGTTAGGGTTAGGGTTAGGGTTAGGCGTTAGGTTTAGGGTTAGGGTTAGGTTGAGGTTTACGGTTAGGGTAAGGGTAAGTGTTAGGTTTAGGGTTAGGTTTAGGGTAAGGGTTAGTGTTAGGGTTAGAGTTAGCATTAAGTATAGGGTTAGGTTAGGGTTAGGGTAATGGATAGGGTTAGGGTTCGGTTTAGGTTCAGAGTTAGGGTTAGGGTAAGGGTAAGGGTTAGGGTTAGGGTTAGGTTTAAGGTTAGGGTTAGGGTTAGGGTAAGGTTAAGGGTTAGGGTTAGGTTTAGGTTGAGGGTTAGGTTTATGGTTAGGGTTAGGGTTAGGGTTAGGGTAATGATAAGGGTTAGGGTTAAGGTTAGTGTTAGGGTTAGGGTTAGGGTTAGGGTTAGGGTAAGGGTTATGGTTAGGATTAGGGTTAGGTTTAGGGTAAGGGTTATGGTTAGGGTTAGGGTTAGGTTTAGCGCTAGGGTTCGGGTAAGGGTAAGGGTTAGGGTTACGGTTAGGGTTAATGTTAGTTTATGGTTGGGTTAAGGTTAGGGTTAGGGTTAGGGTAAGGGTAAGGGTTAGGATTATGTTTAGGGTTAGGGTATGGGTTAGGTTTAGGGTTAGAGTAAGAGTATGTGTTAGGGTTAGGATTAGGGTTAGGGTTAGGTTTAGGGTTAGGTTTAGGGTAAGGATAAGGTTTAGAGTTAGTGTTAGGGGTAGTGATAGGTTTATGGTTAGGGTTAGGGTAAGGGCGAGGTTTAGGGTTAGGGATAGGGTTAAGTTTAGAGTTAGGGTTAGGGTTAGGTTTAGGGTTAGGGTTAGGGTAAGTGTAAGGTTTAGGGTTATGGTTAGGGTTAGGGTTAGGTTGAAGTTTAGGGTTAGGGTTAGGGTTAGTGTATGAGTTAGGGTTAGGGTTAGGGTAAGGGTTAGGGTTTGGGTTAGGGTTAGAGTTAGGTTTAGGGTTAGGGTAAGTGTTAGTGTTAGGGTTAGGGTTAGAGTTAGGGTTAGGTTAGGGGTTAGGGTTAGGGGTTAGGGTTAGTGTTAGGGTTAGGATTAAGGTAAGGGTTAGGGTTAGGGTTAGGATTAAGGTAAGGGTTAGGGTTAGGGTAAGTGTTAGGGTTAGGGTTAGGGTTAGGTAAGGGTTAGGGTTATTGTTAGGGTTAGGGTAAGAGTAAGGGTTAGGGTTAGGGTTCGGGTTTGGGTAAGTGTTAGGATTAGGGTTAGGGTTAGGGGTAGTGTTAGGTTAAGGGTTAGGTTAGGGTTAGCTTAAGTGTAACTGTTAGGGTTAGGGTTAGGGTAAGGGTTAGTGTTGGTGTTAGGGTTAGGGTAAGTGTTAAGATAAGGGTTAGGATTAGGGTTAGGGTTAGGGGTAGGGTTACGGTAAGAGTAAGGGTTAGGGTTAGAGTTAGGGTTAGGGTTGGGTAAGGGTAAGGGTTAGGGTTAGGGTTAGGGTTAGGGTTAGGGTTAGGGTAAGGGTAAGTGTTAGTTTTAGGGTTAGGGTTAGGGTTAGGGTAAGGGTAAGGGTTAGGGTTAGGATTAGGGTTAGGGTTAAGAAAAATGTTAAGGTTAGGGTTAGGGTTAGGGTTAGGTTTAGGGTTACGGTTAGGGTAAGGGTAAGTGTTAGGGTTAGGGTTAGGGTTAGGGTTGGGTTAAGGTTTAGGTTTAGTGGTTAGGGTTAGGGTGAGGGTTAGGTTAAGGGTTAGGTTAGGGTTAGGGTAAGTGTAACTGTTAGGGTTAGGTTTAGGGTAAGGGTTAGGGTTGGTGTTTGGGTTAGGGTAAGTGTTAGGATAAGGGTTAGGATTAGGGTTAGGTTTAGAGTTGGGGTTAAGGTTAGGGTTAGGTTTAGGGTAAGAGTAAGGGTTAGGATTAGGGTTAGGGTTAGGGTAAGTGTTACGGTTAGGGTTAGAGTTAGAGTTAGGGTTTGGGTAAGGGTAAGGGTTAGGGTTAGGGTTAGGGGTTAGGGTTAGGGTTAGGCTAAGGGTAAAGGTTAGGGTTAGGTTAGGGTTAGGTTTAGCGTTACGGTTAGTGTAAGGGTAAGGGTTAGGGTTATGTTTAGGATTAGGGTTAAGGTTAGGGGTAGTGTTAGTGTTATGGTTTGGGTTAGGGTTCGGTTTAGGGTTAGGGTTCAGGTTCGGGTAAGGATTAGGGTTAGAGTTAGGGGTAGGGGTAGGGGTAGAGTAAGGGTATGGTTAGTGTTAGGGTTAGGTTAGGGTTAATGTTAGGGTAAGGGTAATTGTAAGGGATAGGGTTAAGGTTAGGGTTAGGGTAAGTTAACGGTTAGGGTTAGAATTAGGGTTAGGTTTGGGTTACGAGTTACGTTTAGGGTTAGGTTTAGGGTAAGGGTAATGGTTAGAGTTAGGGTTAGGGTTAGATTTAATGTTGGTATTAAGGTTAGGGTTAGGGTTAGGGTAAGGGTAAGGGTTAGTGTTAGGCCTAGGGTTAGCGTAAGGGTTAGGGTTAGGGTTAGGGTTAGGGTTAGGGTTAGGGTTAGGGTAAGGGTATGTGTTAGGGTTAGGGTTAGGGTTAGGGTTAGAGTTAGGTTAAAGGTAAGGGTTAGATTTAGGGTTAGGATTAAGGTAAGGATAAGGGTTAGGGTTAGGGTTAGGGTTTGGTTTAGGTTTCAGGGTTAGGGTTAGGGTTAGGGTAAGTGAAGTTTTAGAGTTAGGGTTAGGGTTAGGGTTAGGTTAAGGGAAAGGGTTAGGCGTAGGGTTAGGGTACGGTGTAGGTTTAGGGTAAGGGTAAGGGTTAGGGTTAGGATTAGGGTTAGTGCTAGGGTAAGTGTTAAGGTTAGGTTTAGGGTTAGGGTAGGGGTTATGGTGAGGGTAAGTGTTAGGGTTAGGTTTAGGGTTAGGATAAGTGTAAGTGTTAGGGTTAGGGTTAGGGTTAGGGGTTAGGGTTAGGGTTAGGGTTAGGTTAGGTTTAGCGTTAGGGTTAGGGTAAGGTTAATGGTTAGGTTTAGGGTTAGGGTTAGGGTTAGTGCCAGGTTTAGGGTTACGGTTATTGTAAGGGTAAGGGTTAGGGTTAGGATTAGGGTTAAGCTTATGGTTAGGTTTAGGGTTAAGGTTAGCTTTAGGGTTAGGGTTAGGTTTAGGGTTAAGGATAGGGTTAGGGTTAGAGTTAGGGTAAGGGATAGGGTTAGGGTTAGGGTATGGGTTAGGGTTAGAGTTAGGGTTAAAGTTAGGTTTAGGGTTAGGGTAAGGGTAAGGGTTAGGGTTAGGGTTTGGGTGGGTTAGGTTTAGGGTTAGGGGTTAGGGTTAGAGTTAGGGTTAGTGTAATGATTAGGGTTAGGGTTCGGGTTAGGGTAAGGGTTAGGGTTAGGGATAGGGTTAGGTAAGGGTAAGTGTTAGGGTTAGAGTTAGGGTTAGGGTTAGGGTAAGGGTTAGGGTTAGGGTTAGGGTTAGGGTTAGGGTTAGTCAAAGGGTACGGATTAGGATTAGGGGTAGGGGTCGGGTAAGGAATAGGGTTAGGGTTAAGGTGGGGGTTAGGGTAAGGTTAAGGGATAGGGTTAAGGTTAGGGTTAGGGTTAGGTTTAGGGTAAGGGTTAGGGTTAGGTTTAGGGTTAGGGTTAGGTTAAGGGTAAGGGTTTTGTTTAGGGTTAGGGTTAGGTTTAGGGTTAGGTTTAGGGTTAGGGTTAAGGTAAGGATAAGGGTAAGGGTTAAGGTTAGGGTTAGGGTTAGTGTTAGGGTTGGGGTAAGGTTTAGTGTTAGGGTTAGGTTTAGGGTAAGGGTAAGGGTAAGGGTTAGGGTTAGGATTAGGGTTAGGGTTAGGGTAAGGGTTAGTTTTAGGGTTAGGGTTAGGTTTAGGGTTAGGGTTAGGGTAAGGGTAAGGGTTAGGGTTAAGGTTACGGTTAGGTTTGGTTGTGGGGTTAAGTTTAGGGATAGGGTTAGAGTAAGGGTAAGGGTATGGGTTAAGGTTAGGGTTAGGGTAAGGGTTAGGGTTAGGGTTAGGATTAGAGGTTAAGTTATTGGTTAGGGTTAGAGGTTAGGGATAGTGTTAGGGTTAGTGTAAGGGTTGGGGTTAGGATTAGGGTTAGGGTAACGGTTAGGGTTAGGGATAGGGTTAGGGTTAGGGTTAGTGTAATGATTAGGGTTAGGGTTAGGGTTAGTGTAAGTGTTAGGGTTCGGGTTAGGGTTAGGGTTAGGGTATGTGTAAGGGTTAGGGTTAGGGTTAGGGTTAGGTTCAGGGGTTAGGGTTAGGTTTAGGGTTAGGTTTAGGGTTAGGTTTAGAGTAAGCGTAAGGTTTAGGGTTAGGGTTAGGTTTAGGGTTAGGGTTGGGTTAGGTAAGGTTAAGGGTTAGGGTTAGGGTTAGGCTTAGGGTAAGGGTAAGGGTTAGGGTTAAGGTTAAGGTTAGATTTAGGGTTAGGTAAAGATAAGGGTTCGGGTTAAGGTTAATGTTAGGGTTAGGGTTAGGGTTAGGGTTAGGGTTAGGTTAAGGGTTAGTGTAAGGGTGAGGGTAAAGGTAAGGGTTAGGGTTAGGGTTAGGGTTAGGTTTAGGGTAAAGGTAAGGGGTAGGGTTATTCTTAGGGTTAAGTTTAGGGTTAGGGTTAGGGTTAGTGTTCTGGTAAGGGTAAGGGTAGGGTTAAGTTTAGAGTTAGGTTTAGGTTTATGGTTAGGGATAGGGTTAGGGTAAGGGTAAGGGTTAGGTTTAAGGTTAGGGTTAGGGTTAGGGTAAGCGTTAGAGTTAGGTTAAGGGTTAGGGTTAGGCTTAGGGTTAGGATTAGGTAACGGTAAGTGTTAGGGTTAGGGTTATGGTTAGGTTAAGTGTTGGGGTTAAGGTTAGTGTTAGGGTAAGGGTTTGTGTTAGGGTTAGGGTTAAGTTTGGGTTGGTTTTAGGTTACGGTGAGTTTTAGGTTTAGGGTTAGGGTAAGGGTATGTGTTAGGGCTAGGTTTAGGGTTGAAGTTACGGTTAGCGTTAGGGTAAGTTTAAGTATTAGGTTTAGGGTTAGGGTTAAGGTAATGGTGAGGATTAGGGTTAGGGTTAGGGTTAGGGTAAGCGTTAGGATTAGGGTTAGGGTTAGGGTAGGGGTTAGGGTAAGGATAAGTGTTAGGGTTGGGGTTAGGTTTAGGATAAGTGTAAGGGTTAGGGTTAGGGTTAGGGTTAGGGTTAGGTTTATCGCTAGGGTTAGGGTAAGGTTAAGGGTTAGATTTAGGGTTAGGTTTAGGTTTGGGTTAAGGTTAGGGTTATTGTTAGGGTAAGGGTAAGAGATAGGGTTACGGTTAGGGTTAGGGTATGGTTTAGGGTAAGTGTTAGGGGTAGGTTTAGGTTTACGGTTAAGGTTAGGGTTAGTGTTAGGGTACGGGTATGTGTTAGGGTTAGGGTTAGGGTTTGGGTTAGGGTTAGCGTTAGGGTAGGGGTAAGGGTTAGGTTTAGGGTTAGGTTGAAGGTAAGGGTAAGGGTTAGGGTTAGGGTTAGGGTTTGGTTTAGGGTAAGGGTTAGGATTAGGTTTAGGGTAATGGTAAGGTTTTAGGGTTAGGGTTAGCGTTAGGGTTAGGGTAAGGTTTAGGGTTAGGGTTAGGGTTAGGGATAGGGTAGGGTGTAGGGTTAGGGTTAGGGTTAGGGTAAGGGTTAGGGTTAGGGTTAGGATTAGGTTTAGGGTAATGGTAAGGTTTTAGGGTTAGGGTTAGCGTTAGGGTTAGGGTAAGGTTTAGGGTTAGGGTTAGGGTTAGGGATAGGGTAGGGTGTAGGGTTAGGGTTAGGGTTAGGGTAAGGGTTAGGGTTAGGGTTAGGGTAAGGGTTAGTGTTTGAGTGAGGGTTAGAGTTAGGTTTAGGGTTAGGGTAAGGGTAAGTGTTAGGGTTAGGGTTAGGGTTAGGATAAGGGTAAGGATTAGCTTTAGGTTTAGGGTTAGGGTTAGGGTAATGTTGAGGGTTAGGGTTATGGATAGGTTTAAGTTTAGAGTTAGGGTTCGGTTTAGGGTTACGGTTAGGGAAAGGGTTAGGCTTATGCTTAGGGTAAGGGTTAGGTTTAAGTTTAGAGTTAGGGTTAGGCTTAGGGTAAGGGTTAGGGTTAGTGTTAGGGTTAGGGTTAGGGTTTGGGTTATGGTTAGATTTAGGTTTAGGGTTAGGGTAAGGGTAACGTTCTGGTGAGTGTTAGGTTTAGGGTTAGGTTAAGGGTTAGGGTTAGAGGTTAGGGTTAGTGTTCGGGTTAGGATTAGGTTAAGGGTTAGGGTTAGGGTTAGGGTTAGGGTAAGTGTTAGGGTTAGGGTTAGGGTTAGTGTTAGTGTAAGTGTTAGGGTTATGGTTATGGTTAGGGTTAGGGTTAGTGCCAGGGGTAGGGTTAGGGTAAGGGTTAGGGTTAGGGTTAGGGTTAGGTTTAGGGTTAGGGTTAGGGTCAGGGTAAGGGTAAGGGTTACGGTTAAGGTTAGGTTTAGAGTTAGGATTAGTCTTAGGGTCAGGTTAAGGGTAAGGGTAAGGGTTACGGTTAGGTTTAGGGTTAGAATTAGCGTAAGGATAAGGGTTAGGTATAGGGTTATGGTTAGGCTTAGGGTTAGGGTTCTGGTTAGGGTTAGGGTAAGGATAAGGGTTAGGGTTAATGTTAGGTTTAGGGTTAGGGTTAGGGTTCGGTTTAGGGTTAAGGTTAGGGTTAGGGTTAGTGTAAGGGTAAGGGTTAGGGTTAAGGTTAGGGTTAGGTTTAGGGTTAGGGTAAGGGTAAGATTTAGGGTAGGGTTAGGGTTAGGTTTAGGGTTAGGGGAAGGGTTAAGTTTAGGGTTAGGGTTAGGATTAGGGTTGGGGTTAGGGTAAGGGTAAGTTTTAGGGTTAGGGGTAGGGTTAGGATAAGGGTAAGGGTTATGGTTATTATTAGGGTTAGGTTTAGGGGTTAGGATTAGGGATAGGGTTAGTGGTTAGGGTTAGGGTTTGGGTTAGGGTTAGGGTAAGCTTTAGGATTAGGGCTAGGGTTAGGGTAAGGGTAAGTGTTAGGCTTAGGGTTAGGGCTAGGGTAAGGATTAGGGTTAGGTTAATTGTTAGGGTTAGGGTTAGGGTCAGGTTTAGGGTTGGGGTTAAGGTTAGGGTTAGGGTTAAGGTTAGAGAAAGGGTAAGATTTAAGGGTAGTCTTAGGGTTAGGGTAAGGATTAGGGTTAGTGTTAGTGGTAGGGTAAGGGTTAGGTTTAGGGTTAGGGTTGGGTTAAGGTTAGGGTTAGGGTAAAGATAAGGGTCAGGTTTAGGGTTAGGGTTAGGGTAAGGGTAAGGGTTAGGGTTAGGGTTAGGGTTATGGTTAGGCGTTAGGTTTAGGGTTAGGGTTAGGGTTAGGCGTTAGGTTTAGTTTTAGGTTTAGGTTGAGGGTTACGGTTAGGGTAAGGGTAAGGGTTAGTGTTAGGGTTAGGTTTAGGGTAAGGGTTAGTGTTAGTGTTAGAGTTAGCATTAAGTATCGGTTTAGGTTAGGGTTAGGGTTAGGGATAGGGTTAGGGTTCGGTTTAGGTTCAGAGTTAGGGTTAGGGTAAGGGTAAGGGTTAGGGTTAGGGTTAGGGTTAGGGTTAGGTTTAGGGTTAGGGTTAGGGTAAGGGTAAGGGTTAGGGTTAGGTTTAGGTTGAGGGTTAGTTTTATGGTTAGGGTTAGGGTTATGGTTAGGGTAATGATAAGGGTTAGGGTTAAGGTTAGGGTTAGGGTTAGGGTTAGGGTTAAGTTAAGAGTAAGGGTTAGGGTTAGGATTAGGGTTAGCGTTAGGGTAAGGGTTACGGTTAGGGTTAGGGTTAGGTTTAGCGCTAGGGTTAGGGTAAAGGTAAGGTTTAGGGTTAGGGTTAGGGTTAATGTTAGGTTATGGTTGGGTTAAGGTTAGGGTTAGGGTTAGGGTAAGGGTAAGGGTTAGGATTAGGGTTAGGGTTAGGGTATGGGTTAGGGTTAGGGTTAGGGTAAGAGTATGTGTTAGGGTTAGGATTAGGGTTAGGGTTACGTTTAGGGTTAGCGTTAGGGTAGGGGAAGGGTTAGGTTTAGGGTTAGTGTTAACATAAGGGTAAGGGTTAGGGTTAGTTTTAGGGTTAGGTTTAGGGTAAGGGTTAGGGTTCGGATTAGGGTAAGGGTAAGGTTTAGGGTTAGGGTTAGGGTTAGGGTAAGGGTGAGGGTTAGGGTTAGGGATAGGGTAGGGTTTAGGGTAAGGGTAAGTGTTAGGGTTAGTGTTAAGGTTAGGATAAGGGTAAGGATTAGGGTTAGGGTTAGGGTTAGCGTTAGGTTTAGGGTTAGGGTTAGGGTTAGGTTTAGGGTTAGGTTTAGGGTAACGGCAAGGGTTAGGGTTAGGGTTAGGATTAGTGATAGGTTGAGGGTTAGGGTTAGGGTAAAGGCGAGGGTTAGGTTTAGGTATAGGGTTAAGTTTGGAGTTAGGGTTAGGGTTAGGGTTAGGTTTAGGGTTAGGTTTAGGGTAAGGGTAAGGGTTAGGTTTAAGGTTAATGTTAGGTTATGTTTAAGGTTAGGGTTAGGGTTAGGGTTAGGGTAAGTGGTAGGGTTAGGGTTAGTGTAAGGGTTAGGTTTTGGGTTAGAGTTAGAGTTAGGTTTGGGTTAGAGTAAGGGTAAGGGTAAGGGTTATGGTTAGGGTTAGGGTTAGGTTAAGGGTTAGGGTTAGGGATTAGAGTTAGTGTTAGGGTTAGGATTAGGGTAAGGGTTAGGGTTAGGGTTAGTGTTAGGTTTATGGTAAGGGTTAGGGTTAGGGTAAGTGTTAGGGTTAGGGTTAGGGTTAGGGTAGGGGTTAGGGTTAGGGTTAGGGTTAGGGTAAGGGCAATTGTTACGGTTAGGTTTAGGGTTAGGGTTAGGGTTAGGGTTAGGGTTGGGGTTAGGGTAAAGTAAGTTTTAGGGTTAGGCGTAGGGTTAGGATAAGGGTAAGGATTATGGTTATGGTTAGGGTTAGGGGTAGGGTTAGGGTTAGGTTTTAGGGGTTTGGTTTAGGGTTATGGTTAGGGTTAGGGTTAGGTTTAGGGTTAGTTTGAGTGTAAGCGTTAGGGTTAGAGTTAGTGTTAGGGTAAGGGTAAGTGTTAGGCTTAGGGTTAGGGTTAGTGTTAGGGTTAGGGTAAGGATTAGGGTTACGGTAAGGGTTAGGGTTAGGGTTAGGGTTAGGTTTATGGATGGGGGTAAGGTTAGGGTTAGGGTTAGGGTAATGGTAAAGGCCAGGGGTAGGATTAGGGTTAGCGTAAGTGAAAGGGTTAGGGATAGGGTTAGAGTTAGGTGGTAGGGTTAGGTGTAGGGTTCGGGTTAGGGTAAGGGTAAGGGTCAGGGTTAGGGTTAGGGTTAGGGTTAGGTTTAGGGTTAGGGTTAGGGAAAGGTACGGTTTAGGGTTAGAGTTAGGGTTTGGGTTAGGTTTAAGGTTAGGGTTAGAGTTAGGGTTAGTGTTAGGTTTAGGGTTAGGATTAGGGTTAGCGTAAGGGTAAGGGTTAGGGTTAGGGTTAGGGTTCGGTTTAGGGAAAGGGTAAGGGTTAGGTGTAGGTTTAAGTTTAGGATTAAGGTTAAGTTTAGAGTTAGGGTTAGTGTTAGGGTTAGGTTTAGGGTTAGGGTTAGAGTAAGGGTAAGGGGAAGGGTTAGGGTTAGGGTTAGGGTTAGGCGTTAGGTTTAGGGTTAGGGTTAGGTTGAGGTTTACGGTTAGGGTAAGGGTAAGTGTTAGGTTTAGGGTTAGGTTTAGGGTAAGGGTTAGTGTTAGGGTTAGAGTTAGCATTAAGTATAGGGTTAGGTTAGGGTTAGGGTAATGGATAGGGTTAGGGTTCGGTTTAGGTTCAGAGTTAGGGTTAGGGTAAGGGTAAGGGTTAGGGTTAGGGTTAGGTTTAAGGTTAGGGTTAGGGTTAGGGTAAGGTTAAGGGTTAGGGTTAGGTTTAGGTTGAGGGTTAGGTTTATGGTTAGGGTTAGGGTTAGGGTTAGGGTAATGATAAGGGTTAGGGTTAAGGTTAGTGTTAGGGTTAGGGTTAGGGTTAGGGTTAGGGTAAGGGTTATGGTTAGGATTAGGGTTAGGTTTAGGGTAAGGGTTATGGTTAGGGTTAGGGTTAGGTTTAGCGCTAGGGTTCGGGTAAGGGTAAGGGTTAGGGTTACGGTTAGGGTTAATGTTAGTTTATGGTTGGGTTAAGGTTAGGGTTAGGGTTAGGGTAAGGGTAAGGGTTAGGATTATGTTTAGGGTTAGGGTATGGGTTAGGTTTAGGGTTAGAGTAAGAGTATGTGTTAGGGTTAGGATTAGGGTTAGGGTTAGGTTTAGGGTTAGGTTTAGGGTAAGGATAAGGTTTAGAGTTAGTGTTAGGGGTAGTGATAGGTTTATGGTTAGGGTTAGGGTAAGGGCGAGGTTTAGGGTTAGGGATAGGGTTAAGTTTAGAGTTAGGGTTAGGGTTAGGTTTAGGGTTAGGGTTAGGGTAAGTGTAAGGTTTAGGGTTATGGTTAGGGTTAGGGTTAGGTTGAAGTTTAGGGTTAGGGTTAGGGTTAGTGTATGAGTTAGGGTTAGGGTTAGGGTAAGGGTTAGGGTTTGGGTTAGGGTTAGAGTTAGGTTTAGGGTTAGGGTAAGTGTTAGTGTTAGGGTTAGGGTTAGAGTTAGGGTTAGGTTAGGGGTTAGGGTTAGGGGTTAGGGTTAGTGTTAGGGTTAGGATTAAGGTAAGGGTTAGGGTTAGGGTTAGGATTAAGGTAAGGGTTAGGGTTAGGGTAAGTGTTAGGGTTAGGGTTAGGGTTAGGTAAGGGTTAGGGTTATTGTTAGGGTTAGGGTAAGTTTAAGTGTTAAGGTTAGGGTTAGTGTTAGGGTAAGTTTAAGGGTTAGAGTTAGGGTTAGGGTAAGGGTAAGTGTTAGGTTTAGGGTTAGGGTAAGTGTTAGGGTTTGGGTTAGGGTTAGGGGTAGGGTAAGAGTTAGGGTTAGGATAAGAGTAATGGTTAGGGGTAGGGTTAGGTTAAGTGTTAGGGTTAGGTTTAGGGTTAGGGTTAGGGTTAGGTTTAGGGTAAGGGATAGGGTTAGGATTAGGGTTAGGGTTAGGTTTAGCGCTAGGGTTAGGGTAAGGGTAAGGGTTAGGGTTAGGGTTAGGGTTTGGGTTAGGTTTAGGGTTGGGTTAAGGTTTGGGTTAGGGTAAGGGTAAGGGTTAGGGTTAGGGTTAGGGTTTGGGTATGGGTTAGGGTTAGGGTTAGGGTTAGGTTTAGGGTTACGGTTAAGGTTAGGGTTAGAGTTACGGTAAGGGTATGTGTTAGGGTTAGGTTTAGGGTTAGGGTTAGGGTTAGGTTTAGTGTTAGGGTAGGGGTAAGGCTTAGGTTTGGGGTAAGAGTTAAGATAAGAGTAATGGTTAGGGTTAGGGTTATGGTTAGGTTTAGGGTAAGGTTTAGGGTTAGGGTTAGGGTTAGGGTAAGGGTTAGGGTTAGGGTTAGGGATAGGGTAGGGTTTAGGGTAAGGGTAAGTGTTAGGGTTAGTGTTAGGGTTAGGATAAGGGTAAGGATTAGGGTTAGGGTTAGGGTTAGGGTTAGGTTTAGGGTTAGGTTTAGGTTAAGGGTAAGGGTTAGGGTTAGGGTTAGGGTTAGTGATAGGTTTAGGGTTAGGGTTAGGGTAAGGGCGAGGTTTAGGGTTAGCGATAGGGTTAAGTTTAGAGTTAGTGTTAGGGTTAGGGTTAGGTTTAAGTTAGGGTTAGGGTAAGGGTAAGGGTTAGGGTTATGGTTAGGGTTAGGGTTAGGTTTACGGTTAGGGTTAGGGTTATGGTTAGGTTAAGTGTTAGGGTTAGGGTTAGGGTAAGGGTTAGGGTTTGGGTTAGGGTTAGAGTTAGGTTTAAGTTTAGGGTAAGGGTAAGGGTTTGGGTTAGGGTTAGGGTTAGGTTGAGGGTTAGGGTTAGAGGTTAGGTTTAGGGTTAGGGTTAGGATTAGGTTAAGGGTTAGGGTTAGGGTTAGGGTTAGGGTAAGTGTTAGTGTTAGTGTTAGGGTTAGGGTTAGGGTAAGGGTTAGGGTTAGGGTTAGGGTTAGGGTAGGGTTAAGTGTTAAGGTTAGGGTTAGGGTTAGGGTTAGTTTTAGGGTTAGAGTTAGGGTTAGGATAAGGGTTAGGTAAGGGTTAGGGTAAGTGTTAGGGTGAGGGTTAGGGTTAGGGTTAGGGCCAGGGTTACGGTTAGGGTAAGGGTTAGGGTTAGGGTTAGGGTTAGGGTTAGGGTTAGGATTAGGGTAAGGGTTAAGGTTAGGTTTCGGTTTAGGGTTCGCGTAAGGGTAAGGGTAAGGGTTAGGTTTAGGGTTAGGGTTAGGTTTAGGGTTAGGGTTAGTTTTAGGGTTAGAGTTAGGGTTAGGATAAGGGTTAGGTAAGGGTTAGGGTAAGTGTTAGGGTGAGGGTTAGGGTTAGGGTTAGGGCCAGGGTTACGGTTAGGGTAAGGGTTAGGGTTAGGGTTAGGGTTAGGGTTAGGGTTAGGATTAGGGTAAGGGTTAAGGTTAGGTTTCGGTTTAGGGTTCGCGTAAGGGTAAGGGTAAGGGTTAGGTTTAGGGTTAGGGTTAGGTTTAGGCTTAGGGTTAGGGTTATGGTTAGGGTTAGGGTAAGGATAAGGGTTAGGATTAAAGTTAGGTTTAGGGTTAGGGTTAGGGTTCGGGTTAGGGTTAAGGTTAGGGTTAGGGTTAATGTAAGGGTAAGGGTCAGGGTTATGGTTAGGGTTAGGTTTAAGCTTAGGGTAAGGGTATGTGGTAGGGTAGGGTTAGGGTTAGGGTTAGGGGAAGGGTTAGGGTTAGGGTTAGGGTTAGGGTAGGGATTAGAGTTAGGGTAAGGGTTATGGTTAGGGTTAGGGTTATTGTACGGAATAGGGTAAGGATTAGGGTTAGGGTAAGGGTTATGGTTAGGGTTAGGCTTAGGGTAAGGATTAGGTTTAGGGTTAGGGTTAGGTTTAGGGTTAGGGTTAGGGTAAGGGTAAGGCTTAGGGTTAAGGTTAGGGTTAGAGTTAGGATTATTGTTAGGGTTAGGGTAAGGTTTACAGTTAGGTTTAGGTTTAGGGTTAGCGTAAGGGTAAAGGTTAGGTTTTGGGTTAGGGTTAGGCTTAGGGTTAGGGTTATGGTTAGGGTTAGGGTAAGGATAAGGGTTAGGGTTAAGGTTAGGTTTAGGGTTAGGGTTAGGGTTCGTTTTAGGGTTAAGATTAGGGTTAGGGTTAGTGTAAGGTAAGGATAGGGTTAGGGTTAGGTTTAAGGTTAGGGTAAGTGTAAGGGTTAGGGTCGTGTTACGGTTAGGATTAGGGTTAGGGGAAGGGTTAGGGTTATGGTTAGGGTAAGGGAGGCGTTAGGGTAAGCGTAAGTTTTAGGGTTAGGGGTATGGTTAGGAAAAGGGTAAGGGTTATGGTTATGGTTAGGGATAGGGTTAGGTGTTAGTGTGAGGTTTAGGGTTGGCGGTTAGGTTTCAGGTTAGTGTTAGGGTCAGGGTTAGGTTTAGGGTTAGGGTGAGAGTAAGCGTTACGGTTAGGGTTAGGGTTAGGGTATGGGTAAGTGTTAGGCCTAAGGTTAGGGTTAGGGTTAGGGTAAGGATTAGAGTTAGGGTAAGGGTTATGGATAGTGTTAGGGTTAGGTTTAGGGTTGGGGTTAAGGTTAGGGTTAGGGTAATGGTAAGGGTCAGAGTTAGGGTTAGGGTTAGGGAAAGGGTAAGGTTAGGGTTAGGGTTAGGGTTAGGTGTTAGGGTTAGGTTTAGGGTTAGGGTTAGGGTAAGGGTTACAGTTAGGTTTCGGGTTAGGGTTCCCGTAAGGGTTAGGTTTAGGGTTAGGATTAGGCTTAGGGTTAGGGTCATGGTTAGGGTTAGGGTAAGGATAAGGTTTAGGATTAAGGTTAGGTTTAGGGTTAGGGTTAGGGTTCGGGTTAGGATTAAGGTTAGGGTTAGGGTTAATGTAAGGGTAAGGGTTAGGGTTAGGGTTAGGTTTAAGGTTAGGGTAAGGGTAAGTGTTAGGGTAGGGTTAGGGTTATGGTTAGGGTTAGGGGAAGGTTTGGGGTTAGGGTTAGGGTTAGGGTAAGGATTAGGGTTAGGGTAAGGGTTATGGTTAGGGTTAGGGTAAGTATTAGGGTAAGGATTAGGGTTTGTGTAAGGGTTATGGTTAGGGTTAGGATTAGGGTAAGGATTAGGGTTAGGGTTAGGATTAGGTTTAGGGTTAGGGTTAGGGTAAGGGTAAGGCTTAGGGTTAAGGTTAGGGTTAGAGTTAGGATTAGTGTTTGGGTTAGGGTAAGCTTTACGGTTAGGTTTAGGGTTAGAGTTAGCGTAAGGGTAAGATTTAGGTTTTGGGTTTGGGTTAGGCTTAGTGTTAGGGTTATGGTTAGGGTTAGGGTAAGGATAAGGTTTAGGGTTAAGGTTAGGTTTAGGGTTAGGGTTAGGGTTTGTGTTAGGTTTAAGATTAGGGTTAGCATTAGTGTAAGGTAAGGGTTAGGGTTAGGGTTAGGTTTAAGTTTATTGTAAGGTTAAGGGTTAGGGTCGGGTTAGGGTTAGGATTAGGGTTAGGGGAAGGGTTAGAGTTAGGGTTAGGGTTAGGGTTAGGGAGGGGTTAGGGTAAGCGTAAGTTTGAGGGTTAGGGGTAGGCTTAGGAAAAGGGTAAGGGTTCTGGTTCTGGTTAGGGATAGGGTTAGGTGTTAGTGTGAGAGTTAGGGTTGGTGGTTAGGTTTAGGGTTAGTGTTAGGGTCAGGTTTAGGTTTAGGGTTAGGGTAAGGGTAAGTGTTAGGCCTAGATTTAGTGTTAGGGTTAAGGTTAGGTTTAGGGTTGGTGTTAAGTTTAGGGTTAGGGTTAGGGTAATGGTAAGGGTCAGAGTTAGGGTAAGGCTTAGGGTAAGGGTAAGGGTTAGGGTTAGGGTTAGGGTTAGGTGTTAGGGTTAGGGTTAGGGTTAGGTGTAGGGTTAGGGTTAGGGTTAGGGTAAGGGTAAGGGTCAGGTTTAGGGTTAGGGATAGGGTTAGGTTTAGGGTTAGGATTAGGGAAAGTTGCAGGTTAGGGTTAGGGTTAGGGTTTGGGTTAGGTTTAAGCTTAGGCTTAGTGTTAGGGTTAGGGTGAGGTTTAGGGTCAGGTTTAGGGTTAGGCTAAAGGTAAGGGTTAGGGTTAGGGTTAGGGAAAGGGTACGGGTTAGGGATAGGGTTAGGGTTAGGGTAAGGATTAGGGTTCGGGTTAGTGTGAGGGAAATTGTTAGGGTTAGGGTTAGGGTTGGGTTAAGGTTACGGTTAGGGTTAGGGTAAGAGTAAGGGTTATGGTTAGGGTTAGGGTTGGGTTAAGGTTAGGGTTAAGGTTAGGGTTTGGGTTAGTGATAGGTTTAGGGTTAGGGTTAGGGTAAGGGCAAGGGTTAGGGTTAGGGTTAGGGTTAGGGTTAGTGTTAGGGTAGGGGTAAGGGTTAGGTTTAGGGTAACAGTTAAGATAAGGGTAAGGGTTAGGGTTAGGGTTAGGGTTAGGTTTAGGGTAAGGGTAAGGTTTAGGGTTAGAGTTAGAGATTCGGTAAGGGTTAGTTTTAGGGTTAGGGATAGGGTAGGGTTTAGGGTAAGGGTAAGTGTTAGGGTTAGTGTTAGGGTTCGGTTAAGGGTAAGGATTAGGGTTAGGGTTAGGGTTAGGGTTTAGGGTTAGGGTTAAGTTTAGGGTTAGGTTTAGGTTTAGGTTTAGATTAAGGGTAAGGGTTAGGGTTAGGGTTAGGGGTAGTGATAGGTTTAGGGTTAGGGTTAGGGTAAGGGCGAGTGTTAGGGTTAGGGATAGGGTTAAGTTTAGAGTTAGGGTCAGGGTTAGGGTTAGGTTTAGGGATAGGGTTAGGGTAAGGGTAAGGGTTAGGGTTATGGTTAGGGTTAGGATTAGGTTTAAGGTTAGGGTTAGGGTTAGGGTTAGGGTAAGGTTTCGGGTTAGGGTTAGGGTAATGGTTAGGGTTTGGGTTAAGTTTAGGGTTAGGGTTAAGATAAGGGCAATGGTTAGGGTTAGGGTTAGGGTAAGTGTTAGGGTTAGGGTTAGGGTTAGGGTTAGGGCCAGGGTTAGGTTTAGGTTTAGGGTTAGGTTTAGGGTTAGGGTTAGGGTAGGGTTAGGGTAAGGATAAGGGTTAGGGTTAAGGTTAGAGTTAGGGTTAGGGTGAGGGTGAGGGTTAGGTTTAGGGTTGCTGTTAGGGTAAGGGTAATGGTTAGGATTAGGATTACTGTTATGGTTAGGGTAAGGTTTAGTGTTAGGGTTAGGGTTAGGGTTAGATTTAGCGCTAGGGTTAGGGTAAGGTAAGGGTTAGGATTAGGGTTAGGTTTAGGTTTAGGTTAAGGTTAGGGTTACTGTTAGAGTAAGGGTAAGGGATAGGGTTAGCGTTAGGGTTAGGGTAAGGGTTAGGGTTCGGTTTAGGGTTACGGTTAAAGTTAGGTTTAGTGTTAGGGTACGGGTATGTGTTAGGTTTAGGGTTAGGGTTAGGGTTAGGGTTAGCGTTAGGGTAGGGGTAAGGGTTAGCTTTAGGGTTAAGTTGAAGGTAAGGGTAAGTGTTAGGGTTAGGGTTAGGGTTAGGGTTAGGTTTAGGGTAAGGGTTAGGGTTAGGTTTAGGGTAAGGGTAAGGTTTAGGGTTAGGTTTAGGGTTAGGGTTAGGGTAAGGATTAGGGTTAGGTTTAGGGATAGCGTAGGGTTTAGGGTAAGGTTAAGTGTTAGGATTAGTGTAAGGGTTAGGATAAGGGTAAGGATTAGGGTTAGGTTTAGGATTAGGGGTTAGGGTTAGGGTTATGTTTATGGTTAGGGTTAGGTTTAGGGTAAGGTAAGGGTGAGGGTTAGAGTAAGGGTTAGTGATAGGTTTAGGGTTAGGTTTAGGGTAATGGCGAGGGTTAGGGTTAGGGATAGGTTTAAGTTTAGAGTTAGTGTTAGGGTTAGGATTAGGTTAAGGGTTAGGCTTAGGGTAAGGGTAAGGGTTAGGCTTGTGGTTAGGGTTAGGGTTAGGTTTAATTTTAGAGTTAGGGTTAGGCTAAGGGTAAGGGTTAGGGTTAGTGTTAGGGTTAGGGTTAGGGTTTGGGTTAGGGTTAGAGTTAGGTTTAGGGTTAGGGTAAGGGTAACGTTAGGGTTAATGTTAGGGTTAGGGTTAGGTTAAGGGTTAGGGTTAGGGGTTAGGGTAAGTGTTAGGGTTAGGGTTAGGGTTAGGGTTAGAGTTAGGTTTAGGGTTAGGGTAAGGGTAACGTTAGGGTTAATGTTAGGGTTAGGGTTAGGTTAAGGGTTAGGGTTAGGGGTTAGGGTAAGTGTTAGGGTTAGGGTTAGGGTTAGGGTTAGTGTAAGTGTTAGGGTTAGGGTTAGTGTAAGTGTTAGGGTTAGGGTTAGGGTTAGGGTTAGGGCCAGGGGAAGGGTTAGGGTAAGGGTTAGGTTTAGGGTTAGGGTTAGGTTTAGGGTTAGGGTTAGGGTTAGGGTTAGGGTAAGGTTTACGGTTAAGGTTATGTTTAGAGTTAGGGTTAGTGTTAGGGTTAGGTTAAGAGTAAGGGTAAGGGTTACGGTTAGGTTTAGGGTTAGGTTAGCGTAAGGGTAAGGGTTAGGTATAGGGTTAGGGTTAGTCTTAGGGTTAGGATTATGGTTAGGGTTAGGGTAAGGATAAGGGTTAGGGTTAAGGTTAGGTTTAGGGTTAGGGTTAGGGTTCGTGTTAGAGTTAAGGTTAGGGTTAGGGTTAGTGTAAGGGAAGGCTTAGGGTTAGGGTTATGGTTAGGTTTAGGGTTAGGGTAAGGGTAAGGGTTAGGGTAGTGTTAGGGTTAGCTTTAGGGTTAGGGGAAGGGTTAGGGTTAGGGTTGGGGTTGGGGTTAGGGTAAGGGTAAGTTTTAGGGTTAGGGGTAGGGTTAGCATAAGGGTAAGGGTTATGGTTATGGTTAGGGTTAGGTTTAGGGGTTAGGATTAGGGTTAGGGTTAGGGGTTAGGGTTAGGTTTAGGGTTAGTGTAAGGGTAAGCGTTAGGGTTAGGGTAAGGGTAAGTGTTAGGCTTAGGGTTAGGGTTAGGGTATGGATTAGGGTTAGGTTAATTGTTAGGGTTAGGGTTAGGGTCAGGTTTAGGTTTGGGGTTAAGGTTAGGGTTAGGGTTAGGGTAATGGTAAGGGTCAGGGTTAGGGTTAGGGTAAGGTTAAGGGTAAGGGTTAGTGTTAGGGTTAGGGTTAGGTGTTAGGGTTAGGGTTAGGGTTAGGGTTAGGTGTAGGGTTAGGGTTAGGGTAAGGGTAAGGGTCAGGGTTAGGGTTAGGGTTAGGGTTAGGTTTAGGTTTAGGTTTAGGGAAAGTTACGGGTTAGGTTTAGGGTTAAGGTTTGGGTTAGGTTTAAGGTTAGGGTTAGGGTTAAGGCTATTGTTAGGTTTAGGGTTAGGTTTAGGGTTAGGGTAAGTGTAAGGGTTAGGGTTAGGGTTAGGGTAGGGAAAGGGTAAGGTTTAGGGGTAGGCTTAGGGTTAGGGAATAAATTAGGGTTAGTGTTAGTGGTAGGGTAAGGGTTAGGTTTAGGGTTAGGGTTGGGTTAAGGTTAGGGTTAGGGTAAAGGTAAGGGTAAGGTTTAGGGTTAGGGTAAGGGTTAGGGTAAGGGCAAGGGTTAGGTTTAGGGTTAGGTTTAGGGTTAGGCGTTAGGTTTAGGGTTAGTTTGAGGGTTACGGTTAGGGTAAGGGTAAGGGTAAGGGTTAGGGTTAGGGTTAGGTTTAGGGTAAGGGTTAGTGTTAGGGTTAGAGTTAGCATTAAGTAAAGGGTAAGGTTAGGGTTAGGGTTAGGGATAGGATTAGGGTTCGTTTTAGGTTCAGAGTTAGGGTTAGGGTAAGGGTAATCGTTAGGGTTAGGGTTAGGGTTAAGGTTAGGATTAGGGTTAGGGTAAGGGTAAGGGTTAGGGTTAGGTTTAGGTTGAGGGTTAGGTTTATGGTTAGGGTTAGGCTTAGGGTTAGGGTAAGGGTAAGGGTTAGGTTTAGGATTAGGGTTAGGGTTAGGGTAAGGTTTAGGGTTAGGGTTAGAGTTAGGTTTAGCGCCAGGGTTAGGGTAAGGGTAAGGGTTAGGATTAGGGTTAGGGTTAGTGTACGGTTTAGGGTTAGGGTTAGGGTAAGAGTATGTGTTAGGGTTAGGATTAGGGTTAGGGTTAGGTTCAGGGTTAGCGTTAGGGTAGGGGAAGGGTTAGGTTTAGAGTTAGTGTTAAGATAAGGGTAAGGGTTAGGGTTAGGTTTAGGGTTAGGTTTAGGGTAAGGGTTAGGGTTAGGTTTAGGGTAAGGGTAAGGTTTGGGATTAGGGTTAGGGTTAGGGTTAGGGTAAGGGTTAGGGTTAGGGTTAGGGATAGGGTAGGCTTTAGGGTAAGGGTAAGTGTTAGGGTTAGTGTTAGGGTTAGGATAAGGGTAAGGATTAAGGTTAGGGTTAGGGTTAGGGTTTAGGGTTAGGGTTAGGGTTAGGGTTAGGGTTAGGTTTAGGGTAACGGTAAGGGTTAGGGTTAGGGTTAGGATTAGTGATTGGTTTAGGGTTAGGGTTATTGTAAGGTCGAGGGTTAGGGTTAGGGTTAGGGTTAGGGTTAGGGTAAGTGTAAGGGTTAGGGTTAAGGTTAATGTTACGTTATGTTTAAGCTTAGGGTTAGGTTTAGGGTAAGAGTAAGTGGTAGGGTTAGGGTTAGGGTAAGGGTTAGAGTTTGGGTTAGAGTTAGAGTTAGGTTTAGGGTTAGGGTAAAGGTAAGGGTAAGGGTTAGGGTTAGGTTTAGGGTTAGGGTTAGGTTAAGGGTTAGGGTTAGGGGTTAGAGTTAGTGTTAGGGTTAGGATTAGGGTAAGGGTTAGGGTTAGGGTTAGTGTTAGGTTTATGGTAAGGTTTAGGGTTAGAGTTAGGGTTAGGGTAACTGTTAGAGTTAGGGTTAGGGTAAGGGTTAGGGTTTGGGTTAGGGTTAGGGTAAGGTTAATTGTTAAGGTTAGGGTTAGGGTTAGGGTAAGTTTTATGGTTATAGTTAGGGTTAGAGTAAGGGTAAGGGTTACGGTTAGGTTTAGGGTTAGGGATAGGGTTAGAGGAAGGGTTAGGGTTAGGGTTAGGGTTGGGGTTAGGGTAAGGTAAGTTTTAGGGTTAGGCGTAGGTTTAGGATAAGGGTAAGGGCTATGGTTATGGTTAGGGTTAGGGTTAGGGGTAGGGTTAGGGTTAGGTTTTAAGGGTTAGGTTTAGGGTTAGGGTTAGGGTTATGGTTAGGTTTAGTGTTAGGTTAAGGGTAAGCGTTAGGGTTAGAGTTAGGGTTAGGGTAAGGGTAAGTGTTAGGCTTAGGGTTAGGGTTAGTGTTATGGTTAGGGTAAGGATTAGGGTTAGGGTAAGTATTAGGGTTAGGGTTAGGGTTAGGTTTAAGGATGGGGTTAAGTTTAGGGTTAGGGTTAGTGTAATGGTAATGGTAATGGTCAGTGTTAGGATTAGGTTTAGGGTAAGGGTAGGGTTAGGGTTAGGGTTTGGGTTAGGTGTTAGGGTTAGGGTTAAGATAAGGTTAAGGGTTAGGTTTAGGGTTAGGTTTAGGGTTAGGGTTAGGTTTAGGGTAAGGGTCAGGGTTAGGTTTAGGGTAAGGTTAAGGTTTAGGTTTAGGGTTAGGGTTAGTGTTAGGGTTAGGATAAGGGTAAGGATTAGGGTTAGGGTTAGGGTAAGGGTTAGGGGTTAGGGTAGGGTTAGGGTTAGGGTTAGGGTTAGGGTTAGTGATAGGTTTATGGTAGGGTTAGGGTAAGGGCGAGTGTTAGGTTTAGGGATAGGGTTAAGTTTTGAGTTAGGGTTAGGGTTAGGTTTAGGTTTAAGGTTAGGTTTAGGGTAAGGGTAAGGGTTAGGGTTATTGTTAGGGTTAGGTTTAGGTTTAAGGTTAGGGTTAGGGTTAGGGTTATGGTAAGTGTTAGGGTTAGGGTTAGTGTAAGGCTTAGGGTTTGGGTTAGGGATAGAGTTAGGTTAAAGTTTAGGGTAAGAGTAAGGGTTAGGGTTAGGGTTAGGGTTAGGGTTAGAGGCTAGGGTTAGTGTTAGTTTTAGGATTAGGGTAAGGGTTAGGGTTAGGGTTAGGGTTAGGGTAAGGATAAGGGTTAGGATTAAGGTTAGGTTTAGGGTTAGGGTTAGGGTTCGGGTTAGGTTTAAGGTTAGGGTTAGGGTTAGGGTTATGGTAAGTGTTAGGGTTAGGGTTAGTGTAAGGCTTAGGGTTTGGGTTAGGGATAGAGTTAGGTTAAAGTTTAGGGTAAGAGTAAGGGTTAGGGTTAGGGTTAGGGTTAGGGTTAGAGGCTAGGGTTAGTGTTAGTTTTAGGATTAGGGTAAGGGTTAGGGTTAGGGTTAGGGTTAGGGTAAGGATAAGGGTTAGGATTAAGGTTAGGTTTAGGGTTAGGGTTAGGGTTCGGGTTAGGTTTAAGGTTAGGGTTAGGGTTAATGTAAGGTTAAGAGTTAGGGTTAGGATAGGGTTAGGGTTAGGGTTAGGGTTAGGGGAAGGGTTAGGTTTAGGGTTAGGTTTAGGGTAAGGATTAGGGGTAGGGTAAGGGTTATGGTTAGGGTTAGGGTTAGGGTAAGTATTAGGGTAATGATTAGGTTTAGGGTAAGGGTTATGGTTAGGGTTAGGATTAGGGTAAGGATTAGGGTTAGGGTTAGGGTTAGGTTTAGGGTTAGGGTTAGGGTTAGGCTAAGGGTAAGGGTTAGGTTTAAGGTTAGGGTTAGAGTTAGGATTAGTGTTAGGGTTAGGGTAAGGTTTACGGTGAGGTTTAGGGTTAGGGTTAGTGTAAGGGTAAGGGTTAGGTTTTGGGTTAGGGTTAGGCTTAGTGTTAGGGTTATGGTTATGGTTAGGGTTAGGGTTAGGGTTAGGGATAGGGAGGGGTTAGGGTAAGCGTAAGTTTTAGGTTAGGGGTAGGGTTAGGAAAAGTGTAAGGGTTATGGTTTTGGTTAGGGATAGGGTTAGGGGTTAGTGTGAGGGTTAGGGTTGGCTGTTAGGTTTAGGGTTAGTGTTAGGGTCAGGGTTAGGTTTAGGTTTAGGGTAAGGGTAAGCGTTAGGGTTAGGTTTAGGGTTAGGGTAAGGGTAAGTATTATGCCTAGGGTAGGGTTAGGGTTAGGGTTAGGGTAAGGATTAGAGTTAGGGTTAGGGTACGGGTTAGGGTTAGTGTTAGGGTTTGGGTTAGGTTTAAGGTTAGTGTTAGGGTTAGGGTTAGGGTTAGGTTTAGGGTTAGGTTTAGGGTTAGGGTAAGGGTAAGCGTTAGGGTTAGAGTTAGGGTTAGGGTAAGGGTAAGTGTTAGGCTTAGGGTTAGGGTAAGTGTTAGGTTTAGGGTAAGGATTAGGGTTAGGGTAAGGGTTAGGGATAGGGTTAGGGTTAGGTTTAGGGATGGGGTTAAAGTTAGGGTTAGGGTTAGGGTAATGGTAATGGTAATGGTCAGGGTTAGGATTAGGTTTAGGGTAAGGATAAGGGTGAGGGTAAGGATTAGGGTTAGGGTTAGGGTATGGGTTAGGGTTAGGGAAGGGTTCGGGTATGGGTTAGGGTTAGGGTTAAGTTTAGAGTTAGGGTTAGGGTTAGAGTTAAGGTTAGGGTAAGGGTTAGGGTTAGGGTTAGGGTAAGGGTTAGGGTTAGGGTAGGGTTAGGGTATGGGTTAGGGTTAGGGTTAGGGTTAGGTTTAGGTTTAGGGTTAAAGTAGGGTTAGGGTTAGGGTAAGGGTATGTGTTAGGGTTAAGGTTAGGTTTAGGTTTAGGGTTTGCGTTAGGGTAGGGGTAAGGGTCAGGTTTAGGGTTAGGGTTAAGATAAGGTTAAGGTTTAGGGTTAGGGTTAGGGTTAGGTTTAGGGTAAGGGTTAGGGTTAGGTTTAGGGTAAGGGTAAGGTTTAGGGTTAGGGTTAGGGTTAGTGTTAGGGTTAGGATAAGGGTAAGGATTAGGGTTAGGGTTAGGGTTAGGGGTTAGGGTAGGGTTAGGGTAGGTTTATGTTTAGGTTTAGGGTTAGGTTTAGGTTAAGGGTAAGGGTTACGGTTTGGGTTAGGGTTAGTGATAGGTTTATGGTTAGGGTTAGGGTAAGGGCGAGTGTTAGGGTTAGGGATAGGGTTAAGTTTAGAGTTAGGGTTAGGGTTAGGGTTAGGTTTAAGGTTAGGTTTAGGGTAAGGGTAAGGGTTAGGGTTATGGTTAGGGTTAGGGTTAGGGTTAGGGTTAAGGTTAGGGTTAGGGTTAGGGTTATGGTAAGTGTTAGGGTTAGGGTTAGGGTAAGGGTTAGGGTTTGGGTTAGGGTTAGAGTTAGGTTTAAGGTTAGGGTAAGGGTAAGGGTTAGGGTTAGGGTTAGGGTTAGGTTAAGGGTTAGGGTTAGAGGTTAGGGTTAGTGTTAGTGATAGGATTAGGGTATGGGTTAGGGTTAGGGTTAGGTTAAGGGTTAGGTTTAGGGTAAGTGTTAGGGTTAGGGTTAGGGTTAGTGTAAGGGTTAGGGTTAGGGTTACGGTTAGGGTAAGGTTAAGTGTTAAAATTAGGGTTAGGGTTAGGGTAAGTTTTATGGTTAGAGTTAGGGTTAGGATAAGGGTTAGGGTTAGGGTAAGGGTTAGGTTTAGGGTAAGTGTTAGGGTAAGGGTTAGGGTTAGGGTTAGGTTTAGGGTTGGGTTTAAGTTTAGGGTTATGGTTAGGATAAGGTCAATGGTTAGGGTTAAGGTTAGGGTAAGTGTTAGGGTTAGGGTTAGGGTTAGGGTTAGGGCCAGGGTTAGGGTTAGGGTAAGGGTTAGGTTTAGAGTTAGATTTAGGTTTAGGGTTATGGTTAGGGTAAGGGTTACGGTTAGGTTTTGGGTTAGGGTTCGCATAAGGGTAAGTGTAAGGGTTAGGTTTAGTGTTAGGGATAGGCTTAGGGTTAGGGTTATGGTTAGGGTTAGGGTAAGGTAAGGGTTAGGATTAAGGTTAGGTTTAGGGTTAGGTTTAGGGTTCGGGTTAGGGTTAAGTTTAGGGTTAGGGTTAATGTAAGGGTAAGGGTTAGGGTTAGGTAGGGTTAGGGTTAGGATTAGGGTTAGGGGAAGGGTTAGGGTTAGGGTTAGGTTTAGGGTAAGGATAAGGGTTAGGTTAAGGGTTATGGTTAGGGTTAGGGTAAGTATTAGGGTAAGGATTAGGGTTAGGGTAAGGGTTATGGTTAGGGTTAGGATTAGGGTAAGGATTAGGGTTAGGGTTAGGGTTAGGTTTAGGGTTAGGGTTAGGGTAAGGGTAAGGGATAGGGTTAAGTTTAGGGTTAGAGTTAGGATTAGTGTTAGGGTTAGGGTAAGGTTTACGGTTAGGTTTAGCGTTAGGGTTAGCGTAAGAGTAAAGGTTAGGTTTTGGGTTTGGGTTAGGCTTAGGGTTAGGATTATGGTTATGGTTAGGGTTAGGGTTAGGGTTAGGGAGGGGTTAGGGTAAGCGTAAGTTTTAGGTTAGGGGTAGGGATAGGAAAAGCGTAAGGGTTATGGTTATAGTTAGGGATAGGGTTAGGGTTTAGTGTGAGGGTTAGGGTTGGCGGTTAGGTTTAGGGTTAGTGTTACGGTCAGGGTTAGGTTTAGGGTTAGGGTAAGGGTCATTGTTAGGTTTAGGTTTAGGGTAAGGGTAAGTGTTAGGCCTAGGGTAGGGTTAGGGTTAGGGTTAGGGTAAGGATTAGAGTTAGGGTTAGGGTACGGGTTAGGGTTAGTGTTAGGGTTTGGGTTAGGTTTAAGGTTAGTGTTAGGGTTAGGGTTAGGGTTAGGTTTAGGGTTAGGTATAGGGTTAGGGTAAGGGTAAGGGTTAGGGTTAGTGTTACGGTTAGGGAAAGGATAAGGGTTAGATGTAGGTTTAGGGTTAGGGTTAGGGGAAGGATTATGGTTAGAGTTAGTGTTAGGGTAAGGGTTAGAGTTAGGGTTAGGTTTGGGTTAAAGTTAGGGTTTGGGTTAGGGTAAGGGTAAGGGTTAGGGTTAGGGTTAGGGTTGGGTTAATGTTAGGGTTAGGGTTAGGGTTAGGGTTAGGGTTCGTGTTAGGGTTAAGATTTGGGTTAGGGTTAGTGTAAGGTAAGGGTTAGTGTTAGGGTTAGGTTTAAGGTTAGGGTAAGGGTAAGCGTTAGGTTCGGGTTAGGGTTAGGATTAGGGTTAGGGGAAGGGTTAGGATTAGGGTTAGGGTTAGGGAGGGGTTAGGGTAAGCGTAAGATTTAGGTTAGGGGTAGGGTTAGGAAAAGGGTAAGGGTTATGGTTATGGTTAAGGATATGGTTAGGGGTTAGTGTGAGGGTTAGGGTTGGCGGTTAGGTTTAGGGTTAGTGTTAGGGTCAGGGTTAGGTTTAGGTTTAGGGTAAGGGTAAGCGTTAGGGTTAGGTTTAGGGTTAGGGTAAGGGTAAGTGTTAGGCCTAGGGTAGGGTTAGGGCTAGGGTTAGGGTAAGGATTAGAGTTAGGTAAGGGTTATGGTTAGGGTTAGGGTTAGGGTTAGTGTTAGGGTAAGGGTTAGGGTTAGGGTTAGGTTTAGGGTTGGGGTTAAGGTTAGGTTTAGTTTCGGGTAAGGGTAAGGATTAGGGTTAGGGTTAGGGTAAGTGTTAGTGTTACGGTTAGGGTTAGGGTTAGGGGTTAGTGTAAACGTTTAGGGTTATGGTTAGGGTTAGGTTTAGGGTTAGGGTTAAGTTTAGGGTAAGTTTAAGTGTTAGAGTTAGTGTTAACGTTAGGGAAAGTGTAAGGGTTAGCGTTAGGGTTAGGGTTTGGGTTAAGGTTAGAGTTAGTGTTAGGATAAGGGTAAGAGTTAGGGTTAGGTTTAGGGTTAGGGTTAGGGTAAGGGTAAGGATAAGGGTTAGGGTTAGGGTTAGGGTAAGGGTAAGGGTTAGGGTGAGTATTAGGGTTAGGGTTAGGGTAAGGGTTAGGGTTAGGTTAGGATTAGGGTTAGTTTTAGGGTTAGGGTTAGGGCAAGGGTAAGGGTTAGGTTTAGGGTTATGGTTAGGTTAGGGTTGGGGTAAAGGTTAGGGTTAGGGTTAGGGTGAGGATAAGGGTAAGTGTTGGGGTTAGGGTTAGGGTAAGGATTAGGGTTAGGGTTAGGGTTAGGGTAAGTGTAAGGCTTAGGGTTAGGGTTAGGGTTAAGGTTAGGTTTAGGGTAAGGGTTATGGTTAGGGTTAGAGTTAGAATTAAGTTTAGGGTTATGTAAGGGTTAGGGTTATTTTTAGGGTTAGGATTAGGGTTAGGGGTTAGGGTTAGCATTAGGTTTAGGGTTAGGGTTAGGGTTAGGGTTAGGGTTAGGGTTAGGGTTAGGGTGAGGTTTAGGATTAGGGTTAGGGTTAGGATTGGGGTTAGGGTAAGGGTAAATTTTAAGGTTAGGTGTAGGGTTAGGATAAGGGTAAGGTTTAGGGTTATGGCTAGGGTTAGGGTTAGAGTTTAGGGTTAGGTTTAGGGTTAGGGTTATGGGTTAGGGTTAGGGTTAGGGTTAGGGTTAGAGGTTAGGGTTAGGGTAGGGTTAAGGTCATGGTTAGGGTTAGGGATAGGGTAAGGGTAAGGACTAGGGGGAGGGTTAGGGTTAGTGTAAGGGTAAGGGTTAGGGTTCGGGTTAGGTTTTACGGTTAGGGTTAGGGTTAGGGTTAGGTTTAGGGTTACGGTTACTGTAAGGGCAAGGGTTAGGGCTAGGGTAGGTTTAGGATTAGGTTTAGGGTAAGGGTTAGGGTGAGGGTTAGAGTTAGCATTAAGGTTAGGGTTAGGTTAGGGTTAGGGTTAGGGTTAGGGTTAGGATTAGGGTTAGGGTTAGGGTAAGGGTTACGTTAGGGTTAGGGTAAGGGTATGTGTTAGGGTAAGGGTAAGGGTTAGGGTAAAGTTTGGGTTAAGGTTAGGGTTAGGGTTAGGGTAAGGGTAAGGGTTAGGGTTAGGGTTAGGTTTAGGGTATGGGTTAGGGTTAGGGTTAGGTTTAGGGTTAGGTTTAGGGTTACGGTTAAGGGTAGGGTTAGGGTTAGAGTAAGGGTATGTATTAGGGTTAGGGTTAGGGTTAGGGATAGCATTAGGGTAAGGGTAAGGGTTAGGGTTAGGGTTATGATAAGGGTAAGGGTTGGGGTTAGGGATAGGGTTAGGTTTAGGGTAAGGGTTAGGTTTAGGTTTAGGGTAAGTGTAAGGTTTAGGGTTATGGTTAGGGTTAGGGTAACGGTAAGGGTTAGGGTTAGGGTAAGTGTATGTGTTAGGTTTAGGGTTAGGGTTAGGGTTAGGGTTAGGGTTAGTGTTAGGGTTTGGGTTAGGTTTAAGGTTAGTGTTAGGGTTAGGGTTAGGGTTAGGTATAGGGTTAGGGTAAGGGTAAGGGTTAGGGTTAGTGTTACGGTTAGGGAAAGGATAAGGGTTAGATGTAGGTTTAGGGTTAGGGTTAGGGGAAGGATTATGGTTAGAGTTAGTGTTAGGGTAAGGGTTAGAGTTAGGGTTAGGGTTGGGTTAAAGTTAGGGTTTGGGTTAGGGTAAGGGTAAGGGTTAGGGTTAGGGTTGGGTTAATGTTAGGGTTAGGGTTAGGGTTAGGGTTAGGGTTCATGTTAGGGTTAAGATTTGGGTTAGGGTTAGTGTAAGGTAAGGGTTAGAGTTAGGGTTAGGTTTAAGGTTAGGGTAAGGGTAATGGTTAGGTTCGGGTTAGGGTTAGGATTAGGGTTAGGGGAAGGGTTAGGATTAGGGTTAGGCTTAGGGAGGGGTTAGGGTAAGCGTAAGTTTTAGGTTAGGGGTAGGGTTAGGAAAAGGGTAAGGGTTATGGTTATGGTTAGGGATATGGTTATGGGTTAGTGTGAGGGTTAGGGTTGGCGGTTAGGTTTAGGGTTAGTGTTAGGGTCAGGGTTAGGTTTAGGTTTAGGGTAAGGGTAAGCGTTAGGGTTAGGTTTAGGGTTAGGGTAAGGGTAAGTGTTAGGCCTAGGGTAGGGTTAGGGTTAGGGTTAGGGTAAGGATTAGAGTTAGGTAAGGGTTATGGTTAGGGTTAGGGTTAGGTTTAGGGTTGGGGTTAAGGTTAGGGTTAGGGTTAGGGTAATGGTAAGGGTCAGAGTTAGGGTTAGGGTTAGGGTAATGGTAAGGGTTAGGGTTAGGGTTACGGTTAGGTGTTAGAGTTAGGGTTAGGGTTAGGGTTAGGGTAAGGGTTACGGTTAGGTTTCAGGTTAGGGTTCGCGTAAGGGTAAGGGTAAGAGTTAGGTTTAGTGTTAGGGTTAGGCTTAGGGTTAGGGTTATGGTTAGGGTTAGGGTAAGGATAAGGGTTAGGATTAAGGTTAGGTTTAGGGTTAGGGTTAGGGTTCGGGTTAGGGTTAAGGTTAGGGTTAGGGTTAATGTAAGGGTAAGGGTTAGGGTTAGGGTTAGGGTTAGGTTTAGGGTTAGGGGAAGGGTAAGCCTTAGGGTTAGGGTTAGGGTTAGGGTAACGGTAAGTGTTAGGCCTTGGGTTAGGGTTAGGGTTAGTGTTAGGGTAAGGATTAGAGTTAGGGTCAGGGTTATGTTTAGGGTTAGGGTTAGGTTTAGGTTTGGGTTTAAGGTTAGTGTTAGGGTTGGGGAAATGGTAAGGGTCAGTGTTTGGGTTAGGGTTAGGGTAAGGGTAAGGGTAAGTGTTGGGGTTAGGGTTAGGGTAAGGATTAGGGTTAGGGTTAGGGTTAGGGTTAGGGTAAGTGTAACGCTTAGGGTTAGGGTTAGGGTTAAGGTTAGGTTTAGGGTAAGGGTTATTGTTAGGGTTAGAGTTAGCATTAAGTTTAGGGTTATGTTAGGGTTAGGGTTATTTTTAGGGTTAGGATTAGGGTTAGGGGTTAGGGTTAGCATTAGGTTTAGGGTTAGGGTTAGTGTTAGGGTTAGGGTTAGGGTGAGGTATAGGATTAGGGTTAGGGTTAGGATTCGGGTTAGGGTAAGGGTAAATTTTAGGGTTAGGTGTAGGGTTAGGATAAGGGTAAGGTTTAGGGTTATGGCTAGTGTTAGGGTTAGAGTTTAGGGTGAGGTTTAGGGTTAGGGTTATGGGTTAGGGTTAGAGTTAGGGTTAGGGTTAGAGGTTAGGGTTAGGGTTAGGTTAAGGTCATGGTTAGGGTTAGGGATAGGGTAAGGGTAAGGACTAGGGGGAGGGTTAGGGTTAGTGTAAGGGTAAGGGTTAGGGTTAGGGTTAGGTTTTACGGTTAGGGTTAGGGTTAGGGTTAGGTTTAGGGTTACGGTTAGTGTAAGGGTAAGGGTTAGGGCTAGGGTAGGTTTAGGATTAGGTTTAGGGTAAGGGTTAGGGTGAGGGTTAGAGTTAGCATTAAGGTTAGGGTTAGGTTAGGTTTAGGGTTAGGGTTAGGGTTAGGATTAGGGTTAGGGTTAGGGTAAGGGTTAGGTTAGGGTTAGGGTAAGGGTATGTGTTAGGGTAAGGGTAAGGGTTAGGGAAAATTTGGGTTAAGGTTAGGGTTAGGGTTAGGGTAAGGGTAAGGGTTAGGGTTAGGGTTAGGTTTAGGGTATGGGTTAGGGTTAGGGTTAGGTTTAGGGTTAGGTTTAGGGTTACGGTTAAGGGTAGGGTTAGGGTTAGGGTATGGGTATGTATTAGGGATAGGGTTAGGGTTAGGGATAGCATTAGGGTAAGGGTAAGGGTTAGGGTTAGGGTTATGATAAGGGTAAGGGTTGGGGTTAGGGTTAGGGTTAGGTTTAGGGTAAGGGTTAGGTTTAGGTTTAGGGTAAGTGTAAGGTTTAGGGTTACGGTTAGGGTTAGGGTTACGGTAAGGGTTAGGGTTAGGGTAAGTGTATGTGTTAGGTTTAGGGTTAGGGTTAGGGTTAGGGTTAGGGTTAGGGTTAGTGTTAGGGTTTGGGTTAGGTTTAAGGTTAGTGTTAGGGTTAGGGTTAGGGTTAGGTTTAGGGTTAGGTATAGGGTTAGGGTAAGGGTAAGGGTTAGGGTTAGTGTTACGGTTAGGGAAAGGATAAGGGTTACATGTAGGTTTAGGGTTAGGGTTAGGGGAAGGATTATGGTTAGAGTTAGTGTTAGGGTAGGGTTAGAGTTAGGGTTAGGGTTGGGTTAAAGTTAGGGTTTGGGTTAGGGTAAGGGTAAGGGTTAGGGTTAGGGTTGGGTTAATGTTAGGGTTAGGGTTAGGGTTAGGGTTAGGGTTAGGGTTCATGTTAGGGTTAAGATTTGGGTTAGGGTTAGTGTAAGGTAAGGGTTAGAGTTAGGGTTAGGTTTAAGGTTAGGGTAAGGGTAATGGTTAGGTTCGGGTTAGGGTTAGGATTAGGGCTAGGGGAAGGGTTAGGATTAGGGTTAGGCTTAGGGAGGGGTTAGGGTAAGCGTAAGTTTTAGGTTAGGGGTAGGGTTAGGAAAAGGGTAAGGGTTATGGTTATGTTTAGGGATATGGTTATGGGTTAGTGTGAGGGTTAGGGTTGGCGGTTAGGTTTAGGGTTAGTGTTAGGGTCAGGGTTAGGTTTAGGTTTAGGGTAAGGGTAAGCGTTAGGGTTAGGTTTAGGGTTAGGGTAAGGGTAAGTGTTAGGCCTAGGGTAGGGTTAGGGTTAGGGTAAGGATTAGAGTTAGGTAAGGGTTATGGTTAGGGTTAGGGTTAGGTTTAGGGTTGGGTTAAGGTTAGCGTTAGGGTTAGGGTAATGGTAAGGGTTAGGGTTAGGGTTACGGTTAGGTGTTAGGGTTAGGGTTAGGGTTAGGGTTAGGGTAAGGGTTACGGTTAGGTTTCAGGTTAGGGTTCGCGTAAGGGTAAGGGTAAGGGTTAGGTTTAGGGTTAGGGTTAGGCTTAGGGTTAGGGTTATGGTTAGGGTTAGGATAAGGATAAGGGTTAGGATTAAGGTTAGGTTTAGGGTTAGGGTTAGGGTTCGGGTTAGGGTTAAGGTTAGGGTTAGGGTTAATGTAAGGGTAAGGGTTAGGGTTAGGGTTAGGGTTAGGTTTCGGGTTAGGGGAAGGGTAAGCCCTAGGGTTAGGGTTAGGGTTAGGGTAACGGTAAGTGTTAGGCCTTGGGTTAGGGTTAGGGTTAGTGTTAGGGTAAGGATTAGAGTTAGGGTCAGGGTTATGTTTAGGGTTAGGATTAGGTTTAGGTTTGGGGTTAAGGTTAGTGTTAGGGTTAGGGTAATGGTAAGGGTCAGAGTTTGGGTTAGGGTTAGGGTAAGGTTAAGGGTTAGGGTTAGGGTTAGGTTTAGGTGTAGGGTAAGTGTTAGGGTTAGGTTAAGGGTAAGGGTAAGGGTCAGGGTTAGGGTTACGGTTAGGGTTAGGTTTAGGGTTAGGGTTAGGGAAAGGTACGGGTTAGGGTTAGCGTTTGGGTTTGGGTTAGGTTTAAGCTTAGGCTTAGTGTTAGGGTTAGGGTTAGGTTTAGGGTCAGGTTTAGGGTTAGGGTATAGGTAAGGGTTAGGGTTAGGGTTAGGGATAGGGTAAGGGTTAGGGATAGGGTTAGGTTTGGGTTAAGGTTAGGGTTAGGGATAGGGTTAGGGTTAGGGTTAGGTTTAGGGTTAGGTTTAGGGTTAGGGTAAGGGTAAGGGTTAGGTTTAGCGTTAGGGTTAGGGAAAGGGTAAGGCTTAGGGTTAGGGTTAGGGTTAGGTTTAGGGTTTGGGTTAGGGTTAGTGTTAGGGTAAGTTAAGGGTAAGGGTTCAGGTTAGGGTTAGGGTAAGGGTAAGGGTTAGGGTTAGGGTTAGGGTACGGTTAAGTGTTAGGGTTGGGGTTAGGGTTAGTGTTAGGGTAAGTGTTAGGGTTAGGTTTACAGTTAGGGTTAGGGTAGGGCAAAGGTTAGGTCTAGGTTTAGGGTTAGGATTAGGGTAAGGATAAGGGTTAGGGTTAAGGTTATGGTTAGAGTTAGGTTTAGGGTTAGGTTTAGGGTTAGGGTTAGCGTAATGGTAAGGGTTAGGGTTAGGTTTAGCGCTAGGGTTAAGGTAAGGGTAAGGTTTAGGGTTAGGATTAGGGTTGGGTTTAGGGTTCGGTTAAGGTTAGGGTTAGGGTTTGGGTTAGCTTAAGTTTAATGGTTAGGGTTAGGGTTAGGGTTAGTGATAGGTTTCGGGTTAGGATTAGGGTATGGGCAAGGGTTAGGGTTAGGGTTAGGGTTAAGTTTAGAGTTAGGGTTAGGGTTAGGGTTTGGCTTAGGTTTAGGTTTAGGGTAAGGGTAAGGGTCAGGTTTGGGGTTATGGTTATGGTTAGGTTTGATGTTAGGGTTAGGGTTAGTGTTAGGGTTAGGTTTAGGGCTGGGTTTAAGTTTAGGGTCAGGTTTAGTATAAGGGTAATGGTTAGGGTTAGGGTTATGGTAAGTGTTAGGTTTAGGGTTAGGGTTAGGGTTAGGGTAAGGGTAAGGGGTAGGGTTAGGGGTAGGGGTTAGGGTTATGGTTATGGTTAGGGTTAGTTGTAGGTTTAGGGTTAGGGTAAGGATAACGGTTAAGTTTAGGGTTAATGTTAGGTTTATGGCTAGGGTTAGGTTAAGGGAAAGGGTTAGGGTTAAGGTTAGGGTTAGGGTTAGGTTTATGGTTAGGGTTAGGGTTAGGGTTAGGTTCAAGTTTAGGTGAGGGTAAGGGTAAGAGTAAGGATTAGGGTTACGTTTAGGTTTAGGGTTAGGGTAAAGGTAAGGGTTAGGGTTATGGTTAGGGTTAGGCTTAGGGTTAGAGTAAGGGTTAGGGTTAGGGTTAATGTTAGGGTACGGGTAAGGGTTAGGGTTAGGGTTAGTGTTAGGGTAAGGGTTAGGATTAGGGATAGGGTTAGGGTTAGGGTTACGGTTAGGTTTAGGTTTAGGGTTATTTTTAGTGTTAGGGTTAGTGTTAGGTTTAGGGTAAGGATAACGTTCATGGATAAGGTTAGGGATAGGGTTAGGATTAGGGTTAGGTTTAGGGTTAGGTTTAGGGTAAGGGTAAGGGTAAGGGTTAGAGTTAGGGTTAGGGTTAGGTTTAGGGTAAGGGTTAGGGTTAGGGTTAGGGTTAGGTTTAGCGCTAGGGTTAGGGTAAGTGTAAGTGTAGGGATGGGGTTAGGGTTAGGTTTAGGGTTGCGTTAAGGTGAGGGTTAGGGGTAGGGTAAGGGTAAGGGTTACGGTTAGGGTTAGGGTTAGGGTAAGGGTAAGGGTTAGGGTTAGGGTTAGTTTAGGGTTACGGTTAAGGCTAGGGTTAGGGTTAGGTTAAGGATATGTGTTAGGGTTAGGGTTAGAGTTAGGGTTAGGGTTAGGTTTAGCCTTAGGTTAGGGGTAAGGGTTAGGTTTAGGGTTAGGCTTAAGATAAGAGTAAGGGTTAGGGTTAGGCTTAGGGTTAGGTTTAGGGTTAGGTTTAGGTTTAGGGTAAGGGTAAGGGTTAGGTTTAGGGTTAGGGTTAGGGAAAGGGTAAGGTTTAGGTGTAGGGTTAGGTTTAGGTTTAGGGTTAGGGTTAGGGTAAGGATAAGAGTTAGGGTTAGGGATAGGGTTATTGTTCGGTTTAGGTTCAGAGTTAGTGTTAGGATAGGTTAAGGGTTAGGGTTCGGGTTAGGGTTAGGGTTAGGTTAAGGGTAAGGGTTTGTGTTAGGGTTAGGGTAAGGGTAAGGGGTAGGGTTAGGGGTAGGGGTTAGGGTTAGCGTTAGGGTTAGGGTTAGTTTTAGGTTTAGGGTTAGGGTAAGGATAACGGATAAGGTTAGGGTGAATGTTAGTTTTATGGTTAGGGTTAGGGTTAGGGTTAGGTTAAGGGAAAGGTTAGGGTTAAGGTTAGGGTTAGGGTTAGGTTTATGGTTAGGCTTAGGGTTAGGGAAAGAATAAGGGTTTAGTGTTAAGTTTAGGGTTAGGGTTAGGGTTAGGTTCAAGTTTAGGTGAGGGTAAGGGTAAGAGTAAGGGTTAGGTTACGTTTAGGTTTAGGGTTAGGGTAAAGGTAAGGGTTAGGGTTAGGGTTAGGTTTAGGGTTAGGGTTAGGGTTAGGGTAAGGGTAAGGGTTAGGTTTAGAGTTAGGGTTAGGGAAAGGGTCAGGCTTAGGGTTAGGGTTAGGGTTAGGTTTAGGGTTTGGGTTAGGTTTAGTGTTAGGGTAAGTTAAGGGTAAGGGTTCAGGTTAGGGTTAGGGTTAGGGTAAGGGTAAGGGTTAGGGTTAGAGTTAGGGTACGGTTAAGTGTTAGGGTTGGGGTTAGGGTTAGTGTTAGGGTAAGTGTTAGGGTTAGGTTTACAGTTAGGGTTAGGGTAGGGCAAAGGTTAGGTCTAGGTTTAGGGTTAGGATTAGGGTAAGGATAAGGGTTAGGGTTAAGGTTATGGTTAGAGTTAGGTTTAGGGTTAGGTTTAGGGTTAGGGTTAGCGTAATGGTAAGGGTTAGGGTTAGGTTTAGCGCTAGGGTTAAGGTAAGGGTAAGGTTTAGGGTTAGGATTAGGGTTGGGTTTAGGGTTCGGTTAAGGTTAGGGTTAGGGTTTGGGTTAGCTTAAGTTTAATGGTTAGGGTTAGGGTTAGGGTTAGTGATAGGTTTCGGGTTAGGATTAGGGTATGGGCAAGGGTTAGGGTTAGGGTTAGGGTTAAGTTTAGAGTTAGGGTTAGGGTTAGGGTTTGGCTTAGGTTTAGGTTTAGGGTAAGGGTAAGGGTCAGGTTTGGGGTTATGGTTATGGTTAGGTTTGATGTTAGGGTTAGGGTTAGTGTTAGGGTTAGGTTTAGGGCTGGGTTTAAGTTTAGGGTCAGGTTTAGTATAAGGGTAATGGTTAGGGTTAGGGTTATGGTAAGTGTTAGGTTTAGGGTTAGGGTTAGGGTTAGGGTAAGGGTAAGGGGTAGGGTTAGGGGTAGGGGTTAGGGTTATGGTTATGGTTAGGGTTAGTTGTAGGTTTAGGGTTAGGGTAAGGATAACGGTTAAGTTTAGGGTTAATGTTAGGTTTATGGCTAGGGTTAGGTTAAGGGAAAGGGTTAGGGTTAAGGTTAGGGTTAGGGTTAGGTTTATGGTTAGGGTTAGGGTTAGGGTTAGGTTCAAGTTTAGGTGAGGGTAAGGGTAAGAGTAAGGATTAGGGTTACGTTTAGGTTTAGGGTTAGGGTAAAGGTAAGGGTTAGGGTTATGGTTAGGGTTAGGCTTAGGGTTAGAGTAAGGGTTAGGGTTAGGGTTAATGTTAGGGTACGGGTAAGGGTTAGGGTTAGGGTTAGTGTTAGGGTAAGGGTTAGGATTAGGGATAGGGTTAGGGTTAGGGTTACGGTTAGGTTTAGGTTTAGGGTTATTTTTAGTGTTAGGGTTAGTGTTAGGTTTAGGGTAAGGATAACGTTCATGGATAAGGTTAGGGATAGGGTTAGGATTAGGGTTAGGTTTAGGGTTAGGTTTAGGGTAAGGGTAAGGGTAAGGGTTAGAGTTAGGGTTAGGGTTAGGTTTAGGGTAAGGGTTAGGGTTAGGGTTAGGGTTAGGTTTAGCGCTAGGGTTAGGGTAAGTGTAAGTGTAGGGATGGGGTTAGGGTTAGGTTTAGGGTTGCGTTAAGGTGAGGGTTAGGGGTAGGGTAAGGGTAAGGGTTACGGTTAGGGTTAGGGTTAGGGTAAGGGTAAGGGTTAGGGTTAGGGTTAGTTTAGGGTTACGGTTAAGGCTAGGGTTAGGGTTAGGTTAAGGATATGTGTTAGGGTTAGGGTTAGAGTTAGGGTTAGGGTTAGGTTTAGCCTTAGGTTAGGGGTAAGGGTTAGGTTTAGGGTTAGGCTTAAGATAAGAGTAAGGGTTAGGGTTAGGCTTAGGGTTAGGTTTAGGGTTAGGTTTAGGTTTAGGGTAAGGGTAAGGGTTAGGTTTAGGGTTAGGGTTAGGGAAAGGGTAAGGTTTAGGTGTAGGGTTAGGTTTAGGTTTAGGGTTAGGGTTAGGGTAAGGATAAGAGTTAGGGTTAGGGATAGGGTTATTGTTCGGTTTAGGTTCAGAGTTAGTGTTAGGATAGGTTAAGGGTTAGGGTTCGGGTTAGGGTTAGGGTTAGGTTAAGGGTAAGGGTTTGTGTTAGGGTTAGGGTAAGGGTAAGGGGTAGGGTTAGGGGTAGGGGTTAGGGTTAGCGTTAGGGTTAGGGTTAGTTTTAGGTTTAGGGTTAGGGTAAGGATAACGGATAAGGTTAGGGTGAATGTTAGTTTTATGGTTAGGGTTAGGGTTAGGGTTAGGTTAAGGGAAAGGTTAGGGTTAAGGTTAGGGTTAGGGTTAGGTTTATGGTTAGGCTTAGGGTTAGGGAAAGAATAAGGGTTTAGTGTTAAGTTTAGGGTTAGGGTTAGGGTTAGGTTCAAGTTTAGGTGAGGGTAAGGGTAAGAGTAAGGGTTAGGTTACGTTTAGGTTTAGGGTTAGGGTAAAGGTAAGGGTTAGGGTTAGGGTTAGGTTTAGGGTTAGGGTTAGGGTTAGGGTAAGGGTAAGGGTTAGGTTTAGAGTTAGGGTTAGGGAAAGGGTCAGGCTTAGGGTTAGGGTTAGGGTTAGGTTTAGGGTTTGGGTTAGGTTTAGTGTTAGGGTAAGTTAAGGGTAAGGGTTCAGGTTAGGGTTAGGGTTAGGGTAAGGGTAAGGGTTAGGGTTAGAGTTAGGGTACGGTTAAGTGTTAGGGTTGGGGTTAGGGTTAGTGTTAGGGTAAGTGTTAGGGTTAGGTTTAGAGTTAGGGTTAGGGTAGGGCAAAGGTTAGGTCTAGGTTTAGGGTTAGGTTTAGGGTTAGGATTAGGGTAAGGATAAGGGTTAGGGTTAAGGTTATGGTTAGAGTTAGGTTTAGGGTTAGGGTTAGCGTAATGGTAAGGGTTAGGGTTAGGTTTAGCGCTAGGGTTAGGGTAAGGGTAAGGTTTAGGGTTAGGATTAGGGTTGGGTTTAGGGTTCGGTTAAGGTTAGGGTTAGGGTTAGGGTTAGCTTAAGTTTAATGGTTAGGGTTAGGGTTAGGGTTAGTGATAGGTTTAGGGTTAGGATTAGGGTATGGGCAAGGGTTAGGGTTAGGGTTAGGGTTAAGTTTAGAGTTAGGGTTAGGGTTAGGGTTTGGCTTAGGTTTAGGTTTAGGGTAAGGGTAAGGGTCAGGTTTGGGGTTATGGTTATGGTTAGGTTTGATTTTAGGGTTAGGGTTAGTGTTAGGGTTAGGTGTAGGGCTGGGTTTAAGTTTAGGGTCAGGTTTAGTATAAGGGTAATGGTTAGGGTTAGGGTTATGGTAAGTGTTAGGTTTAGGGTTAGGGTTAGGGTTAGGGTAAGGGTAAGGGGTAGGGTTAGGGGTAGGGGTTAGGGTTATGGTTATGGTTAGGGTTAGTTGTAGGTTTAGGGTTAGGGTAAGGATAACGGTTAAGTTTAGGGTTAATGTTAGGTTTATGGTTAGGGTTAGGTTAAGGGAAAGGGTTAGGGTTAAGGTTAGGGTTAGGGTTAGGTTTATGGTTAGGGTTAGGGTTAGGGTTAGGTTCAAGTTTAGGTGAGGGTAAGGGTAAGAGTAAGGATTAGGGTTACGTTTAGGTTTAGGGTTAGGGTAAAGGTAAGGGTTAGGGTTATGGTTAGGGTTAGGCTTAGGGTTAGAGTAAGGGTTAGGGTTAGGGTTAATGTTAGGGTACGGGTAAGGGTTAGGGTTAGGGTTAGTGTTAGGGTAAGGGTTAGGATTAGGGTTAGGGTTAGGGTTAGGGTTAAGGTTAGGTTTAGGTTTAGGGTTATTTTTAGTGTTAGGGTTAGTGTTAGGTTTAGGGTAAGGATAAGGTTCATGGATAAGGTTAGGGATAGGGTTAGGATTAGGGTTAGGTTTAGGGTTAGGGTTAGGGTAAGGGTAAGGGTAAGGGTTAGAGTTAGGGTTAGGGTTAGGTTTAGGGTAAGGGTTAGGGTTAGGGTTAGGGTTAGGTTTAGCGCTAGGGTTAGGGTAAGTGTAAGTGTAGGGATGGGGTTAGGGTTAGGTTTAGGGTTGCGTTAAGGTGAGGGTTAGGGGTAGGGTAAGGGTAAGGGTTACGGTTAGGGTTAGGGTTAGGGTAAGGGTAAGGGTTAGGGTTAGGGTTAGTTTAGGGTTACGGTTAAGGCTAGGGTTAGGGTTAGGTTAAGGATATGTGTTAGGGTTAGGGTTAGAGTTAGGGTTAGGGTTAGGTTTAGCCTTAGGTTAGGGGTAAGGGTTAGGTTTAGGGTTAGGCTTAAGATAAGAGTAAGGGTTAGGGTTAGGCTTAGGGTTAGGTTTAGGGTTAGGTTTAGGGTTAGGTTTAGGTTTAGGGTAAGGGTAAGGGTTAGGTTTAGGGTTAGGGTTAGGGAAAGGGTAAGGTTTAGGTTTAGGGTTAGTGTTAGGTTTAGGGTTAGGGTTAGGGTAAGGATAAGAGTTAGGGTTAGGGATAGGGTTATTGTTCGGTTTAGGTTCAGAGTTAGTGTTAGGATAGGTTAAGGGTTAGGGTTCGGGTTAGGGTTAGGGTTAGGTTAAGGGTAAGGGTTTGTGTTAGGGTTAGGGTAAGGGTAAGGGGTAGGGTTAGGGGTAGGGGTTAGGGTTAGCGTTAGGGTTAGGGTTAGTATTAGGTTTAGGGTTAGGGTAAGGATAACGGTTAAGGTTAGGGTTAATGTTAGTTTTATGGTTAGGGTTAGGGTTAGGGTTAGGTTAAGGGAAAGGGTTAGGGTTAAGGTTAGGGTTAGGGTTAGGTTTATGGTTAGGCTTAGGGTTAGGGAAAGAATAAGGGTTTAGTGTTAAGTTTAGGGTTAGGGTTAGGGTTAGGTTCAAGTTTAGGTGAGGGTAAGGGTAAGAGTAAGGGTTAGGTTACGTTTAGTTTAGGGTTAGGGTAAAGGTAAGGGTTAGGGTTAGGGTTAGGTTTAGGGTTAGGGTTAGGCTTAGCGTTAGAGTAAGGGTTAGGGTTAGGGTTAGGGTTAATGTTAGGGTAAGGGTAAGGGTTAGGGTTAGGGTAAGGATAAGGGTTAGGTTTAGGTTTAGGGTTAGGGTTAATGTTAGAGTAAGGGTTAGGATTAGGGGTAGGGTTATGGTAAGGGTAATGGTTAGGTTTACATTTAGGGTTAGATTTAGTGTTAGGGTTAGGGTTATGATTAGGGTAAGGGTAAGGTTTATGGCTAAGGTTAGAGTTAGGGTTAGGATTAGGGTTAGGCGTAGGGTTAGGGTTAGGGTAAGGGTAAGGGTTAGGTTTAGCGCTAGGGTTAAGGTAAGTGTAAGTGTTAGGGTTAGGGTTAGGGTTAGGTTTAGGGTTGCGTTAAGGTTAGGGTTAGGATTAGGGTAAGGGTAAGGGTTACGGTTAGGGTTAGGGTTAGGGTAAGGGTAAGGGTTAGGGTTAGGGTTAGGTTTAGGGTTACGGTTAAGGCTAGGGTTAGGGTTAGATTAAGGGTATGTGTTAGGGTTAGGGTTAGGGTTAGGGTTAGCCTTAGGGTAGGGGTAAGGGTTAGGTTTAGGGTTAGGCTTAAAAAAGGGTAAGGGTTAGGGTTAGGGTTAGGGTTAGTTTTAGGGTAAGGGTTAGGGTTAGGTTAGGGTAAGGGTAAGGTTTAGGGTTAGGGTTAGGGTGAGGGTTAGGGTAAGGGTTAGGGTTAGGGTTAGGGATAGGGTAGGGTTTAGGGTAAGGGTAAGTGCTAGGGTTAGGGTTAGGGTTAGGATAAGGGTAAGGATTAGGGTTAGGGTTAGGGTTAGGTGTTAGGGTTAGGGTTAGCGTTAGGTTTAGGGTTAGGTTTAGGGTAAGGGGTAGGGTTAGGGTTAGGGTTAGGGTTAGGTTAAGGGTTAGGGTTAGGGGTTAGGGTTAGTGTTATGGTTAGGGAAAGGGTGAGGGTTAGGGGTAGGGTTAGAGTTAGGGTAAGGATTATGGTTAGAGTTAGTGTTAGGGTAAGGATTAGAGTTAGAGCTAGGGTTGGGTTAAAGTTAGGGTTAGGGTTAGGGTAAGGGTAGCATCAGGGTTAGGGTTAGGGTTAGGGTTAGGGTTAGTGTTAGGGTAAGGGTTAGGGTTAGGGTTAGGGTTAGGGTTGGGGTTAAGGTTAGGTTTAGTTTCGGTAAGGGTAAGGGTTAGGGTTAGGGTAGGGGTAAGTGTTAGTGTTAGGGTTAGGGTTAGGGTTAGGGTTAGGGATAGGGTTAGGTTTAGGGTTAGGGTTAGGGTAACGGTAAGGCTTAGGGTTAGGGTTAGGGTAATGGTAAGTGTTAGGGTTAGAGTTAGTGTTAGGGTTTAGGGTTATGTTTAGGGTTAGGTTTAAGGTTAGGGTTAGGTTTAGGGTAAGGTTAAGTGTTAGAGTTAGTGTTAAGTTTAGGGAAAGTGTAAGGGTTAGCATTAGGGTTAGGGTTTGGGTTAAGGTTAGAGTTAGTGTTAGGATAAGGGTAAGGGTTAGGGTTAGGTTTAGGGTTAGGTTTAGGGTAAGGGTAAGGATAAGGGTTAGGGTTAGGGTTAGGGTAAGGGTAAGGGTTAGGATGAGTATTAGGGTTAGGGTTAGGGTAAGGGTTAGGGTTAGGTTAGGGTTAGGGTTAGTTTTAGGTTTAGGGTTAGGGCAAGGGTAAGGGTTAGGGTTAGGATTAGGGTTATGGTTAGGTTAGGGTTGGGGTTAAGGTTAGGGTTAGGGTTAGGGTAAGGGTAAGGGTTGGGGTTGGGGTTAGGGTAAGGATTAGGGTTAGGGTTAGGGTTAGGGTTATGGTAAGTCTAAGGCTTAGGGTTAGGGTTAGGGTTAGGGTTAGGTTTAGGGTAAGGGTTAGGGTTAGGGTTAGAGTTAGCATTATGTTTAGGGTTAGGTTAGGGTTAGGGTTATTGTTAGGGTTAGGATTAGGGTTAGGGTTAGGGTTAGGGGTTAGAGTTAGCATTAGGTTGAGGTTTTGGGTTAGGGTTAGGGTTAGGGTAAGGTTTAGGGTTAGGTTTAGGGTTAGGATTGAGCTTAGGGTAAGGGTAAGTTTTAGGGTTAGGTGTAGGGTTAGGATAAGGTTAAGGGTTAGGGTTATGGTTAGGGTTAGGGTTAGAGGTTAGGGTTAGGGTTAGGGTTATGGGTTAGGTTTAGGGTTAGGGTTAGGTTTAGGGTTAGGGTAAGGGTAATGTTTAGGGTTAGGGTTAGGGTTAGGGTTAGGTTTAGGATTAAGGTTGGGGTTAAGTTCTGGGTTAGGGATAGGGTAAGGGTAAGGTTAGGGTTAGGGTTAGGGTTAGGGTTAGGTGTTACGGTTAGGGTTAGGGTTAGTTTTAGGTTTAGGGTTACGGTTAGTGTAAGGGTAAGGGCTAGGGCTAGGGTTAGGGTTAGGATTAGGTTTAGCGTAAGGGTTAGGGTGAGGGTTAGAGTTAGCATTAAGGTTAGGGTTAGGTTAGGGTTAGGGTTAGGGTTAGGGTTAGGAGTAGGGTTAGAGTTAGGGTTAGGGGTTAGGGTTAGCATTAGGTGTAGGGTTAAGTTTAGGGTAAGGATAATATTTAGGTTTAGGGATAGTGTTAGAGTTCGGTTTAGTTTCAGAGTTAGGGTTAGGGTAAGGGTAAGGGTTAGGGTTAGGGTTAAGTTTAGGGTTAGGGTTAGAGTAGGTGTAAGGGTTAGGGTTAGGATTAGGTTTAGGTTTAGGGTAAGGGTTAGGGTTAGGGTTAGGGTTAGGGGAAGGGTAAGGGTTAGGTTTAGGTTTAGGGTTAGGTTTAGGGTTAGGGTTAGGGTTAGGTTAAGGATAAGGTTTAGGGTTAAAATTAGTGTTAGAGTTAGGGTTAGGGTTAGGTTTAGGGTTAGGGTTAGGGTAAGGTAAGGGTTAGGGTTAGGATTAGGGTTATGGTTAGGGTAAGGTTTAGTGTTAGGGTTAGGGTTAGGGTTAGGTTTAGCGCTAGGGTTAGGGTAAGTGTTAGGGTTAGGGTTAGGGTAAGGTTAAGTGTTAAGTGTTGAGGTTAGGGTTAGGGTTAGGGTAAGTTTTAGGGTTAGAATTAGGGTTAGGGTAAGGGTAAGTGTTAGGGTTAGGGTTAGGGTTAGGGTTAGTTTAAGTGTTAGGGTAAGTGTTAGGGTTAGGGTTAGGTTTAGTGTTGGGGTTAAGTTTGGGGTTAGGGTTATGATAAGGGTAATGGTTAGGGGTAGGGTAAGGGTAAGTGTTAGGGTTAGGGATAGGGATAGGGTTAGGGTTAGGGTTAGGGTCAGGGCCAGGGTTAGGTTTAGGGTAAGGGTTAGGGTTAGGGTTCGTGTTAGGTTTAGGGTTAGGGTTAGGGGTAGGGTTAGGGTAAGGGTAAGGGTTAGGATTAAGATTAGGGTTAGAGTTAGGATTAGTATTAGGGTTAGGGTAAGGGTATGGGTTACGGTTAGGTTTTGGGCTTAGGGTTAGCGTAAGGGTAAGGGTTAGGTTTAGGGTTAGGGTTAGGGTTAGGCTTAGGGTTATGGTTATGGTTAGGGTTAGGGTAAGGATAAGGGTTAGGGTTGAGGTTAGGTTTAGGGTTAGGATTAGGGTTCAAGTTAGGGTTAAGGTGAGGGTTACGGTTAGTGTAAGGGTAAGTGTTAGGGTTAGGGTTAGGTTTAGAGTAAGGGTTAGGGTTAGGGTTAGAGTTAGCATTAAGTTTATTGTTAGGGTTAGGATTAGGGTTACGGTTAGGGTTAGGGGTTAGGGTTAGCGTTAGGTTTAGCGCTAGGGTTAGGGTAAGGGTAAGGTTTAGGCTTAGGGTTAGGGTTAGGGTTAGGTTAAGGGTTGGGTTAAGTGTAGGGTTAGGGTTAGAGTAAGAGTAAGGTTTAGGATTAGGGTTAGGGTTAGGGTATGGCTTATGGTTATGGTTAGGTTAAGTATAAGTGTTAGGGTTGAGGTTAGGTTTAGGGTTAGGGTTAGGGTTCGGGTTAGGGTTAAGGTTAGGGTTAGGGTTAGGGTTAGTGTAAGGGTAAGGGTTAGGGTTAGGGTTAGGGTTAGGGTCAGGGCCAGGGTTAGGGTTAGGGTAAGGGTTAGGGTTAGGGTTCGTGTTAGGTTTAGGGTTAGGGTTAGGGGTAGGGTTAGGGTAAGGGTAAGGGTTAGGATTAAGATTAGGGTTAGAGTTAGGATTAGTATTAGGGTTAGGGTAAGGGTATGGGTTACGGTTAGGTTTTGGGCTTAGGGTTAGCGTAAGGGTAAGGGTTAGGTTTAGGGTTAGGGTTAGGGTTAGGGTTAGGCTTAGGGTTATGGTTATGGTTAGGGTTAGGGTAAGGATAAGGGTTAGGGTTGAGGTTAGGTTTAGGGTTAGGATTAGGGTTCAAGTTAGGGTTAAGGTTAGGGTTACGGTTAGTGTAAGGGTAAGTGTTAGGGTTAGGGTTAGGTTTAGAGTAAGGGTTAGGGTTAGGGTTAGAGTTAGCATTAAGTTTATTGTTAGGGTTAGGAGTTAGGGTTAGCGTTAGGTTTAGCGCTAGGGTTAGGGTAAGGGTAAGGTTTAGGCTTAGGGTTAGGGTTAGGGTTAGGTTAAGGGTTGGGTTAAGTGTAGGGTTAGGGTTAGAGTAAGAGTAAGGGTTAGGATTAGGGTTAGGGTTAGGGTATGGCTTATGGTTATGGTTAGGTTAAGTATAAGTGTTAGGGTTGAGGTTAGGTTTAGGGTTAGGGTGAGGGTTCGGGTTAGGGTTAAGGTTAGGGTTAGGGTTAGGGTTAGTGTAAGGGTAAGGGTTAGGGTTAGGGTTAGGGTTAGGTTTAGGCTTAGGTTAAGGGTTAGGTTAAGGTTAGGTTTAGGGTTAGAGTAAGGGTAAGGGTTAGGATTAGGGTTAGGGTTAAGTTATGGGTTAGGGTTAGGGTTAGGGTAAGAGTATGTGTTAGGGTTTGGGTTAGGGTTAGGGTTAGGGTTAGGGTTAGCGTTAGGGTAGGGGAAGGGTTAGGTTTAGGGTTAGGGTTAAGATAAGGGTAAGGGTTAGGGTAAGGGTTAGGGTTTGGTTTAGAGTAAGGGTTAGGGTTAGGTTTAGGGTAAGGGTAAGGTTTAGGGTTAGGGTTAGGGTTAGGGTTAGGGTAAGGGTTAGGGTTAGTGTTAGGGTTAGGTTAAGGGTAAGGATTAGGGTTAGGATTAGGGTTAGGGTTAGGGTTAGGGTTAGGGTAAGGGTAGGGGTTAGGGTTATGGTTAGGGTTAGGGTTAGGTTTAAGGTTAGGGTTAGAGTTAGGGCTAGGGTTAGAGTTAGGTTTAGGGTTAGGGTAAGGGTAAGGCTTAGGGTTAGGGTTAGGGTTAGGTTAAGGGTTAGGGTTAGGGGTTAGGGTTAGTGTTAGGGTAGGGTTAGGGTAAGGGTTAGGGTTAGGGTTAGGGTAAGGGTTAGGGTTAGGTTTAGGGTAAGGGTTAGGGTTAGCGTTAGGGTTAGGGTTAGTGTTAGGGTTAGGGTAAGGGTTAGGGTTAGGGTTAGGGTTAGGGTAAGTTTAAGTGTTAAGGTTAGGGTTAGGGTTAGGGTAAGTTTTAGGGTTAGAGTTAGGGTTAGGGTTAGGTTTAGGTGTGGGGTTAAGTTTAGGGTTAGGGTTAGGATAAGGGTAATGGTTAGGGGGAGGGTTAGGTTAAGTGTTAGGTTTAGGGTTAGGGTTAGGGTTAGGGTTAGGGCCAGGGTTAGGGTTAGGGTTAGGGTAAGGGTTAGGGTTAGTGTTAGGTTTAGTGTTAGGTTTAGGGTTAGGTTTATGGTTATGGTTAGGGTTAGGGTTCGGGTTAGGGTTAAGGTTAGGGTTAGTTTTAGTGGAAGGGTAAGGGTTAGGGTTAAGGTTAGGGTTTGGGTTAGTGGCAGGTTTAGGGTTAGGGTTACGGTTAGGGTTAGGGGAATGGTTAGGGTTAGGTTTAGAGGTTAGGATTAGGGTTAGGGTTAGGGTTAGGGTTTGGTTTAAGTTTAGAGTAAGGGTAAGCGTTAGGTTTCGGGTTAGGGTTAGGGTAAGGGTAAGTGTTAGGCTTAGGCTTAGGGTTAGGGTTAGGGTTAGGGTTAGGTTTTGGGACGGGGATAAGTTTAGGGTTAGGGTTAGGGTAATGGTAAGGGTCAGCGTTAGGATTAGAGTTAGGTAAGGGTAAGGTTTAGGGTTAGGGTTAGGGTTATTTGTTAGTTTTAGGGTTAGGGTTAGGGTTATTAGTAGGGTTAGGGTTAGGGTTAGGGTTAGGGTTAGGTTTAGGGAAAGGTACGGCTTAGGGTTAGGGTTAGGGTTTGGGTTAGGTTTAAGTTTAGGTTAAGGTTAGGGTTAGGGTTAGGTTTAGGGTTAGGTTTATGGTTAGGGTAAGGGTAAGGGTTAGTGTTAGTTTTAGGGTTCAGGAAACGGTAACCGTTAGGGGTAGGGTTAGGGTTAGGGTAAGGATTAGGGTTAGGGTTAGTGTTAGGGTAATGTTTAGGGTTAGGGTAAGGGTTGGGTTAAAGTTAGGGTCAGGGTTAGGGTAAGCGTAAGGGTTAGGGTTAGGGTTAGGGTTGGGTTAAGGTTAGGGTTAAGGTTAGGGGTAGGTTTAGGTTTAGGGTTAGGTATAGGGTTAGGGTAAGGGTAAGGGTTAGGTTTAAGGTTAGGGTTACAGAAAGGGTAAGGGTTAGGGGTAGGGTTAGGGTTAGGGTTAGGGTTAGGGTTAGGGTGAGGATAAGAGTTAGGGTTAGGGATAGGGTTAGGGTTCGGTTTAGGTTCAGAGTTAGTGTTAGGGTAAGGGTATGGGTTAGGGTTAGGTTTAAGGTTAGGGTTAGTGTTAGGGTACAGGTATGGTTAATGGTTAGGGTTAGGGTTAGGGTTAGGGTAAGGGTTAGGTTTAGGGTTAGGGTTAGAGTTAGGTTTAGGGTTAGGGTAAGGGTAAGGGTTAGGGTTAGGGTTAGGGTCAGGGTTATGTTAAGGGTTAGGGTTAGGGGTTAGGTTTAGGGTTAGGGTTAGGATTAGGGAAAGGGTTAGGGTAGGGTTAGGGTTAGGGTTAGGGTTAGGGTTATGTTTAGGGTTACGGTTAGCATTAGTGTTAGGGTTAGGGTAAGGGTATGTGTTAGGGTTAAGTTTAGGGTTAAGGTTAGGGTTATGGTTAGCGTTAGGGTAAGGGTAAGGGTTAAGGTTAGGGTTCTGGTTAAGGTAAAGTTAAGGGTTAGGGTGAGGGTGAGGGTTAGGGTTAGGGTAAGGTTTAGGGTTATGTTTAGGGTAAGGGTAAAGTTTAGGGTTAGTGTTAGGGTAAAGGTAAGGGTGAGGGTTATGTTTAGGATTAGGTTTAGGGTTAGGGTAAGGGTTAGGGTTAGGGTAAGAGTAAGGGTTAGG
>JANJXV010000361.1:485000-502500 GCA_024803745.1 Megascapheus bottae
GTTAGGTTTAGGGTTAGTTTAAGGGTAAGGGTTAGGTTTAGGGTTAGGGTTTGGGTTAGGGTTAGGGTAAGGGTTAGGGTTAGGGGTTAGGGTTAGGTTTAAGGTAAGGGTTAGGGTTACGGTTAGGGTTTGGGTTAGGGTTATGGTAAGTGTTAGGGTTAGGGTTAGATTTAGGTTAAGGGGAAGTGTTAGGGTTAGGGTTAGGGTTAGGTTTAGGGTTAGGTTTAGGGTAGGGGTTAGGTTTAGGGTAAGGTTTAGGTTAAGGATAAGGGTTAGGGTCAGATTTAGTGTTAGGGTTAAAGTTGAGGTTAGGGTTAGTGTAAGGGCTAGGGTTAGGTTTAGGGTTAGGGTTAGAGTTAGGGTTAGGGTTATGGTAAGGGTAAGGGTTAGGTTTAGAGTTAGAGTTAGGTTTATGGTAAGGGTAAGTGTTAGGGTTAGGGTGAGGGTTAGGGTTAGGTTTAGGGTTAGGGTTCCCATAAGTGTAAGTGTTAGGTTTAGGGTAAGGGTAAGGGTTAGGGTTAGGGTTAGGGTAAGGTTAAGGTTTAGGTTTAGGAATAGGGTTAGGGTAAGGGTATGGGTTAGGGGAAGGGTTAGGGTCAGGGTTAGGTTTAGGGTTAGGCTTAGGGTTAGGGTAATGGTTAGGGTTAATGTTAGGGTTAAGATTAGTTTAGGTTTAGGGTTAGGGTTAGGGTAAGGGTAAGGGTTATGGTTAGGATTAGGGTTAAGTTTAGGGTAAGGGTTAGGGTTAGGGTTAGATTTAGGGTTAGGTTTAGAGTTAGGGTTAGGGTAAGGGTAAGAGTTAGGGTTATGGTCAGGGTTAGGTTTAGAGATGGGGTTAAGGTTAGGGTTAGGGTAAGGGTTAGGGTTAGGGTTAGGTTTAGGGTTAGGTTTAGGGTTACGATTATGGTTAGGGTTAGGGTTAGGGTAAGGTTATGTGTTAGGGTTAGGGTTAGGGTTAGAGTTAGCGTTAGCGAAAGGGTAAGTGTAAGGGTTATGGTTAGGTTTAGCTTTAATGTAAGGGTAAGGGTTAGGGTTAGGGTTAGGGCTAGGTTTATGTTAAGGGTTAGGGTTAGGGTTAGGGTAAGGGTAAGGTTTAGGCTTAGGGTTACGGTTAGGGTAAGGGTTAGGGTTAGGTTTAGGGTTAGGTTTTGGGTTAGGGTTAGGGTAAGGGTAGGGGTTAGGGTTAGGGTTAGGGTTAGGTTTAGTGTTTAGGTTAAGATTAGGGTTAGGGTAAGGGTTAGTGTTAGGTTTAGGGTAAGGGTAAGGTTTAGTGTTAGGGTAAGGATTAGGGTTAGGGTTAGGGTTAGGGTAAGGGTTAGGGTTAAGGATAGGGTTAGGGTTTGGGTTATGGTAAGGATTAGGATTTGGGTTAGGGTTAGGGTAAGGGTAAGGGTTAGGATGAGTGTTAGGGTTAGGTTTATGGTTAGGGTTAGGGTAAAGGTAAGGGGTAGGGTTAAAGTTAGGGTTAGGGTTAGTTTTAGGGTTAGGGTTAGGGTTAGGTTTAGGGTAAGTGTAAGGATTAGGGTTAGGATTAGGGTTAGGTTTAGGATAAGGGTTAGGGTTAGGGTTATGGTTAGGGTTAGGTTTAGGGTTAGGGTTAGGGTAAGGGTAAGGTTTAAGGTTAGGGTTAGGGATAGTGTTAGGTTTAGAGTTTGGGTTAAGGTTAGGGTTAGGGTAAAGGTTAGGGTTAGGGTTAAGGTTAGGGTTAGGGTTAATGTAAGGGTATGTGTTAGGGTTAGGGTTACGTTTAGGGTTAGCGTTAGGGTAAGGGTAAAGGAAGGGTTGGGGTTAGGGTTAGGGTTAAGGTTAGGGTAAGGGTAAGGTTTTGGGTTAGGGTTAGGGTTAGGGTTAGGGTTAGTGTTAGGATAAGGGTTAGGGTTAAGGTTAGGGTTAGGGTTAGCGTAAGGGTTAGGGTTAGGATTAGGGTTAGGGTAATGTTAAGTGTTACAGTTAGGGTTAATGTTAGGTTAAGGGTAACGGTTAGGGTTAGGGTTAGGGTAAGGGGCTAGGGTTTTGGCTATGGTTAGCGTTAGGGGTTAGGTTTAGGGTTAGGTTTATGGTTGGGGTTAGAGTTAGTGTTAGTGTTATGGTAAGGGTAAGAGTTATTGTTAGGGTTAGGGTTAGGATTAGGGTTATGGTAAGGGTTATGGTTAGGTTTAGGTTTGGGGTTAAGATTAGGGTTAGGGTTAGGGTAAGGGTAAGGGTTAGGTTTAGCGTTAGGGTAAAGGTAAGGGATAGGGTGCGGGTTAGGGTTAGGGTTAAGGTTAGGGTTAGTGTTAGAGTTAGGGTTAGGGTTAGGTTTAGGGTTAGGGTTAGGTTTAGGGTAAGGGTAAGGGTTAGGGTTAGGGTTAGGGTTAGGGTTAGGATAAGGGTGATGGTTAGGGTTAGGGTAAGGGTTAGGTTTAGGGTTAGGGTTAGGGTTAGGTTAAGGGTTAGGGTTAGGGGTTAGAGTTAGGGTTAGGGTATGGGTTAGGGTTAGGGTTAAGTTTAGGGTAAGGTTTAGGGTTAGGGTTAGGGTTAGGTTAAGTGTTAGAGTTAGGGTTAGGGTTAGGTTTCAGGTAAGGGTTAGGGTTAGGGTTAGGGTTAGGGTTAGGATAAGGGTAAGGGTTAGGGTTAGGTTTAGGGTTAGGGTTAGGGGTTAGGGTTATGGTTAGGGTTAGGGTTAGGGTAAGCGTTAGGGTTAGGGTTAGGGTTAGATTTAAAGTTGGGGTTAAGATTAGGGTTAGGGTTAGGGTAAGGGTAAGTGTTAGGGTTAGGGTTAGGGTTAGGGTAAGGTTTAGGGTTAGGGTTAGGGAGAGGGTTAGGGGTGAGGGTTATAGTTAGGGTTAGGGTTAGGGGTTAGTGTTAGGGTTAGGGTTAGGGTTAGGTATAGGGTAGTGGTTATGGTTAGGGTTAGGGTTAGTGTAAGGGTTAGGGTTAGGGTTAGGGTTAGGGTAAGGGTAAGGGTTAGGTTTAGGGTTAGGTTAAGGGAAATTGTTAGGGGTTAGGGTTAGGGTTAGGGTTAGGGAAAGGGTAAGGCTTAGGGCTAGGGTTAGATTTAGTGTGAGGGTTTTGGTTAAGGTTTGGGTTAGGCTTAGGGTTAGGGTTAGGTTTAGATTTAGGGTTAGGTTAAGGGTAAGTGTTAGGGTTAGAGTTAGGGTTAGGGTTAGGGTAAGGGTAAAGGTTAGTTTAGGGTTAGGGTTAGCGTTAGGGTAAGGGTAAGTGTAAGGTTTAGTGTTAGGGTTAGGGTTAGGGTAAGGGTAAGGGTTAGGGTTATGGTTAGGGTTAAGTTTAGGGTTAGGGTTAGGGTAAGGGTAAAGATTAGTTTAGGGTTAGGGTTAGGGTTAGGGTAAGGGTTAGGGTTAGGGTTAGGGTAAGGGTAAGTGTAAGGTTTAGGGTTAGGGTTAGGGTTAGGGTAAGGGTAAAGGTTAGGGTTAGGGTTAGGTTTAGGGTAAGGGTAAGGGTTATGGTTAGGGTTAGGGTTAGGGTAAGGGTAAGTGTTAGGGTTAGGGTTAGGGTAAGGGTAAGTGTTAGGGTTAGGGTTAGGGTTAGGGTAAGTGTTAGGGTTAGGATGAGGGTTAGGTTTAGTGTTAGGGTAAGGGTTAGGATTAAGGTTAGGGTTAGGGTAAGGGTAAGGGTTAGGGTTAGGGTAAGGGTAAGGGTAAGCGTTAGGATTGAATAAGGGTAAGGTTAAGGTTTAGGGTTAGGGTTAGGGTTAGGGTAATGGTAAGGGTTTGGGTTAGGGTTTGGGTAAGATTTAGTGTTAGGGTTAGGGTTAGGGTAAGTGTTAGGGTTAGGGTTAGGGTAAGTGTTAAGTTTAGGGTTAGGTTTAGGGTAAGGGTTAGGATTAGGGTTAGGGTTAGTGTAAGTGTAAGGGATAGGGTTAGGTTTAGGGTTAGGGTTAGGGTTAGAGTTAGGGTTAGGTTAAGGGTAAGGGTTAGGGTTAAGGTTAGGTTTAGGGTTAGTTTTACTGTTAGGTTTAGGGTTAGGGTAAAGGTAAGGGTTAGGGTTATGATAGGGTTAGGTTTAGGGTAAGGGTTAGGGGTAGGGTTATTGTTAGGGTTAGGTTTAGGGTTAGGCTTGGGGTAAAGGTAAAGGTTAGTGTTAGGGTTAGTGTTAGGTTTAGATTTTTGGTTAAGGTTAGGGTTAGGGTAATGGTTAGGGTTAGGGTTAGGGTTAGGGTTATTCTTAGGTTTAGGGTTAGGGTTAGGGTTAGGGTAAGGGTATGTGTTAGGGATAGGGTTAGGATTAGGTATAGGGTTAGCGTTAGGGTAAGGGTAAGGGTAAGGGTGAGTGTTAGGGTTAGGGATAAGGTAAGGGTAAGGGTTAGGGTTAGGGTTAGGTTTAGGGTAAGGGTTAGGGTTAGGTTTAGGGTAAGGGTAAGTTTTAGGGTTAGGGTTAGGGTTAGGGTAAGGGTAAGGGTTAGGGTTAAGGTTAGCGTTAGGGTGAGGTTTAGGGTTAGGGTAAGGGTAAGGGTTAGGGTTAGGGTTAGGGTAAGGGTTATGTTTAGGGTTAGGGTTAGGGTAGGGTTAAGGGTAAGGGTAAGTGTTAGGGTTAGGGTTAGGATTAGGATAAGGGTAAGTTTTAGAGTTAGTGTCAGGGTTAGGGTTAGTGGTTAGGGTTAGGGTTAGGGTTAGGGTTTAGGGTTAGGGTTAGGGTTAGGGTAAGGGTTAGGGTTAGTGGTTAGGGTTAGTTTTAGTGTTAGGTAAAGGGTTAGGGTTAGGGTTAGGGTTAGTGTTAGTGTTAGGATAAGGGTTAGGGTGAATGTTAGGGTTTTGGTTAGGGTAATGGTTAGGGTTAGGGTTAGTGTTAGGGTAAGTGTTAGGGTTAGGGTTAGGGTTAGGGTTAAGTAAGGGTTAGGGTTAGGGTTAGGGTTAAGTAAGGGTTAGGGTTAGGGTTAGGTTTAGGGTAAGGGTAAGGTTTAGGGTTAGGTTTAGGGTTATGGTTAGGGTTAGAGTCAGGGTAAGGGTTAGAGTTAAGGTTATGGTTACGGTTAGGTTTAGGGTTAGGGTAAGGGTAAGGGTTAGGGTTAGTGTTAGGGTTAGGGTAGGGTTACGGTAAGGGTTAGGGTTAGGGTAGGGTTTAGGGTATGGGTAAGTGTTAGGGTTAGGGTTAGGGTTAGGGTAAAGGTTAGGGTTAGGGTTAGGTTTAGGTTAAGGGTAAGTGTTACGGTTAGGGTTAGGGTTAGGGTAAGTGTAAGGATTAGGGTTTAGGTTTAGGATTAGGGGTTAGTGTTAGGGTTAGGGTTAGGTTGTGGGTTACAGTTATGGTAAGGGTAAGTGTTAGGGTTAGGGTTAGGGTTAGGTTTAGGGTTAGCGTTAGGTTAAGGGTAAGTGTTAGGGTTAGGGTTAGAGTTAGGTTTAGGGTAAGGTTTAGGTTAAGGATAAGGGTTAGGGTCAGGTTTAGGGTTAGGGTTAAAGTTGAGATTAGGGTTAGTGTAAGGGTTATGGTTAGGGTTAGTGTAAGGGTTAGGGTTAGGTTTAGGGTTAGGGATAGAGTTAGGGTTAGGGTTAGGGTAAGGGTAAGGGTAATGGTTAGGGTTAGGGTAGTGTTAGGTTTAGGGTTAGGGTTACGGTAAGGGGAAGTGTTAGGTTTAGGGTTAGGTTTAGGGTTAGTTTTAGGGTTAGGGTCAGGTTATGGTTAGGGTAAGGGTTAGGGTTAGAATTAGGGTAAGGGTTAGGGTTAGGGTTAGGGTAGGGTTAGGTTAAGATTTGGGGTTAGCTGTAAGGATTAGGGTTAGGGTTAGGGTAAGGGTTAGTGTTAGGGTTAGGGTAAGGGTAAGGGTTAGGGTTAGGGTTAGGGTAAGTGTTAGGGTTAGGGTTAGGGTAAGGGTTAGTGTTAGGGTTAGGGTAAGGGTAAGGGTAAAGGTTAGGTTTAGGGTTAGGTTTAGGGTTAGGGTTAGGGTTAGAGTGAGGGTTAGTGTAAGGGTAAGGGTTAGGGTTAAGGATAGGGTTAGGGTTAGATTTAGGGTTAGGGTTAGGGTAAGGGTAAGGGATAGGGTTAGGATTATGGTTAGGTTTAGGGTAAGGGTTAGGGGTAGGGTTAGGGTTAGGTGTAGGTTTAGGGTTAGGGTTAGTGTAAGTGTAAGGTTTGGGGTTAGGTTTAGAGGTAGGTTTAGAGTTTGGGTTAAGGTTAGGGTTAGGGTAAGGGTTAGGGTTAGGGTTAGGGTTAGGTTTATTTTTAGGTTTAGGGTTAGAGTTAGGGTTAGCGTTAGGGTTAGGGTAAGGATATGTGGTGCGGATAAGATAAGGGTTAGGGTTAGGGTTAGGGTTACTGCTAGGATTAGGGTTAGGGTAAGGGTAAGGGTAAGTGTTAGTGTTAGGGTTAGGTTTAGGGTTAGGGTAAGGGTTAGGGTTAATGTTAGGGTTAGGGTAGGGTTTAGGGTAAGGGTGAGTGTTAGGGTTAGGTTTATTGTTAGGATAAGGGTAAGTGTTAGAGTTAGGGTCAGGGTTAGGTTTAGGTGATAGGGTTAGGGTTAGTGTTAGGGTTAGGGTAAGGGTTAGAGTTAATGTTAGGTTTAGGTTAAGGGTTAGGGTTAGGGTTAGCGTTAGTTTTAGGATAAGTGTTAGGTTTAAGTTTAGGGTTAGGGTTAGAGTAAGGTTTAGGGTTAGGGTTAGGGTTAGGGTTAGGGTAAGTGTTAGGATTAGGTTTAGGGTTAGGGTTAGGGTAAGGGTAAGGGTTAGGGTTAGGGTTAGAGTTAGGGTAAGGGTTAGGGTTAGGATTAAGCTTAGAGTTAGCATTAAGGTTAGGGTTAGGTTTAGGATAAGGGTAAGGGTTAGGGTTAGGGTTAGGGTTAGTGTTAGGGTAAGTGTTAGGGTTAGGGTTAGGGTTAGGGTTAAGTAAGGGTTAGGGTTAGGGTTAGGGTTAAGTAAGGGTTAGGGTTAGGGTTAGGTTTAGGGTAAGGGTAAGGTTTAGGGTTAGGTTTAGGGTTATGGTTAGGGTTAGAGTCAGGGTAAGGGTTAGAGTTAAGGTTATGGTTACGGTTAGGTTTAGGGTTAGGGTAAGGGTAAGGGTTAGGGTTAGTGTTAGGGTTAGGGTAGGGTTACGGTAAGGGTTAGGGTTAGGGTAGGGTTTAGGGTATGGGTAAGTGTTAGGGTTAGGGTTAGGGTAAAGGTTAGGGTTAGGGTTAGGTTTAGGTTAAGGGTAAGTGTTACGGTTAGGGTTAGGGTTAGGGTAAGTGTAAGGATTAGGGTTTAGGTTAGGATTAGGGGTTAGTGTTAGGGTTAGGGTTAGGTTGTGGGTTACAGTTATGGTAAGGGTAAGTGTTAGGGTTAGGGTTAGGGTTAGGTTTAGGGTTAGCGTTAGGTTAAGGGTAAGTGTTAGGGTTAGGGTTAGGGTTAGGTTTAGGGTAAGGTTTAGGTTAAGGATAAGGGTTAGGGTCAGGTTTAGGGTTAGGGTTAAAGTTGAGATTAGGGTTAGTGTAAGGGTTATGGTTAGGGTTAGTGTAAGGGTTAGGGTTAGGTTTAGGGTTAGGGATAGAGTTAGGGTTAGGGTTAGGGTAAGGGTAAGGGTAATGGTTAGGGTTAGGGTAGTGTTAGGTTTAGGGTTAGGGTTACGGTAAGGGGAAGTGTTAGGTTTAGGGTTAGGTTTAGGTTTAGTTTTAGGGTTAGGGTCAGGTTATGGTTACGGTAAGGTTTAGGGTTAGAATTAGGGTAAGGGTTAGGGTTAGGGTTAGGGTAGGTTTAGGTTAAGATTTGGGGTTAGCTGTAAGGATTAGGGTTAGGGTTAGGGTAAGGGTTAGTGTTAGGGTTAGGGTAAGGGTAAGGGTTACGGTTAGGGTTAGGGTAAGTGTTAGGGTTAGGGTTAGGGTAAGGGTTAGTGTTAGGGTTAGGGTAAGGGTAAGGGTAAAGGTTAGGTTTAGGGTTAGGTTTAGGGTTAGGGTTAGGGTTAGAGTGAGGGTTAGTGTAAGGGTAAGGGTTAGGGTTAAGGATAGGGTTAGGGTTAGTTTTAGGGTTAGGGTTAGGGTAAGGGTAAGGGATAGGGTTAGGATTATGGTTAGGTTTAGGGTAAGGGTTAGGGGTAGGGTTAGGGTTAGGTGTAGGTTTAGGGTTAGGGTTAGTGTAAGTGTAAGGTTTGGGGTTAGGTTTAGAGGTAGGTTTAGAGTTTGGGTTAAGGTTAGGGTTAGGGTAAGGGTTAGGGTTAGGGTTAGGGTTAGGTTTATTTTTAGGTTTAGGGTTAGAGTTAGGGTTAGCGTTAGGGTTAGGGTAAGGGTATGTGGTGCGGATAAGATAAGGGTTAGGGTTAGGGTTAGGGTCACTGCTAGGATTAGGGTTAGGGTAAGGGTAAGGGTAAGTGTTAGTGTTAGGGTTAGGTTTAGGGTTAGGGTAAGGGTTAGGGTTAATGTTAGGGTTAGGGTAGGGTTTAGGGTAAGGGTGAGTGTTAGGGTTAGGTTTATTGTTAGGATAAGGGTAAGTGTTAGAGTTAGGGTCAGGGTTAGGTTTAGGTGATAGGGTTAGGGTTAGGGTTAGGGTTAGGGTAAGGGTTAGGGTTAATGTTAGGTTTAGGTTAAGGGTTAGGGTTAGGGTTAGCGTTAGTTTTAGGATAAGTGTTAGGTTTAAGTTTAGGGTTAGGGTTAGAGTAAGGTTTAGGGTTAGGGTTAGGGTTAGGGTTAGGGTAAGTGTTAGGATTAGGTTTAGGGTAAGGGTTAGGGTAAGGGTAAGGGTTAGAGTTAGGGTTAGAGTTAGGGTAAGGGTTAGGGTTAGGATTAAGCTTAGAGTTAGCATTAAGGTTAGGGTTAGGTTTAGGATAAGGGTAAGGGTTAGGGTTAGGGTTAGGGGTTACGGTTAGGGTTAGGTTTAGGGTAGGGTTAGGGTAAGGGTAAGGGTTAGGGTTAGGGATATTATTAGGGTTACGGTTAGGTTTAGGGTTAGCGTTAGGGTAAGGGTAAGGGTTAGGGTTACTGTTAGGGTTAAGGTTATGGTTAGGGTTAGGGTAAGGGTAAAGGTTAGGGTTAGGGTTAGGGTTAGTGATACGTTTAGTGTTAGGGTTAGGGTAAGGGCAGGGGTAAGGGTTAGGGATAGGTTTAGGGTTAGGTTTAAGGTTAGGTTTAGGTTATGATTATGGTTAGGGTAAGTGTAAGGGTTAAGTTTAGGGTTAGGGTTAGGTTAAGGGTTAGGGTTAGGGTTAGGGTTAGGGTAAGGATAAGGGTTAGGGTTAAGGTTAGGGTTAGGGTTAGGGTTAGGGTTAGGATGAGGTAAGGGTAAGGGTTAGGGTTAGGATTAGGGTTAGGGTTAGGGTAAGGGTAAGGGTTAGGGTTGGGGTTACGGTTAGGTATAGGTTTAGGGTTAGGGTTAGGGTAAGGGTAAGGGTTAGGGTTAAGTTTAGGGTTAGGTTTAGGTTTAGGGTTAGGGTTAGGGTTTGGGTAGGGGTAAGCGTTAGGTTTAGGATTAGGGTTAGGGTTAGGGTAAGGGTTACGGTTAGGGTTAAGGTTAGGGTTAGGTTTAGTGTTGGGATTAAGGTTAGGGTTAGGGTAAGGTTAGGGTTAGGGTTAGGGTTAGGTTTAGGGTTAGGTTTAGAGTTAGAGTTAGGGTTAGGGTTAGGGTTAGTGTTAGGGTAAGGGTATGTGTTGGGGTTAGGGTTAGGTTAGGGTTAGGGTTAGCGTTAGAATAAGGGTAAGTTTTAGGGTTAGGGTTAGTGTTAGGGTTAGGGTAAGGGTTAGAGTTAATGTTAGGTTTAGGTTAAGGGTTAGGGTTAGGGTTAGCGTTAGTTTTAGGATAAGTGTTAGGTTTAAGTTTAGGGTTAGGGTTAGAGTAAGGTTTAGGGTTAGGGTTAGGGTTAGGGTTAGGGTAAGTGTTAGGATTAGGTTTAGGGTTAGGGTTAGGGTAAGGGTAAGGGTTAGGGTTAGGGTTAGAGTTAGGGTAAGGGTTAGGGTTAGGATTAAGCTTAGAGTTAGCATTAAGGTTAGGGTTAGGTTTAGGATAAGGGTAAGGGTTAGGGTTAGGGTTAGGGTTAGTGTTAGGGTAAGTGTTAGGGTTAGGGTTAGGGTTAGGGTTAAGTAAGGGTTAGGGTTAGGGTTAGGGTTAAGTAAGGGTTAGGGTTAGGGTTAGGTTTAGGGTAAGGGTAAGGTTTAGGATTAGGTTTAGGGTTATGGTTAGGGTTAGAGTCAGGGTAAGGGTTAGAGTTAAGGTTATGGTTACGGTTAGGTTTAGGGTTAGGGTAAGGGTAAGGGTTAGGGTTAGTGTTAGGGTTAGGGTAGGGTTACGGTAAGGGTTAGGGTTAGGGTAGGGTTTAGGGTATGGGTAAGTGTTAGGGTTAGGGTTAGGGTTAGGGTAAAGGTTAGGGTTAGGGTTAGGTTTAGGTTAAGGGTAAGTGTTACGGTTAGGGTTAGGGTTAGGGTAAGTGTAAGGATTAGGGTTTAGGTTTAGGATTAGGGGTTAGTGTTAGGGTTAGGGTTAGGTTGTGGGTTACAGTTATGGTAAGGGTAAGTGTTAGGGTTAGGGTTAGGGTTAGGTTTAGGGTTAGCGTTAGGTTAAGGGTAAGTGTTAGGGTTAGGGTTAGGGTTAGATTTAGGGTAAGGTTTAGGTTAAGGATAAGGGTTAGGGTCAGGTTTAGGGTTAGGGTTAAAGTTGAGATTAGGGTTAGTGTAAGGGTTATGGTTAGGGTTAGTGTAAGGGTTAGGGTTAGGTTTAGGGTTAGGGATAGAGTTAGGGTTAGGGTTAGGGTAAGGGTAAGGGTAATGGTTAGGGTTAGGGTAGTGTTAGGTTTAGGGTTAGGGTTACGGTAAGGGGAAGTGTTAGGTTTAGGGTTAGGTTTAGGTTTAGTTTTAGGGTTAGGGTCAGGTTATGGTTACGGTAAGGGTTAGGGTTAGAATTAGGGTAAGGGTTAGGGTTAGGGTTAGGGTAGGGTTAGGTTAAGATTTGGGGTTAGCTGTAAGGATTAGGGTTAGGGTTAGGGTAAGGGTTAGTGTTAGGGTTAGGGTAAGGGTAAGGGTTATGGTTAGGGTTAGGGTAAGTGTTAGGGTTAGGGTTAGGGTAAGGGTTAGTGTTAGGGTTAGGGTAAGGGTAAGGGTAAAGGTTAGGTTTAGGGTTAGGTTTAGGGTTAGGGTTAGGGTTAGAGTGAGGGTTAGTGTAAGGGTAAGGGTTAGGGTTAAGGATAGGGTTAGGGTTAGTTTTAGGGTTAGGGTTAGGGTAAGGGTAAGGGATAGGGTTAGGATTATGGTTAGGTTTAGGGTAAGGGTTAGGGGTAGGGTTAGGGTTAGGTGTAGGTTTAGGGTTAGGGTTAGTGTAAGTGTAAGGTTTGGGGTTAGGTTTAGAGGTAGGTTTAGAGTTTGGGTTAAGGTTAGGGTTAGGGTAAGGGTTAGGGTTAGGGTTAGGTTTATTTTTAGGTTTAGGGTTAGAGTTAGGGTTAGCGTTAGGGTTAGGGTAAGGGTATGTGGTGCGGATAAGATAAGGGTTAGGGTTAGGGTTAGGGTCACTGCTAGGATTAGGGTTAGGGTAAGGGTAAGGGTAAGTGTTAGTGTTAGGGTTAGGTTTAGGGTTAGGGTAAGGGTTAGGGTTAATGTTAGGGTTAGGGTAGGGTTTAGGGTAAGGGTGAGTGTTAGGGTTAGGTTTATTGTTAGGATAAGGGTAAGTGTTAGAGTTAGGGTCAGGGTTAGGTTTAGGTGATAGGGTTAGGGTTAGGGTTAGGGTTAGGGTAAGGTTTAGGGTTAATGTTAGGTTTAGGTTAAGGGTTAGGGTTAGGTTTAGCGTTAGTTTTAGGATAAGTGTTAGGTTTAAGTTTAGGGTTAGGGTTAGAGTAAGGTTTAGGGTTAGGGTTAGGGTTAGGGTTAGGGTAAGTGTTAGGATTAGGTTTAGGGTAAGGGTTAGGGTAAGGGTAAGGGTTAGAGTTAGGGTTAGAGTTAGGGTAAGGGTTAGGGTTAGGATTAAGCTTAGAGTTAGCATTAAGGTTAGGGTTAGGTTTAGGATAAGGGTAAGGGTTAGGGTTAGGGTTAGGGGTTACGGTTAGGGTTAGGTTTAGGGTAGGGTTAGGGTAAGGGTAAGGGTTAGGGTTAGGGATATTATTAGGGTTACGGTTAGGTTTAGGGTTAGCGTTAGGGTAAGGGTAAGGGTTAGGGTTACTGTTAGGGTTAAGATTATGGTTAGGGTTAGGGTAAGGGTAAAGGTTAGGGTTAGGGTTAGGGTTAGTGATACGTTTAGTGTTAGGGTTAGGGTAAGGGCAGGGGTAAGGGTTAGGGATAGGTTTAGGGTTAGGTTTAAGGTTAGGTTTAGGTTATGATTATGGTTAGGGTAAGTGTAAGGGTTAAGTTTAGGGTTAGGGTTAGGTTAAGGGTTAGGGTTAGGGTTAGGGTTAGGGTAAGGATAAGGGTTAGGGTTAAGGTTAGGGTTAGGGTTAGGGTTAGGGTTAGGATGAGGTAAGGGTAAGGGTTAGGGTTAGGATTAGGGTTAGGGTTAGGGTAAGGGTAAGGGTTAGGGTTGGGGTTACGGTTAGGTATAGGTTTAGGGTTAGGGTTAGGGTAAGGGTAAGGGTTAGGGTTAAGTTTAGGGTTAGGTTTAGGTTTAGGGTTAGGGTTAGGGTTTGGGTAGGGGTAAGCGTTAGGTTTAGGATTAGGGTTAGGGTTAGGGTAAGGGTTACGGTTAGGGTTAAGGTTAGGGTTAGGTTTAGTGTTGGGATTAAGGTTAGGGTTAGGGTAAGGTTAGGGTTAGGGTTAGGGTTAGGTTTAGGGTTAGGTTTAGAGTTAGAGTTAGGGTTAGGGTTAGGGTTAGTGTTAGGGTAAGGGTATGTGTTGGGGTTAGGGTTAGGTTAGGGTTAGGGTTAGCGTTAGAATAAGGGTAAGTTTTAGGGTTAGGGTTAATGTTAGGGTTAAGGTAAGGGTAAGGGTTAGGGTTAGGGTTAGAGTTAGGTTAAGGGTTAGGGTTAGGATTAAGCTTAGAGTTAGCATTAAGGTTAGGGTTAGGTTTAGGATAAGGGTAAGGGTTAGGGTTAGGGTTATGGTTAGGCGTTACTTTTATGGTTAAGTTTAGGGTAGGGTTAGGGTAAGGGTAAGTGTTAGGGTTAGGGATATTATTAGGGTTACGGTTAGGTTTAGGGTTAGCGTTAGGGTAAGGGTAAAGGTTAGGGTTACGGTTAGGGTTAAGGTTATGTTTAGGGTTAGGGTAAGGGTAAAGGTTAGGGTTAGGGTTAGGGTTAGTGATACGTTTAGTGTTAGGGTTAGGGTAAGGGCAGGGGTAAGGGTTAGGGATAGGTTTAGGGTTAGGGTTAAGGTTAGGTTTAGGTTATGGTTATGGTTAGGGTAAGTGTAAGGGTTAAGTTTAGGCTTAGGGTTAGGTTAAGGGTTAGGGTTAGGGTTAGGGTTAGGGTAAGGATAAGGGTTAGGGTTAAGTTTAGGGTTAGGGTTAGGGTTAGGGTTAGGATGAGGTAAGGGTAAGGGTTAGGGTTAGAATTAGGGTTAGGGTTAGGGTAAGGGTAAGGGTTAGGGTTGGGGTTAGGGTTAGGTGTAGGGTTAGGTTTAGGGTTAGGATAAGGGTAAGGGTTAGGGTTAAGTTTAGGGTTAGGTTTAGGTTTAGGGTTTATTGTTAGGGTTTGGGTAGGGGTAAGCGTTAGGTTTAGGATTAGGGTTAGGGTTAGGGTAAGGGTTAGGGTTAGGGTTAGGGTTAGGGTTAGGTTTAGGGTTAGGGTTAGGATAAGGTTAAGGGTTAGGGTTAAGGTTAGGGTTAGGTTTAGTGTTGGGATTAAGGTTAGGGTTAGGGTAAGGTTAGGGTTAGGGTTAGGGTTAGGTTTAGGGTTAGGTTTAGAGTTAGAGTTAGGGTTAGGGTTAGTGTTAGGGTAAGGGTATGTGTTAGGGTTAGGGTTAGGTTAGGGTTAGGGTTATGGTTTTGGTAAGGGTAAGGGTTAGGGTTAGGTGTTAGGGTTATGGTTAATGTTAGGTTTAGGGTTAGGTTTAGGGTAAGGGTAAGGGTTAGGGTTAGATAGGGTTAGGTTTAGGTTTAGGGTTAGGGTTAGGGTAAGGGTAAGGTTAGGGTTAGGGTTAGGGTTAGTGTTAAGGTTAGCGTTAGGGTTAGGGTTAGTGTTAGGTTTAGGGTTAGGGTTAGGGTTAAGGTTAATGTTAGCGTTAGCGTTAGGGTAAGGGTTAGGGTTAGTGTTAAGGTTAGCATTAGGTTTAGGGTTAGGGTTAGGGTTAGGGTTAATGTTATGGTTAGCCTTAGGGTAAGGGTAAGGTTTAGGGTTAGAGTTAGGGTTAAGGTTAGGGTTAGGGTTAGGGTTAGGGTTAGGTTTAGGGTAAGGGTTAGAACTAGGTTTAGGGTAAGGGTAAGGTTAAGAGTTAGGGTTAGGTTTAGGATTAGGGTAAGGGAAATGGATAATCTTAGGGTTAGGGTTAGGGTTAGGTATAGGTTTAGGGTAAGGGTATGGGTTAGGGTTACGGTTTTGGTTAGGGTAAGAGTCATGGTTAGGGTTAGGGATAGGGTTAGGTTTAGGGTAAGGGTAAGGTTTAGGTATAGGATTACGGTTAGGGTAAGGGTAAGGGTTAGCGTAAGATTTAGGGTTCGGGTTAGCTTTAGGTTTAGGGTAAGGGTTAGGGTTAGTGTAGGGGTTAGAGTAAGGGTAAGTGTTAGCGTTAGGGTTAGGGTTAGGGTTAGGATAATGGTAAGGGTTAGGGTTAAGGTTAGGGTCAGGGTTTGGGGTTAGGGTTAGGGTTAGGGTTAGGTTTAGGGTAAGAGTAAGGGTTAGGGTTATGGTTAGGGTTAGTGATAGGGTTAGGGTTAGGGTTAGGGTTAGGGGTAGGGTAAGGGTTAGGGTTAGGGTTAGGGTAAGGGTAAGTGTTAGGGATAGGGTTAGGGTTAGGGTAAGTGTTAGGGTAAGAGTTAGGGATAGGTTTAGGTTTAGTGTTGTGGTTTAGTTTAGGGTTAGGGTTAGGGTAAGGGTAAGGTTTAGGGTTAGGATTAGGGTTAGGGTTAGTGTTATGTTTAGGATTAGGGTTAGGTTTAGGGTAAGTGTAAGGGTTAGGTTTAGGATTAGGATTAGGGTTAGGGTTTATGGTTAGGGTTAGGGTTAGGTTTAGTGTTAGGGTAACGGTAAGAGTTAGGGTGCTTTAGGGTTAGGGTAAGTGAAGGGTAAGGGTTAGGGTTAGGGGTAGGTTTAGTGGTGGGGTTAAGGTTAGGGTTAGGGTAAGTGTTAGGTTTTTGTTAGGGTTAGGTTTAGGGTAAGGGTAAGGGGTAGGGTTAGGGTTAGGGTTTGGGTTAGGGTTAGGGTAAGGGTAAGCGTTAGATTTAGGGTTAGGTTTAGAGTTAGAGTTAGGGTTAGGCTTAGGTTTAGGGGAAGGGTATCTGTTAGGGTTAGGATTAGGGTTAGCGTTAGGATAAGGGTAAGGGTTGGGTTAGGTTTAGGGTTAGGGTTAAGGTAAGGGTAAGGGTTAGGGTTAGGGTTAGAGTTCGGTTTAGGGTAAGGGTTAGTGTTGGTTTTAGGGTAAGGGTAAGGTTTAGGGTTAGGGTTAGGGTTAGGGATAGGTTTAGGGTAAGGGTTAGGGTTAGGGTTAGGTGTTAGGTTTAGGGTTATGGTTAGGTTTAGGGTTAGGGTTAGGGTAAGGGTAAGGGTTAGGGTTAGATAGGGTTAGGGTTAGGTGTAGGGTTAGGGTTAGGGTAAGGGTAAGGGTTAGGGTTAGGGTAGGGTTAGGGTTTGGGGTCAGGGTTAGTGTTAGGGTTAGGTATAGTTTTACGGTTAGGGTAAGAGTAAGAGTTAGGGTTAGGGTTAGGGTTAGGGTTAGTGATAGGTTTAGCGTTAGGGTTAGGATAAGGGCAAGGGTTAGGTTTAGGGTTAGGGTTAAGGTTAGAGTTAGGGTTAGGGTTAGGGTTACGTTTAGCCTTAGTGTTATGGTAAGGTTAAGGGTTAGGGTTAGGGTTAGGGGTAGTGTTAGGGTTAAGGTTAGGGTTAGTGTTAAGGTCATGGTTAGGGTAAGGGTTAGGTTAAGGTTTAGGGTTGGGATTAGGGTTAGGGTTAGCCTTAGGGTAATGGTAAGGGTTAGGGTTAGGGTTAGGGATAAGGTAAGGGTAAGGGTTAGGGTTAGGGTTAGGTTTAGGGTAAGGGTTAGGGTGAGGTTTAGGGTAAGTGTAAGGTTAAGAGTTAGGATTAGGTTTAGGGTTACAGTAAGGGAAATGGATAAGCTTAGGGTTATGGTTAGGTTTAGGTTTAGGGTTAGGGTAAGGGTAAAGGTTAGGGTTTGGGTTAGTGTTAGGGTAAGGGTTAGGGTTAGTGTTAGGGTTAGGGTTAGGGTAAGGGTAAGAGTTAGGTTTAGGGTTAGGGTTAGGGTTAGGGTAAGGGTAAGGTTTAGGTTGAATGTTAGGGTTAGGGTCAGGGTTAGGGTTAGGTTTTGGGTTAGGGTTAGGGTAATGATTAGGGTAAGTGTTAGGGTTAGGGTTAGGGTTAGGGTTAGGTAAGGGTTAGGGTTAGGGTTAGGGTAAGGGTAAGTGTTAGCGTTAGGGTTAGGGTTAGGGTAAGTGTTAGGGTAAGGGTTAGGGATAGGTTTAGGTTTAGTGTTGGGGTTAAGTGTAAAGTTTAGGGTTAGGGTAAGGGTTAGGGTTAGGGGTTAGGGTTAGGGTTAGGTTTAGGGATAGGATAAGGGTAAGCGTTAGGGTTAGGGTTAGGGTTACAGTTATTGTTAGGGGTTAGGGTGAGGGTTAGGGTTAAGGTTAGGGTTTGGGTTAGGTTAAGGTTAAGGATTAGGGTTAGGGTTAGGGTTAGGGTAAGGGTAAGGTTTAGGGTTAAGGTTAGGGTTAGGGTTAGTGTTAGGTTTAGGGTTAGGGTTAGGGTAAGTGTAAGGTTTAGGGTTAAGGTTAGGGTTAGGGTTAGGGTTAGGTTTAGGGTTAGGGTTAGGGTTAGGGTAAGTATAAGGGTTAGTGTTAAGTTTAGGGTTAGGGTTAGGGTTAGGGTTAGGTTTAGTGTTAGGGTTAGGGTAAGCGTAAGGGTTAGGTTTAGGAATAGGGTTAGGTTTAGGGTTAGGGTTAGGGTGAGGGGTAGGGTAAGGGTAAGGGTTAGGGTTAGGGTTAGGTGGTAGGGTTAGGGTTATGGTTAGGTTTAGGGTTAGGGTTAGGGTAAGGGTAAGGGTTAGGGTTAGATAGGTTAGGGTTAGGTGTAGGGTTAGGGTTAGGATAAGGGTAAGGGTTAGGGTTAGGGTAGGGTTAGGGTTTGGGGTCAGGGTTAGGGTTAGGGTTAGGTATAGTTTTAGGGTTAGGGTAAGAGTAAGAGTTAGGGTTAGGGTTAGGGTTAGGGTTAGTGATAGGTTTAGCGTTAGGGTTAGGATAAGGGCAAGGTTTAGGTTTAGGGTTAGGGTTAAGGTTAGAGATAGGGTTAGGGTTAGGGTTACGTTTAGCCTTAGTGTTATGGTAAGGGTAAGGGTTAGGGTTAGGGTTAGGGGTAGTGTTAGGGTTAAGGTTAGGGTTAGTGTTAGGGTCATGGTTAGGGTAAGGGTTAGGGTAAGGTTTAGGGTTGGGATTAGGGTTAATGTAGGGCTTAGAGTTAGGTTTATTGTTAGGGTAAGGGTAAGGGTTAGGGTTAGAGTTAGGGTTAGGGTTAGGGTTAGGGTAAGGGTTAG
>JANJXV010000361.1:510000-512500 GCA_024803745.1 Megascapheus bottae
AGGGTTTGGGGTCAGGGTTAGGGTTAGGGTTAGGTTTAGGTTTAGGGTTAGGGTAAGAGTAAGGGTTAGGGTTGGGTTAGGGTTAGGGGTAGGGTTAGTGATAGGTTTAGGGTTAGGATTAGTGTAAGGGCAAGAGTTAGGTTTAGGGTTAGGGTTAAGGTTAGAGTTAGGGTTAGGGTTAGGGTTAGGTTTAGGTTTTGTGTTATGGTAAGGGTAAGGGTTAGGGTTAGGGTTAGGGTTAGGGTTAGGGTTAGTGTTAGGGTCAGGGTTAGTGTAAGGTTTAGGTTAAGGTTTAGGGTTAGGGTTAGGGTACGGGTTAGAATTAGGTTTAGGGTTAGGGTAAGGGTAAGTTTTAGGGTTAGGGCTAGGGTTAGGGTTAGGGTAAGGGTTAGTGTTCGGTTTAGGGTAAGTGTTAGGGTTAGGTTTAGGGTTAGGGATAGGGTAGTGTTATGGTAAGGTTTAGGGTTAGGGTTAGGTTTAGGGTTGGGGTTCAGTTTAGGGTCATGGTTAGGGTAAGGGAAAGGGTAAGGTTAGGGTTAGGGTTAGGGTAAGTGTTAGGGTTAGGCTTAGGGTTAGGGATAGGGTTGGGTTTAAGGATAGGGTTAGGGTGAGGGTTAGGTTTAGTGTTAGGGTTAGTGTAAGGGTAAGGGTTAGGATTAAGTTGACAGTTAGGGTTAGGTTAAGGTTAGGGTTAGGGTAAGGGTAAGGGTTAGGATTAGATAGAGTTAAGGTTAGGTTTACGGTTAGGGTTAGGGTAAGGGTAACTTTAGGGTTAGGGTTAGGGTTAGGGTTAGGTTTAGGGTTAGGGTTAGGGTAAGGGTAAAGGTTAGGGTTAGGATTAGGGTTAGGGAAAGGGTAAGGATTAGTGTTAGGCTTAGGGTTAGGGTAAGAGTTAGGGTTAGGGTTAGGGTTAGGGTAAGTGTAGGGTAAGGTTTAGGGTTAGGGTTAGAGTTAGGGTTATTATTATGGTTAGGTTTAGGGTAACGGTAAGGGTTAGGGTTAGGGTTAGTGTTAGGGTTAGGGTAAGGGTAAGGGTAAGGGTTAGGGTTAGGTTTAGGGTTAGGGTTAGCGTTAGGTTTAGGGTTAGGGTTATAGTTAGGGTAAGGGTAAGGGTTAAGTTTAGGGTTAGGGTTAGGTTAAGGGTTAGTGTTAGGGTTAGGGTTAGGGTAAGGATAAGGGTTAGGGTTAAGGTTAGGTTTAGGTTTAGGGTTAGGGTTAGGATGAGGTAAGGGTAAGATTTAGGGTTAGGTTTAGGGTTAGGGTTTGGGTAAGGGTAAGGTTTAGGGTTAGCGTTAGAGTTAGGTTTAGGGTTAGGGTTAGAGTTATGGTTAGGGTAAGGTTAAGGGTTAGGGTTAAGTTTAGGGTTAGGTTTAGGTTTAGCGTTAGGGTTAGGGTTTGAGTAGGGGTAAGCGTTAGTTTCAGGATTAGGGTTACGGTTAGGGTTAAGGTTAGCTTTAGGGTTAGGGTTAGGGTTAGGGTTAGTGTTAGGGTTAGGGTTAGGGAAAGGGTAAGGTTTAGGGTTAGTGTTAGGGTTAGGGTAAGGAGTAGGGGTAGGGTTAGGGTTAGGGTTAGGGTAAGGGTTATGGTTAGGTTCAGGGTTAGCATTAAGGCTAGAGTTACTGTAAGGGTTAGGGTTAGGGTTAGGGTTAGAGTAAGGGTTATGGTTAGCGTGAGGGTTAGCATTAGGTTAAGGATTAGGGTTAGGGTTAGGTTTAGGGTTAGAGTAAGGGTTATGGTTAGGATTAGGGTTAGCATTAAGGTTAGGGTTAGGATAAAGTTAAGGGTTAGGGTTATTGTTAGGGTTACGGTTAGGTTTAGGGGTTAGGGTTAGTGTTAGGGTTAATGTTAGCGTTAGGGATAGGGTAAGGGTAAGGGTTAGAGTTAGGGTTAGGGTTAGGTTTAGGGTAAGGGTTAGGGTTAGGGTTAGGGTTAGCCTTAGGGTAATGGTAAGGGTCAGGGTTAGGGTTAGGATTAAGGTAAGGGTAAGGGTTAGCGTTAGGGTTAGGTTTAGGGTAAGGTTTATGGTTAGGTTTAGGGTAAGGCTAAGGTTAAGAGTTAGGATTAGGTTTAGGGTTAGGGTAAGGGTTAGGTTTAGGGTTAGGGTAAGGGTAAGGGTTAGGGTTAGGGTTAGGGTTAGGGTAAGGGTTAGGGTTAGTGTTAGGGATAGGCTTAGGTTTAGGGTAAGAGTAAGGTTAAGGGATAGGGTTAGGGGTATGGTAAGGGTAAGGTTTAGGGTTAGGTTTAGGTTTAGGGTTAGGGTAAGGGTTAGGGTTAGGGTAAGGGTTAGGGTAAAGGTAAGGGTTACGTTTAGGAATAGGGTTAGGTTTAGGGTTAGGGTTAGGGTGTGGGTTAGGGTAAGTATAAGGGTTAGGGTTAAGTTTAGGGTTAGGGTTAGGGTTACGGCAAGGGTTAGGGTTAGGGTTAGGGTTTTGGTAAGGGTAAGGTTTAGGGTTAGGATTAGGGTTAGTGTTAGGGTAAGGGTTAGGGTTAGGGTTAGGGT
>JANJXV010000361.1:520000-542500 GCA_024803745.1 Megascapheus bottae
TGGTAAGGGTAAGGGTTAGGTTTAGGATTAGGATTAGGTTTAGGGTAAGGGTTAGGGTTAATTTTAGGGTTAGGTTTAGGGTTAGGGTAAGGGTAAGGGTTAGGCTTAGGGTTAAGGTTAGGTTAAGGGTTGGGGTTAAGGTTAGGGTTAGGGTTAGGGTAAGGGTAAGTTGTAGGGTTAGTGGTAGGGTAAGTGTAAGGGTTACTGTTAGGTTTAGGGTTAGAGTTAGGGTTAGGGTTAGCGTTAGGGTAAGGATAAGGGTTAGGGTTAAGGTTAGGGTTAGGGTTAGGGTTAGGGTTAGGGTTAGGATGAGGTAAGGGTAAGGGTTATGGTTAGGTTTAGGTTTAGGGTTAGGGTAAGGGTAAGGGTTAGGGTCAAGTTTAGGGTTAGGTTTAGGTTTAGGGTTAGTGTTAGGGTTTGGGTAGGGGTAAGCGTTAGGTTTAGGATTAGGGTTAGGGTTAGGGTAAGGGTTAGGGTTAGGGTTAGGGTTAGTGTTATGGTTAGGATTAGGGTTAGGATTAGGGTAAGTGTAAGGGTTAGGGTTAGGGTTAGGTTTAGGGTTAGGGTTTATGGTTAGGGTTAGGGTAAGGTTTAGGGTTAGGGTAATGGTAAGAGTTAGGGTTAGGGTTAGGTTTAGGGTAAGTGAAGGGTAAGGGTTAGGGTTAGGGTTAGGTTTAGGGTTGGGGTTAAGTTTAGGGTTAGGGTTAGGTTAAGGGTAAGGGTTAGAGTTAGGGTCAGGGTTAGGGTTAGTGTTGGGGTTAGGGTTTGGGTTAGTGTAAGTGTTAGGGTTTTTCTTAGGGTTAGGTTTACGGTAAGGGTAAGGGGTAGGGTTAGCGTTAGGTTTAGTGTAAGGGTAAGGGTTAGGTTTAGGGTTAGGCTTAGAGTTAGTGTTAGGGTTAGGCTTAGAGTTAGGGTAAGGGTATCTGTTAGGGTTAGGGTTATGGTTAGTGTTAGGATAAGGGTAAGGGTTAGGGTTAGGGTTAGGGTTAGGGTTAAGATAAGGGTAAGGGTTACGGTTAGGGTTAGAGTTCGGTTTAGGTTAAGGGTTAGTGTTAGTTTTAGGGTAAGAGTAAGGTTTAGGGTTAGGGTTACGGTTAGGGTTAGGGTAAGGGTAAGGGTTAGGGTTAGGTGTTAGGGTTAGGGTTAGGGTTAGGTTTAGGGTTAGGGTAAGTGTTACGGTTAGATAGGGTTAGGGTTAGGTGTAGGATTAGGGTTAGGGTAAGGGTAAGGTTAGGGTTAGGTTTAGGGTTAGGGTTAAAGTTAGCGTTAGGGTTAGGGTTAGGTTTAGGGTTAGGGTTAGGGTAAGGGTAAGGGTTAGGGTTAAGGTTAGGTTTAGGATTAGGGAAAGGGTAAGGATTATGGTTACGGTTATGGTTAGCGTTAGGTTAAGGATTAGGGTTAGGGTTAGGGTTAGGGATAGAGTAAGGGTGATGGTTAGGGTTAGGGTTAGCATTAAGGTTAGGGTTAGGGTAAAGTAAGGGTTAGGGTTAGGGTTAGTGTTACGGTTAGGTTTAGGGGTTAGGGTTAGGTTAGAGTTACTGTTAGCGTTAGGGGTAGGGTAAGGGTAAGGGTTAGGGTTAGGGTTAGGGTTAGGTTTAGGGTAAGGGTTATGGTTAGGGTTAGGGTTAGACTTAGGGTAATGGTAAGGGTTAGGGTTAGGGTTAGGTTTAGGGTAAGTGTTAGGGTTAGGTTTAGGGTAAGGGTAAGTTTAAGAGTTAGGATTAGGTTTAGGGTTAGGGTAAGGGAAATGGATAAGCTTAGAGTTAGGGTTAGGTTTAGGTTTAGGGTTAGGGTAAGGGTAAGGGTTAGGGTTAGGGTTAGTGTTAGGGTAAGGGTTAGGGTTAGTGTTAGGGATAGGGTTAGATTTAGGGTAAGGGTAAGGTTTAGGGATAGGGTTAGGTGTAGGGTAAGGATAAGGGTTAGCGTAAGGTTTAGGGTTATGTTTAGGTTTAGGGTTAGGGTAAGGGTTAGAGTTAGGGTAAGGGTTTGGGTAAGGGTAAGTGTTAGGGTTAGGGTTAGGGTTAGCATAAGGGTAAGGGTTAGGGTTAGGGTTAGGGTTAGGTTTGGGGATAGGTTTAGGGTTACGGTTAGGTTTAGGATTAGAGGTAGGGTTAGGGTAAGGGTAAGTGTTAGCGTTAGGTTTAGGGTTTGGGTAAGTGTTTGGAGAAGGGTTAGGGATAGGTTTAGGTTTAGTGTCGGGGTTAAGTTTAGGGTTAGGGTTAGAGTAAGGGTAAGGGTTAGGGTTAGGGTTAGGGTTAGGGTTAGGTTAAGTGTAAAGGTTAGGGTTAGGGTTAGGGTTAGGGGTCAGAGTTAGGGTTAGGTTTAGGGATAGGGTAAGGGCAAGCGTTAGGATTAGGGTTACGGTTATTGTTAGTGGTTAGGGTTACGGTAAGGGTTAAGGTTAGGGTTTGGGTTTGGGTAAGGGTAAGGGTTAGGGTTAGGGTTAAGGTTAGGATTAGGGTTAGGGTAAGGGTAAGGTTTAGGGTTAAGGTTAGGGTTAGGGTTAGGTTTAGGGTTAGAGTTAGGGTAAGGGTAAAGATTAGGTTTAGGAATAGGGTTAGGTTTAGTGTTAGGGTTAGGGTTAGGGTTAGGGTAAGTATAAGGGTTAGTGTTAAGTTCAGGGTTAGGGTTAGGGTTAGGGTTAGGTTTAGGGTTAGGTTTAGGGTAAGGGTAAGGGTTAGGTTTAGGAATAGGGTTAGGTTTAGGGTTAGTCTTAGGGTGAGGGTTAGGGTAAGTATAAGGGTTAGGGTTAATTTTAGGGTTAGGGTTAGGTTTAGAGTTAGGGTTAGGGTAAGGGTAAGGGTTAGGTTTAGGAATAGGGTTATTTTTAGGGTTAGGGTTAGGGTGAGGGTTAGGGTAAGTATAAGGGTTAGGGTAAGGGTAAGGGTTAGGCTTAGGTTTAAGGTTAGGTTTAGGGTTGGGGTTAAGGTTAGGGTTAGGGTTAGGGTAAGGGTAAGGTTTAGGGTTAGTGGTAGGGTAAGTGTAAGTGTTACGGTTAGGGTTAGGTTTAGAGTTACGGTTAGGGTTAGCGTTAGGGTAAGGCTTAGGGTTAGGGTTAGGGTTAAGGTAAGGGTAAGGGTTAGGGTTATGTTTAGGTTTAGGGTAAGGATTAGGGTTAGGTTTAGGGTAAGGGTAAGGATAAGGGTTAGGGTTAGGTTTCGGTTAGGGTAAGGAAAGGGTTAGGGTTAGGGTTAGGGTTATGTTTAGGGTTAGGGTTAGGGTAAGGGTTAGGGTTAGGGTTAGGGTAAGGGTTAGGTTTAGGGTTAGGTTAGGGGTTAGAGTAAGGCTAAGTGTTAGGGTTAGGGTTAGGGTAAGGATAAGGGTAAGGGTTAGGGTAGGGTTAGGGTTTAGGGTCAGGGTTAGTGTTAGGGTTAGGGTTAGGTTTAGGTTTAGGGTAAGAGTAAGGGTTAGGGTTAGGGTTGGGGTTAGTGATAGGTTTAGGGTTAGGGTTAGGGTAAGGGCAAGGGTTAGGTTTAGGGTTAGGGTTAAGGTTAGAGTTAGGGTGAGGGTTAGGGTTAGGTTTAGGGTTAGTGTTATGGTAAGGGTAAGGGTTAGGGTTAGGGTTAAGGTTAGGGTTAGTGTTAGGGTCAGGGTTAGGGTAAGGTTTAGGTTAAGATTTTGGGTTAGGGTTAGGGTTAGGGTAGGGGGTAGAGTTAGGTTTATGGTTAGGGTAAGGGTAAGGGTTAGGGTTAGGGTTAGGGTTAGGGTTAGGGTAAGGTTTAGTGTTCGGGTTAGGGTAAGTGTTAGGGTTAGAGTTAGTGTGAGGGTTAGGGTAAGTGTTATGGTAAGGGTAAGGGTTAGGGTTAGGGTTAAGGTTAGGGTTAGTGTTAGGGTCAGGGTTAGGGTAAGGTTTAGGTTAAGATTTTGGGTTAGGGTTAGGGTTATGGTAGGGGGTAGAGTTAGGTTTATGGTTAGGGTAAGGGTAAGGGTTAGGGTTAGGGTTAGGGTTAGGGTTAGGGTAAGGTTTAGTGTTCGGGTTAGGGTAAGTGTTAGGGTTAGGGTTAGTGTGAGGGTTAGGGTAAGTGTTATGATAAGGGTTAGGTTTAGGGTTAGGTTTAGGGTTGGGGTTAAATTTAGTGTCAGGGTTAGGGTAAGGGTAAGGGTAAGGTTAGGGTTAGGGTTAGGGTAAGTGTTAGGGTTAGGCTGAGGTTAGGTTTAGGGTTAGGTTTAAGGATAGGGTTAGGGTGAGGGTTAGGGTTAGTGTTAGGGTTAGTGTAAGGGTAAGGGTTAGGATTAAGTTTAGAGTTAGGTTTAGGTTTAGGGTTGGGGTTAGGGTAAGGGTAAGGGTTAGGATTAGATAGAGTTAAGGTTAGGTTTACGGTTAGGTGCCGCAGACCGACTCAGCGGGATTGCGGAGAGACCAAGTCTGGATTCACAGGTCAGGAATGGATTCGGCGATGACAGACAGACACAAACGCAAGGGAGGTTTGAAATCTGCTGCGAAGTTTTACTTGTTGAGTGTGAGATTATATACAGTCAAAGTAGGAGTAGTTTCTTTCAGTTGGCATAAGGTCAAAAGATTACAATCACGTTTATGAATGGTTACAGGGTACATTTTTCTGAGTAGAAAAGAAACTTCACCCTTCATTCTAAGAAGCCATGGTTAATAAGTCAGACATTATGGTTAGGCGTCATCCGCCTTGGCATTAATCACTATTAGCTTTGTTTACCATCTGTTTTCTAGTTCTTCCTATGATTCTGTTTCTAAGTTAGTAATTATTACCCTGTGCCAGGAATTGTAAAACCTTAAACCTAAGAGTCCATTGTTGCTGTTCAGTTAGAGCACACCACGGTGCTCTAGCCCTTCTAATCCTTTCCCATGTGATTCATTAGGTACTTGTAACATTTACACAAGTAATGCAGACGCATTAAAGGCATATTCAGGTAAACTAACATTTATTACTAATTCAAAGATCATGTTTTCCGTTTAGTTTCTAATTCTGTCTTATTATTAGTACAGTGCATTGAGGTCATCAAGGCTGCTGTGGATGTGTTTGCGCCAGAGTAGTCGGGCATGCACTTTTAGTTCCTGGAGCATCTAGTCGCTCAATCAATTGTTTAGGCCAGTAGCTGGCACAGAATATTACTGCCATACCATCAACTATCAGAAATGAAAAGAGTGATAAAAGAATCCCAGCACCCAGCATTATGAGCATTCCACGCATATGTCCCGGTCTCTGCCAGGGACCTCCAGGAGGACTGATCACCATTGGTGCGAACCTCAGGACTGGCAGCCATTCAAGCTCTCTCTGCTCCATGCTGCACAGAATCCACTGGAGTGGGTGTAGCAGTTAGGGTTAGGGTAAGGGTAAGTTTAGGGTTAGGGTTAGGGTTAGGGTTAGGTTTAGGGTTAGGGTTAGGGTAAGGGTAAAGGTTAGGGTTAGGGTTAGGGTTAGGGTTAGGGAAAGGGTAAGGATTAGTGTTAGGCTTAGGATTAGGGTAAGGATTAGGTTTAGGGTTAGGGTTAGGGTAAGGGTTATGGTTAGGTTTAGGGTTAGCATTAAGGTTAGGGTTAGGGTAAGGGTAAGAGTTAGGGTTAGGGTTAGGGTTAGGGTAAGTGTAGGGTAAGGTTTAGGGTTAGGGTTAGAGTTAGGGTTCTTGTTATGGTTAGGTTTAGGGTAAGGGTAATGGTTAGGGTTAGGGTTAGTGTTAGGGTTAGGGTAAGGGTAAGGGTAAGGGTTATGGTTAGGTTTAGGGTTAGGGTTAGGGTAGGTTAGGGTTAGGATGAGGTAAGGGTAAGGGTTAGGGTTAGGTTTAGGGTTAGGGTTAGGGTAAGGGTAAGGGTTAGGGTTAGGGTTAGAGATAGGTTTAGGGTTAGGGTTAGAGTAAGTTTAAGGATTAGGGTTAAGTTTAGGGTTACATTGAGGTTTAGGGTTAGGGTTAGGGTTTGGGTAGGGGTAAGCGTTAGGTTCAGGATTAGGGTTAGGGTTAGGGTAAGGTTTAGGTTTAGGGTTAGGGTTAGGGTTAGGTTTAGGGTTAGGGTTAGGGTAAGGTTAAGGGTTAGGGTTAAGTTTAGGGTTAAGTTTAGTGTTGGGGTTAAGTTAGGGTTAGGGTAAGGGTTAGGGTTAGGGTTAGAGTTAAGTTTAGGGTTAGGTTTAGAGTTAGGGTTAGGGTTAGGGTTAGGGTTAGGGTAAGGGTTAGCGTTAGGATAAGGGTAAGGTTTCTGGTTAGGGTTAATGTTAGTGTTAAGGTAAGGGTAAGGGTTAGGGTTAGGATTAGGGTTAGGTTTAGGGTAAGGGTTAGGTTTAGGGTAAGGGTAAGGTTTAGGGTTAGGGTTAGGGTTAGGGTTAGGTCTAGGGTTAGGGTAAGGGTAAGGGTTAGGTTTAGGTGTTAGGGTTAGGGTTAGTGTTAGGTTTAGGGTTAGGGTTAGGGTTAGGGTAAGGGTAAGGGTTAGGGTTAGATAGGGTTAGGTTTAGGTTTAGGGTTAGGGTTAGGGTTAGGGGAAGGGTAAGGTTAGGGTTAGGGTTAGGGTTAGTGTTAAGGTTAGTGTTAGGGTTAGGGTTAGGGTTAGGAAAAGGGTAAGCATTAGGGTTAGGGTTAGGTTTAGGGAAAGAATTAGCGTTAGGGTTAGGTTTAGGGTTAGGGTAAGGGTTATGGTTAGGGTTCGGGTTAGCATTAAGGTTAGGGTTGGGTAAGGGTAAGGGTTAGGGTTAGGGTTAGGGTTACGGTTAGGTTATTGGGTTAGAGTTAGGGTTATGGTTAATGTTAGCGTTAGGGTTAGGGTAAGGGTAAGGTTTAGGGTTAGGGTAAGGGTTAGGGTTAGGTTTAGGGTTAGCCTTAGGGTAAGGGTAAGGGTTAGAGTTAGAGTTAGGGTTAAGGTAAGGGTAAGGGTTAGGGTTAGGGTTAGGTTTAGGGTAAGGGTTAGGGTTAGGTTTAGGGTAAGGTTAAGGTTAAGAGTTAGGGTTAGGTTTAGGGTTAGGGTAAGGGAAATGGATAAGCTTAGGGTTAGGGTTAGCGTTAGGTTTAGGGTTAGGGTAAGGGTAAGGGTTAGGGTTAGGGTTAGGGTTAGGGTAAGGGTTAGGGTTAGGGTTAGGGATAGGGTTAGGTTTAGGGTAAGGGTAAGGTTTAGGTAAAGGGTTAGGGTTAGGGTAAGGGTAAGGATTAGCGTAAGGTTTAGGGTTAGGGTTAGCTTTAGTGTTAGGGTAAGGGTTAGGATTAGGGTAGGGGTTAGGGTAAGGGTAAGTGTTAGGGTTAGGATTAGAATTAGGGTTAGGATAAGGGTATGGGTTAGGGTTAGGATTAGGGTTTGGGATTAGGGTTAGGGTAAGGTTTAGGGTTAGGGTTAGGGTAAGGACAAGTGTTAGGGTTAGGGTTAAGGTTAGGATTAGGTTTAGTGTTTGGGTTAAGGTTAGGGTTAGGGTAAGTGTTAGGGTTAGGGTAAGGGTTAGGTTTAGTTTTAGGTTTAGAGTTAGAGTTAGGGTTAGGGTTAGGGTAAGGTAAGGGTATGTGTTAGGGTTAGGGTTAGGGTTAGGGTTAAGGTTAGCGTTAGGATAAGGGTAAGGGTTAGGGTTAGGGTTAATGTTAGGGTTAAGGTAAGTGTAAGGGTTAGGGTTAGGTTTAGGGTAAGGTTAAGGTTTAGGGTTAGATAGAGTTAGGGTTATTTTTAGGGTTAGGGTTCGGGTAAGGGTAAGGTTAGGGTTAGGGTTAGGGTTAGAGTTAGGGTTAAGGTTAGCGTTAGGGTTAGGGTTAGGGTTAGGGTTAGTGTTAGGGTTAGGGTTAGGGAAAGGGTAAGGTTTAGGGTTAGGGTTAGAGTTAGGGTAAGGAGTAGGGTTAGGGTTAGGGTAAGGGTTATGGTTAGGGTTAGGGTTAGCATTAAGGCTAGAGTTACTGTAAGGGTTAGGGTTAGTGTTAGGGTTAGGTTTACGGTTAGGTTTAGGGGTTAGGGTTAGGGTTAGGGTTAATGTTATCGTTAGGGGTAGGGTAAGGGTAAGGGTTAGGGTTAGGTTTAGGGTTAGGGTTAGGGTAAGGGTTAGGGTTAGGGTTAGGGATAGGGAAAGGGTAAGGGTCAGGGTTAGGGTTAAGTTAAGGGTAAGAGTTAGGGTTAGTTTTAGGGTAAGGGTAAGGTTAAGAGTTAGGGTTAGGTTTAGGGTTAGGGTAAAGGAAATGGATAAGCTTAGGGTTAGGGTTAGGGTTAGTTTTAGGGTTAGGGTTAGGGTTAGGTTTAGGATTAGAGTAAGGGTTAGGGTTTGGGTTAGTGTTAGGGTAAGGGTTAGGGTTAGGGTTAGGGATAGGGATAGGGTTAGGTTAAGGGTTAGGTTAAGGGTAAGGGTAAGGTTTAGGGATACGGTTAAGGGTAGGGTAAGGGTAAGGGTTAGCGTAAGTTTTAGGGTTAGGTTTAGGTTTACGGTTAGGGTAAGGGTTGGGGTTAGGGTAGGGGTTAGAGTAAGGTAAGTGTTAGGGTTACGGTTAGGGTTAGGATAAGGGTAAGGGTTAGGGTTAGGGTTAGGGTTAGGGTTTGGGGTTAGGGTTAGGGTTAGGGTTAGGGTAAGGATAAGTGTTAGCGTTAGGGTTAGGATTAGGGTAAGTGTTAGGGTAAGGGTTAGGGTTAGGGTTAGGGTTAGGGTTAGTGTTAGGGTTATGGTTAGGGTTAGGGTTAGGGTTAGGGTTACGGTTATTGTTAGGGGTTAGGGTTAGGGTTAGGGTTAGGGTTAAGTTTAGAGTTAGGGTAACGGTTAGGGTTAGGGTTAGGGTTAGGTTTAGGGTTAGGGTTAGGGTAAGGGTAAGGGTAAGGTTTAGGAATAGGGTTAGGTTTAGGGTTACGGTTAGGGTTAGGATTAGGGTAAGTATAAGGGTTAGTGTTAAGGTTAGGGTTATTTTTAGGGTTAGGGTTAGGGTAAGGGTAAGGGTAAGGTTTAGGAATAGGGTTAGGTTTAGGGTTACGGTTAGGGTTAGGATTAGGGTAAGTATAAGGGTTAGTGTTAAGGTTAGGGTTATTTTTAGGGTTAGGGTTAGGGTAAGGGTAAGGGTTAGGTTTAAGAATTGGGTTAGGTTTAGGGTTAGGGTTAGGGTGAGGGTTAGGGTAAGTATAAGGGTTAGGGTTAAGTTTAGGGTTAAGTTTAGGGTTACAGTAAGGGTTAAGGTTAGGGTTAGTGTTTTGGTAAGGTTAAGGTTTAGGGTTAGGATTAGGGTTAGGGTTAGGGTAAGTGTTAGGTTTAGTGTTACTGTTAGGTTTAGGGTTAGGGTAAGTGTAAGAGTTAGGGTTAGTGGTAGGGTAAAGGTAAGGGTTACGGTTAGGGTTAGGGTTAGAGTTAGGTTTAGGGTTAGCATTAGGGTAAGGGTTAGGAATTAGGGTTAGTGTTAAGGTAAGGGAAAGGTTTAGGTTTACCGTTAGGTTTAGGGTAAGGATTAGGGTTAGGTTTAGGGTAAGGGTAAGGTTAAGGGTTAGGGTTAGGTTTAGGGTTAGGGTAAGGAAAGGGTTAGGGTTAGGGTTAGGGTTAGGGTTAGGGTAATGGTAAGGGTTAGGGTTAGGGTTAGGTTAGGGGTTAGGGTAAGGCTAAGTGTTAGGGTTATAGTTAGGGTTAGGATAAGGCTAAGGGTTAGGGTTAGGGTAGGTTCAGGGTTTGGGGTCAGGGTTAGGATTAGGGTTAGGTTTAGGTTTAGGGTTAGGGTAAGGAAAGGGTTAGGGTTAGGGTTAGGGTTAGGGTAAGGGCAAGGGTTAGGTTTAGGGTTAGGGTTATGGTTAGAGTTAGGGTTAGGGTTATTGTTAGGTTTAGGTTTAGTGTTATGGTAAGGGTGAGGGATAGGGTTAGGGTTAGGGTTACGCTTAAGTTTAGGGTTAGTGTTAGGGTAAGGGTCAGGGTAAGGTTTAGGTTAAGCTTTAGGGTTAGGTTTAGGGTTAGGGTAGGGGTTAGAGTTAGGTTTAGGGTTAGGGTAAGGTTAAGGGTTAGGGTGAGGGTTAGGGTTAGGGTAAGGGTTAGTGTTAGGGTAAGGGTATGTGTTAGGGTTAGGGGTAGGGTTAGGGTTAGCGTTAGGGTAAGGGTAAGTGTTAGGGTTAGGGTTAGTGTTAAGGTAAGGGTAAGGGTTAGGGTTAGGGTTAGGGTTAGGTTTAGGGTAAGGGTTAGGGTTAGGTTTAGAGTAAGTGTAAGGCTTTGGGTAAGGGTTAGGGGCAGAGTTAGGGTTAGGGTAATTGTAAGGGTTAGGATTAGATAGGGTTAGGGTTAGGTTTAGGGTTAGGGTTAGCGTAAGGGTAAGGTTAGGGTTAGGGTTAGGGTTAAGGTTAGGGTTAGGGTTAGGTTTAGGGTTAGGTTTAGGGTTAGGGTTAGGGTAAGGGTAAGGGTTAGGGTTAGGGTTACGGTTAGGTTAGGGAAAGGGTAAGGATTAGGGTTAGGGTTAGGGTTAGGCTTAGGATTAGGGTTAGGGTAAGGGTAAGGTTTAGGGTTAAGGTTTGGGTTAGGGTTAGGGTTAGGGTTAGGATTAGGGTAAGGGTAAGGTTTAGGTTTAGGTTTAGGGTTAGGGTTATGGTTAGGGTTAGGATTAGGGTAAGTATATGGGTTAGTGTTAAGGTTAGGTTTAGGGTTAGGATTAGGGTTAGGTTTAGGTTTAGGGTTAGGGTAAGGGTAAGGGTTAGGTTTAAGAATAGGGTTAGGTTTAGGGTTGTGGTTAGGGTGTGGGTTAGGTTAAGTATAAGGGTTAGGGTTAAGGTTAGGGTTAGGGTTAGGGTAAGGGTTAGGTTTAGTATTAATGTTAGGGTTAGGGTTAGGTTAAGTGTTGGGGTTAAGGTTAGGGTTAGGGTAAGTTTTAGGGTTATTGTTAGGGTTACGTTTAAGGTAAGGGTTAGGGTTAGGGTTAGGGTAAGGGTAAGGGTTACGGTTAGGTTTAGGTAAAGGGTAAGGTTTAGGGTCAGGGTAAGGATTACGGTTAGGGTTAGGGTTAGGTTAAGGGTTAGTGTTAGGGTTAGGGTTAGCATTAAGGTTAAGATTAGGTTTAGGGTAAGGGTAAGGGTTAGGATTAGGGTTAGGGTTAGGGTAAAGGTAAGGGTTAGGATTAGGGTTAGGGTTAGGGTAAGGGTTAGGGTTAGTATTAGGGTTTGGGTTAAGTTTAGGGTTACGGTTAGGGTTAGGGTTAGGGTTAGGTTTAGAGTAAGGGTTAGGGTTAGGTTTAGAGTAAGTGTAAGGTTTTGGGTTAGGGTTAGGGGCAGAGTTAGGGTTAGGGTAAGGGTAAGGGTTAGGGTTAGGGTTAGGGGTTAGGGTTATGGTTAGGGTTAGGGTTAGCGTAAGGGTAAGGTTAGGGTTAGGGTTAGGGTTAGGGTTAAGGTTAGGGTTAGGGTTAGGTTTAGGGTTGGGTTTAGGGTTAGGGTTATGGTAAGGGTAAGGGTTAGAGTTAGGGTTAGGGTTAGGGAAAGGGTAAGGATTAGGGTTAGGGTTAGGGTAAGGATTAGGGTTAGCGTTAGGGTTAGGGTTAGGGTAAGGGTTATGGTTTGGGTTAGGGTTAGAATTAAGGTTAGGGTTAGGGTTACGGTTAGGTTTAGGGGTTAGAGTTAGGGTTAGGGTTAAGGTTAGCATTAGGGTTAGGGTACGTTTAAGGGTTAGGGTTAGGGTTAGGTTTAGAGTTAGGGTAAGGTTTAGGGTGAGGGTAAGGGTTAGCGTTAGAATAAGGGTAAGGGTTAGGGTTAGGTTTAGGGTAAGGGTAAGGTTTAGGGATACGGTTAGGTTTAGGGTAAGGGTAAGGGTTAGGGTAAGGTTTAGGGTTAGGGTTAAGTTTAGTGTTAGGGTAATGGTAAGAGTTAGGGTTAGGGTTATGGTAAGGGTTATGGTTAGGGTAGGGGTTAGGGTAAGGATAAGTGTTAGGGTTAGGGTTTGGGTTAGGGTAAGTGTTAGGGTTAGGTTTAGGTTTAGGGTTAGGGTAAGGGTTATGGTTAGGGTTAGGGTAAGGGTAAGTGTTAGGGTTAGGTTCAGGGTTAGGGTTATGGTTAGGTTTAGGGTTAGGGTAAGTGTAAGCGTTAGGGTTAGGGTTAGGGTTACGGTTATTGTTAGGGGTTAGGGTTAGGGTTAGGGTTATGGTTAGGGTTAGGTTTAGCGTAAGGGTAAGGGTTACTGTTAGGGTTAGGGTTAGGATAAGCGTTAGGGTTAGGGTTACGATTAGGGTTAGGGTAAGGGTAAGGTTTAGGGTTAAGGTTAGGGTTAGGGTTAGGGTTAGGTTTAGGGTTAGGGTTAGGGTAAAGTTAAGGGTTAGGTTTAGGAAGAGGGTTAGGTTTAGTGTTAGGGTTAGGGTTAGGGTTAGGGTAAGTATACGGGTTAGTGTTAAGTTTAGGATTAGGGTTAGGATTAGGGTTAGGTTTAGGGTTAGGATTAGGGTAAGGGTAAGGGTTAGGTTTAGGAATAGGTTTAGGTTTAGGGTTGTGGTTAGGGTGTGGGTTAGGTTAAGTATAAGGGTTAGGGTTAAGGTTAGGGTTAGGGTTAGGGTAAGCGTTAGGTTTAGTATTAGGGTTAGGGTTAGGGTAAGTATTAGGGTAAGGGATAGTGTTAGGGTTAGGTTTAGGGTTGGGGTTAAGTTTAGGGTTAGGGTTAGGTTAAGGGTAAGTGTTAGGGTTAGGTTTACAGTTAGGTTTAGTGTTGGGGTTAAGTTTAGGGTTAGGGTAAGTGTTAGGGTTATTTTTAGGTTTAGGTTTAGGGTAAGGGTTAGGGTTAGGGTTAGGGTTAGGGTAAGGGTAAGGGTTATGGTTAGGGTTAGGTAAAGGGTAAGGGTTAGGGTTAGGGTATGGATTAGGGTTAGGGTTAGTGTTAGGGTAAGGGTTAGTGTTAGGGTTAGGGTTAGCATTAAGGTTAAGGTTAGGTTTAGGGTAAGGGTAAGAGTTAGGATTAGGGTTAGGGTTAGGGTTAGGGTTAGGGTTAGTATTAGGGTTTGGGTTAAGTTTAGGGTTACGGTTAGGGTTAGGGTTAGGGTTAGGTTTAGGGTAAGGGTTAGGGTTAGGGTTAGGGTTAGGGTAAAGGTAAGGGTTAGGATTAGGGTTAGGGTTAGGATAAGGGTTAGGGTTAGTATTAGGGTTAGGGTTAAGTTTAGGGTTACGGTTAGGGTTAGGGTTAGGGTTAGGTTTAGAGTAAGGGTTAGGGTTAGGTTTAGAGTAAGTGTAAGGTTTTGGGTTAGGGTTAGGGGCAGAGTTAGGGTTAGGGTAAGGGTAAGGGTTAGGGTTAGGGTTAGGTGTTAGGGTTATGGTTAGGGTTAGGGTTAGGTTTAGGATTAGGGTTAGGGTAATTGTAAGGGTTAGGGTTAGATAGAGTTAGGGTTAGGTTTAGGGTTAGGGTTAGCGTAAGGGTAAGGTTAGGGTTAGGGTTAGGGTTAGGGTTAAGGTTAGGGTTAGGGTTAGGTTTAGGGTTGGGTTTAGGGTTAGGGTTATGGTAAGGGTAAGGGTTAGAGTTAGGGTTAGGGTTAGGGAAAGGGTAAGGATTAGGGTTAGGGTTAGGGTAAGGATTAGGGTTAGCGTTAGGGTTAGGGTTAGGGTAAGGGTTATGGTTTGGGTTAGGGTTAGAATTAAGGTTAGGGTTAGGGTTACGGTTAGGTTTAGGGGTTAGAGTTAGGGTTAGGGTTAAGGTTAGCATTAGGGTTAGGGTAAGGGTAAGGGTTAGGGTTAGGGTTAGGTTTAGAGTTAGGGTAAGGTTTAGGGTGAGGGTAAGGGTTAGCATTAGAATAAGGGTAAGGGTTAGGGTTAGGTTTAGGGTAAGGGTAAGGTTTAGGGATACGGTTAGGTTTAGGGTAAGGGTAAGGGTTAGGGTAAGGTTTAGGGTTAGGGTTAAGTTTAGTGTTAGGGTAATGGTAAGAGTTAGGGTTAGGGTTATGGTAAGGGTTATGGTTAGGGTAGGGGTTAGGGTAAGGATAAGTGTTAGGGTTAGGGTTTGGGTTAGGGTAAGTGTTAGGGTTAGGTTTAGGTTTAGGGTTAGGGTAAGGGTTATGGTTAGGGTTAGGGTAAGGGTAAGTGTTAGGGTTAGGTTTAGGGTTAGGGTTATGGTTAGGTTTAGGGTTAGGGTAAGTGTAAGCGTTAGGGTTAGGGTTAGGGTTACGGTTATTGTTAGGGGTTAGGGTTAGGGTTAGGGTTATGGTTAGGGTTAGGTTTAGCGTAAGGGTAAGGGTTACTGTTAGGGTTAGGGTTAGGGTAAGCGTTAGGGTTAGGGTTACGATTAGGGTTAGGGTAAGGGTAAGGTTTAGGGTTAAGGTTAGGGTTAGGGTTAGGGTTAGGTTTAGGGTTAGGGTTAGGGTAAAGTTAAGGGTTAGGTTTAGGAAGAGGGTTAGGTTTAGTGTTAGGGTTAGGGTTAGGGTTAGGGTAAGTATACGGGTTAGTGTTAAGTTTAGGATTAGGGTTAGGATTAGGGTTAGGTTTAGGGTTAGGATTAGGGTAAGGGTAAGGGTTAGGTTTAGGAATAGGTTTAGGTTTAGGGTTGTGGTTAGGGTGTGGGTTAGGTTAAGTATAAGGGTTAGGGTTAAGGTTAGGGTTAGGGTTAGGGTAAGGGTTAGGTTTAGTATTAGGGTTAGGGTTAGGGTAAGTATTAGGGTAAGGGATAGTGTTAGGGTTAGGTTTAGGGTTGGGGTTAAGTTTAGGGTTAGGGTTAGGTTAAGGGTAAGTGTTAGGGTTAGGTTTACAGTTAGGTTTAGTGTTGGGGTTAAGTTTAGGGTTAGGGTAAGTGTTAGGGTTATTGTTAGGTTTAGGTTTAGGGTAAGGGTTAGGGTTAGGGTTAGGGTTAGGGTAAGGGTAAGGGTTATGGTTAGGGTTAGGTAAAGGGTAAGGGTTAGGGTTAGGGTATGGATTAGGGTTAGGGTTAGTGTTAGGGTAAGGGTTAGTGTTAGGGTTAGGGTTAGCATTAAGGTTAAGGTTAGGTTTAGGGTAAGGGTAAGGGTTAGGATTAGGGTTAGGGTTAGGGTTAGGGTTAGGGTTAGTATTAGGGTTTGGGTTAAGTTTAGGGTTACGGTTAGGGTTAGGGTTAGGGTTAGGTTTAGGGTAAGGGTTTTGGGTTAGGGTTAGGGTTAGGGTAAAGGTAAGGGTTAGGATTAGGGTTAGGGTTAGGGTAAGGGTTAGGGTTAGTATTAGGGTTAGGGTTAAGTTTAGGGTTACGGTTAGGGTTAGGGTTAGGGTTAGGTTTAGAGTAAGGGTTAGGGTTAGGTTTAGAGTAAGTGTAAGGTTTTGGGTTAGGGTTAGGGGCAGAGTTAGGGTTAGGGTAAGGGTAAGGGTTAGGGTTAGGGTTAGGTGTTAGGGTTATGGTTAGGGTTAGGGTTAGGTTTAGGATTAGGGTTAGGGTAATTGTAAGGGTTAGGGTTAGATAGAGTTAGGGTTAGGTTTAGGGTTAGGGTTAGCGTAAGGGTAAGGTTAGGGTTAGGGTTAGGGTTAGGGTTAAGGTTAGGGTTAGGGTTAGGTTTAGGGTTGGGTTTAGGGTTGGGTTTAGGGTTAGGGTTATGGTAAGGGTAAGGGTTAGAGTTAGGGTTAGGGTTAGGGAAAGGGTAAGGATTAGGGTTAGGGTTAGGGTAAGGATTAGGGTTAGCGTTAGGGTTAGGGTTAGGGTAAGGGTTATGGTTTGGGTTAGGGTTAGAATTAAGGTTAGGGTTAGGGTTACGGTTAGGTTTAGGGGTTAGAGTTAGGGTTAGGGTTAAGGTTAGCATTAGGGTTAGGGTAAGGGTAAGGGTTAGGGTTAGGGTTAGGTTTAGAGTTAGGGTAAGGTTTAGGGTGAGGGTAAGGGTTAGCGTTAGAATAAGGGTAAGGGTTAGGGTTAGGTTTAGGGTAAGGGTAAGGTTTAGGGATACGGTTAGGTTTAGGGTAAGGGTAAGGGTTAGGGTAAGGTTTAGGGTTAGGGTTAAGTTTAGTGTTAGGGTAATGGTAAGAGTTAGGGTTAGGGTTATGGTAAGGGTTATGGTTAGGGTAGGGGTTAGGGTAAGGATAAGTGTTAGGGTTAGGGTTTGGGTTAGGGTAAGTGTTAGGGTTAGGTTTAGGTTTAGGGTTAGGGTAAGGGTTATGGTTAGGGTTAGGGTAAGGGTAAGTGTTAGGGTTAGGTTTAGGGTTAGGGTTATGGTTAGGTTTAGGGTTAGGGTAAGTGTAAGCGTTAGGGTTAGGGTTAGGATTACGGTTATTGTTAGGGGTTAGGGTTAGGGTTAGGGTTAAGGTTAGGGTTAGGTTTAGCGTAAGGGTAAGGGTTACTGTTAGGGTTAGGGTTAGGGTAAGCGTTAGGGTTAGGGTTACGATTACGGTTAGGGTAAGGGTAAGGTTTAGGGTTAAGGTTAGGGTTAGGGTTAGGGTTAGGTTTAGGGTTAGGGTTAGGGTAAAGTTAAGGGTTAGGTTTAGGAAGAGGGTTAGGTTTAGTGTTAGGGTTAGGGTTAGGGTTAGGATAAGTATACGGGTTAGTGTTAAGTTTAGGATTAGGGTTAGGATTAGGGTTAGGTTTAGGGTTAGGATTAGGGTAAGGGTAAGGGTTAGGTTTAGGAATAGGTTTAGGTTTAGGGTTGTGGTTAGGGTGTGGGTTAGGTTAAGTATAAGGGTTAGGGTTAAGGTTAGGGTTAGGGTTAGGGTAAGGGTTAGGTTTAGTATTAGGGTTAGGGTTAGGGTAAGTATTAGGGTAAGGGATAGTGTTAGGGTTAGGTTTAGGGTTGGGGTTAAGTTTAGGGTTAGGGTTAGGTTAAGGGTAAGTGTTAGGGTTAGGTTTACAGTTAGGTTTAGTGTTGGGGTTAAGTTTAGGGTTAGGGTAAGTGTTAGGGTTATTGTTAGGTTTAGGTTTAGGGTAAGGGTTAGGGTTAGGGTTAGGGTTAGGGTAAGGGTAAGGGTTATGGTTAGGGTTAGGTAAAGGGTAAGGGTTAGGGTTAGGGTATGGATTAGGGTTAGGGTTAGTGTTAGGGTAAGGGTTAGTGTTAGGGTTAGGGTTAGCATTAAGGTTAAGGTTAGGTTTAGGGTAAGGGTAAGAGTTAGGATTAGGGTTAGGGTTAGGGTTAGGGTTAGGGTTAGTATTAGGGTTTGGGTTAAGTTTAGGGTTACGGTTAGGGTTAGGGTTAGGGTTAGGTTTAGGGTAAGGGTTTTGGGTTAGGGTTAGGGTTAGGGTAAAGGTAAGGGTTAGGATTAGGGTTAGGGTTAGGGTAAGGGTTAGGGTTAGTATTAGGGTTAGGGTTAAGTTTAGGGTTACGGTTAGGGTTAGGGTTAGGGTTAGGTTTAGAGTAAGGGTTAGGGTTAGGTTTAGAGTAAGTGTAAGGTTTTGGGTTAGGGTTAGGGGCAGAGTTAGGGTTAGGGTAAGGGTAAGGGTTAGGGTTAGGGTTAGGTGTTAGGGTTATGGTTAGGGTTAGGGTTAGGTTTAGGATTAGGGTTAGGGTAATTGTAAGGGTTAGGGTTAGATAGAGTTAGGGTTAGGTTTAGGGTTAGGGTTAGCGTAAGGGTAAGGTTAGGGTTAGGGTTAGGGTTAGGGTTAAAGTTAGGGATAGGGTTAGGTTTAGGGTTGGGTTTAGGGTTGGGTTTAGGGTTAGGGTTATGGTAAGGGTAAGGGTTAGAGTTAGGGTTAGGGTTAGGGAAAGGGTAAGGATTAGGGTTAGGGTTAGGGTAAGGATTAGGGTTAGCGTTAGGGTTAGGGTTAGGGTAAGGGTTATGGTTTGGGTTAGGGTTAGAATTAAGGTTAGGGTTAGGGTTACGGTTAGGTTTAGGGGTTAGAGTTAGGGTTAGGGTTAAGGTTAGCATTAGGGTTAGGGTAAGGTAAGGGTTAGGGTTAGGGTTAGGTTTAGAGTTAGGGTAAGGTTTAGGGTGAGGGTAAGGGTTAGCGTTAGAATAAGGGTAAGGGTTAGGGTTAGGTTTAGGGTAAGGGTAAGGTTTAGGGATACGGTTAGGTTTAGGGTAAGGGTAAGGGTTAGGGTAAGGTTTAGGGTTAGGGTTAAGTTTAGTGTTAGGGTAATGGTAAGAGTTAGGGTTAGGGTTATGGTAAGGGTTATGGTTAGGGTAGGGGTTAGGGTAAGGATAAGTGTTAGGGTTAGGGTTTGGGTTAGGGTAAGTGTTAGGGTTAGGTTTAGGTTTAGGGTTAGGGTAAGGGTTATGGTTAGGGTTAGGGTAAGGGTAAGTGTTAGGGTTAGGTTTAGGGTTAGGGTTATGGTTAGGTTTAGGGTTAGGGTAAGTGTAAGCGTTAGGGTTAGGGTTAGGATTACGGTTATTGTTAGGGGTTAGGGTTAGGGTTAGGGTTAAGGTTAGGGTTAGGTTTAGCGTAAGGGTAAGGGTTACTGTTAGGGTTAGGGTTAGGGTAAGCGTTAGGGTTAGGGTTACGATTAGGGTTAGGGTAAGGGTAAGGTTTAGGGTTAAGGTTAGGGTTAGGGTTAGGGTTAGGTTTAGGGTTAGGGTTAGGGTAAAGTTAAGGGTTAGGTTTAGGAAGAGGGTTAGGTTTAGTGTTAGGGTTAAGGTTAGGGTTAGGGTAAGTATACGGGTTAGTGTTAAGTTTAGGATTAGGGTTAGGATTAGGGTTAGGTTTAGGGTTAGGATTAGGGTAAGGGTAAGGGTTAGGTTTAGGAATAGGTTTAGGTTTAGGGTTGTGGTTAGGGTGTGGGTTAGGTTAAGTATAAGGGTTAGGGTTAAGGTTAGGGTTAGGGTTAGGGTAAGGGTTAGGTTTAGTATTAGGGTTAGGGTTAGGGTAAGTATTAGGGTAAGGGATAGTGTTAGGGTTAGGTTTAGGGTTGGGGTTAAGTTTAGGGTTAGGGTTAGGTTAAGGGTAAGTGTTAGGGTTAGGTTTACAGTTAGGTTTAGTGTTGGGGTTAAGTTTAGGGTTAGGGTAAGTGTTAGGGTTATTGTTAGGTTTAGGTTTAGGGTAAGGGTTAGGGTTAGGGTTAGGGTTAGGGTAAGGGTAAGGGTTATGGTTAGGGTTAGGTAAAGGGTAAGGGTTAGGGTTAGGGTATGGATTAGGGTTAGGGTTAGTGTTAGGGTAAGGGTTAGTGTTAGGGTTAGGGTTAGCATTAAGGTTAAGGTTAGGTTTAGGGTAAGGGTAAGGGTTAGGATTAGGGTTAGGGTTAGGGTTAGGGTTAGTATTAGGGTTTGGGTTAAGTTTAGGGTTACGGTTAGGGTTAGGGTTAGGGTTAGGTTTAGGGTAAGGGTTAAGGTTACGTTTAGGGTTAGTGTAAGGGTAAGGGTTAGAGTTAGGGATCGGGTTAGGGCAAGGGTTGGGGTTAAGTTTAGGGTTAGGTTTAGGGTTAGGTTTGGGGTAAGGGTAAGGGTTAGGGTTAGGTTTAGGGTTCGGGTTAGGGTAAGGGTAAGGGTTAGGATTACATACAGTTAGGGTTAGGGTTAGGGTTAGGTTTAAGGTTAGGGTTAGTTTTAGGGTTAGGATTAGGGTTAGGGTTGGGGAAAGGGTAAGAGTTAGGGATAGGGTTAGGGAAAGGGTAAGGATTAGTGTTAGGTTTAGGGTTAGGTTAAGGATTATGGTTAGGTTTAGGGTTAGGGTAAGGGTTATGGTTAGGTTTAGGTTGAGCGTTAGGGTTAGGGTAATGGTAAGGGTTAGGTTTAGGGTCAGGGTTAGGGTAAGGGTTGGGGTAAGTGTTAGGGTTAGTGTTAGGTTTAGGTTTGTGGTTAAGTTTAGGGTTAGGTTTAGGGTACGGGTAAGGGTTAGGGTTAGGGTTAGGGTTAGGGTAAGGGTAAGGGTTAGGGTTAGGGTTAAGTTTAGGGTTAGGATTATGGTTAGGGTAAGGGTAAGGGTTAAGTTTAGGGTTAGGTTTAGGGTTAGGGTTAGGGTAAGGATAAGGGTTAGCATTAGGGTTAGTGTTAGGTTTAGGGTTAGGGTTAGGGTTAGGGAAAAGGGTAAGGGTTAGGGTTAAGTTTAGGGTAAGGTTTAGGTTTTGGGTTAGGGTTAGGGTTTGGGTAAGGGTAAGTGTTAGGTTTAGGATTAGGGTTAGGGTTAGGGTATGGGTTAGGCTTGGGGTTAGGGTTAGGGTTAGGTTTATTTTTAGGGTAAGGGTAAGGTTAAGGTTTAGGGTTAAGTTTAGGGTTAGGTTTAGTGTTGCGGTTAAGGTTAGGTTTAGGGTAAGGGTTAGGGTTAGGGTTATTGTTAGGTTTGTGGTTTGGTTTAGAGTTAGAGTTAGGGTTAGGGTTAGGGTTAGGTTTAGGGCTGGGTAAGGGTATGTGTTAGGGTTAGGGTTAGGGTTAGGGTTAGGTTTAGCGATAGGGTAAGGGTTAGGGTTAGGGTTAATGTTAAGGTAAGGGTAAGGGTTAGGGTTAGGGTTAGGTTTAGGGTAAGGGTTAGGGTTAGGTTTAGGGTAAGGGTAAGGTTTTGGGTTAGGGTTAAGGTCAGAGTTAGGGTTAGGGTAATGGTAAAGGTTAGGGTTAGGTGTTAGGGTTAGGGTTATGCTTAGGGTTAGGTGTAGGGTTAGGGTTAGGGTAATTGTAAGGGTTAGAGTTAGATAGGGTTAGGGTTAGGTTTAGGGTTAGGGTTAGGGTAAGGGTAAGGTTAGGGTTAGTGTTATGGTTAGGGTTAAGGTTAGGGTTAGGGTTAGTGTTAGGGTTAGGTTTAGAGTTAGGGTTAGGGTAAGGGTAAGGGTTAGGGTTAGGGTTAGGGTTATGGAAAGGGTAAGGATTAGGGTTAGGGTTAGGGTTAGGGTAAGGATTAGGGTTAGGGTTAGGGTTAGGGTAAGGGTTATGATTTGGGTTAGGGTTAGCATTAAGTTTAGGGTTAGGGTTACGGTTAGGTTTAGGGATTAGGTTTAGTGTCAGGGTTAAGTTTAGCATTAGGGTTAGGGTAAGGGTAAGGGTTAGGGTTAGGGTTAGGGTTAGAGTTTGGGTAAGGGTTAGTGTGAGAGGTAGGGTTAGCGTTAGGGTGAGGGTAAGGTTTAGGCTTAGTGTTAGGGTTAAGCTAAGGGTAAGAGTTACGATTAGGGTTAGGTTTAGGGTAAGTGTTAGGGTTAGGTTTAGGGTAAGGGTAAGGTTAAGATTTAGGGTTAGGTTTAGGGTTAGGGTAAGGGAAATAGATAGGCTTAGGGTTAGGGTTAGGGTTAGGGTTAGGTTTAGGGTTATGGTAAGGGTAAGTGTTAGGGTTAGGGTTTGGGTTAGGGTAAGGGTTAGGGTTAGGGTTAGGGGTAGGGTTAGGTTTAGGGTAAGGGTAAGGTTTAGGGACAGGGTTAGGTTTTGGGTAAGGGTAAGGGTTAGGGTAAGGTTTAGGGTTAGGTTTAGGTTTAGGGTTAGGGTAAGGGTTAGGGTTAGGGTTAGGGTAGGGGTTAGGGTAAGGATAAGTGTTAGGGTTAGAGTTTGGGTTCGGATAAGAGTAGGGGTTAGGGTTAGAGTTAGGGTAAGGGTTTGGGGTTAGGGTTAGGGTTAGGGTTAGGGTTAGGATTAGGGTTAGTGTAAGGGTAAGGGTAAGGGTTAGGGTTAGGGTTAGGGTTAGGGTTAGGGAAAGGGTAACTTTTAGTATTTGGGTTACGGTTAGGGTAAGGATTATGGTTAGGGTTAGGGTTAGGGTAAGGGTTATCGTTAGGGTTAGGGTTAGCATTAAGGTTAGGTTTAGGGTAAGGGTAAGGGTTAGTATTAAGATTAGGGTTAGGGCAAGTGTTAGGGTAAGGGTTAGTGTTAGGGTTAGGTTTAGGGTTGGGGTTAAGTTTAGAGTTAGGGTTAGGGTAAGGGTAATTGTTAGGGTTAGGGTTAGGGTAAGTGTTAGGGTAAGGGTTAGGGTTAGGTTTAGGGATAGGGTAAGGGTAAGGGTTAGGGTTAGGTTTAGGGGTTAGGGTTAGGGTTAGGGTTAGGGTTAGGGTAAGTATAAGTGTTAGGGTTAAGGTTAGGGTTAACTTCTGGGTTAGAGGTATGTTTAGGGCAAGGGTAAGTGTTAAGTTTAGGGTTAGGGTTAGGTTTACGGTTAGGATCAGGGTTAGGGTAAGAATAAGGGTTAGGGTCAAAGTTAGGGTTAGGGTTAGGGTTCGGGTGAGGTAAGGGTAAGGGTTAGGCTTAGGTTTAGGGTTAGGGTTAGGGTAAGGGTAAGGGTTAGGGTTAGGCTTAGGGTTAGGTTTAGGGTTAGGGTTAGGGTTAGGTTTAGGGTAAGGGTAAGGGTTAGGGTTAAGTTTAGGGTTAGGTTTAGGTTTTGGGTTAGGGTTAGGGTTTGGGTAAGGGTAAGTGTTAGGTTTAGGATTAGGGTTAGGGTTAGGGTAAGGGTTAGGCTTAGGGTTAGGGTTAGGGTTAGGTTTAGGTTTAGGGTTAGGGTTAGTGTAAGTTTAAGTGTTAGGGTTAAGGTTAGGGTTAGGTTTAGTGTTGGGGTTAAGTTTTTGTTTATTGTAAGGGTTATGGTTAGGGTTAAGGTTAGGGTTAGGTTAAGGGTGGTGTTAGGGTTAGTGTTAGGGTTAGGGTTAGTGTTAGCATTAGGATAAGGGTAAGGTTTAGGGGTAGGGTTAGGATTAAGGTAAGGGTAAGGGTTAGTTTAGGCTTTTGGTTAGGTTTAGGGTAAGCGTTAGGATTAGGTTTAGGATAAGGGTAAGTTTTAGGGTTAGGGTTAGGGTTAGGGTTAGGATAAGGGTAAGGTTTAGGGTTAGGGTAGGTGTTAGTGTTAGGGTTAGGGTTAGGGTTAGGTTTAGGGTTAGGTTTAGGGTAAGCGTAAGGGTTGA
>JANJXV010000361.1:545000-560000 GCA_024803745.1 Megascapheus bottae
TTTAGGGTAAGGGAAAGGTTAAGGGTTAGGGTTAAGTTTAAGGTTAGGTTTATTGTTGGGTTTAAGGTTAGGGTTAGGGTAAGGGTTAGGGTTAGGGTTAGGGTTAGGTATAGGGGTAGGTTTAGAGTTAGAGTTAGGGTTATGGTTAGGGTTAGGGTTAGGTTTAGGGTTAGACTTTGTGTAAGTGTAAGGTTAGGGTTAGGGTTAGGGTTAGGGTTAAGGTTAGGGTTAGTGTTAGGGTAAGGGTAAGGGTTAGGGTTAGGGTTAGGGAAAGGGTAAGGATTAGAGTTAGGGTTAGGGTTAGGGTAAGAATTAGGTTTAGGGTTAGGGTTAGGGTTAGTGTTAGGGTAAGGGTTATGGTTTGGGATAGGGTTAGAATTAAGGTTAGGGTTAGTGTTATGGTTAGGTTTAGGGGTTAATGTTAGGGTTAGGGTTAAGGTTAGCATTAGGGTTAGGGTAAGGGTAAGGGTTAGGGTTAGGGTTAGGTTTAGAGTTAGGGTAAGGGTTATGGTGAGGGTAAGGGTTAGAATTAGAGTAAGGGTAAGGTTTAGGGTTAGGGTTAAGGTAAGGGTAAGGGTTAGGATTAGGCTTAGGTTTAGGGTAAGTGTTAGGGTTAGGTTTAGGGTAAGGGTAAGGTTAAGAGTTAGAGTTAGGTTTAGAGTTAGGGTAAGGGAAATGGATAGGCTTAGGGTTAGGGTTAGGGTTAGGTTTTGGGTTAGGGTAAGGGTAAGGGTTAGGGTTAGGGTTAGGTTTAGGGTAAGGGTTAGGGGTAGGGGTAGGGTTAGTTTTAGGGTAAGGGTAAGGTTTAGGGATAGGGTTAGGGTTAGGGTAAGGGTAAGGGTTAGGGTAAGGTTTAGGGTTAGGGTTAAGTTTAGTGTTAGGGTAATGGTAAGAGTTAGGGTTAGGTTTATGGTAAGGGTTCTGGTTAGGTTAGGGTTTAGGGTAAGGATAAGTGTTAGGGTTAGGGTTTGGGTTAGGGTAAGTGTTAGGGTTAGGTTTAGGGTTAGGGTTAGGGTAAGGGTTAGGGTTAGGGTTAGGGTAAGGGTAAGTGTTAGGGTTAGGGTTAGGGTTAGGGTTAGGGTAAGTGTAAGCATTAGGGTTAGGGTAAGGGTTACGGTTATTTTTAGGGGTTAGGGTTTAGGTTAGGGTTAAGGTTAGGGTTAGGGTTAGCATAAGGGTAAGGGTTACTGTTAGGGTTAGGGTTAGGGTTAGGGTTAGTGTAATGGTTAGGTTTAGTATTAGGGTTAGGGTTAGGGTAAGTATTAGGGTAAGGGATAGTGTTAGGGTTAAGTTTAGGGTTGGGGTTAAGTTTATGGTTAGGGTTAGGGTAAGGGTAAGGGTTAGGGTTAGGGTTAAGTTTAGGTTTAGTGTTGGGGTTAAGGTTAGGGTTAGGGTAAGTGTTAGGGTTATTGTTAGGGTTAGGTTTTGGGTAAGGTTTAGGGTTAGGGTTAGGGTAAGGGTAAGGGTTATGGTTAGGGTTAGGTAAAGTGTAAGTGTTAGGGTTAGGGTAAGGATTAGGGTTAGGGTTAGGGTTAGGGTAAGGGTTAGTGTTAGGGTTAGGGTTAGCATTAAGGTTAAGGTTAGGTTTAGGATAAGGGTAAGGGTTAGGATTAGGGTTAGGGTAAGGGTTAGGGTTAGTATTAGGGTTAGGGTTAAGTTTAGGGTTAGGGTTAGGGTTAGGGTTAGGGTTAGGGTTAGGGTTAGGGTTAGGGTAAGGGTTGGGGTTAAGATTACGGTTAGGGTTAGGGTAAGGGTAAGGGTTAGAGTTAGGGTTAGGGTTAGGGCACGGGTTGGGGTTAAGTTTAGGGTTAGGTTTAGGGTTAGGGTTAGGGTAAGGGTAAGGGTGAGGGTTAGGTGTTATGGTGAGGGTTAGGTTTAGGGTTCGGGTTAGGGTAAGGGTAAGGGGTCGGATTACATACAGTTAGGGTTAGGGTTAGGGTTAGGGTTAAGTTTAGGGTTAGTGTTAGGGTTAGGATTAGGGTTAGGGTTAGGGTAAGGGTAAGGGTTAGGGTTAGGGTTAAGTTTAGGGTTAGGTTTATGGTTAGGGTAAGGGTAAGGGTTAAGTTTAGGGTTAGGTTTAGGGTTAGGGTTAGGGTAAGGATAAGGGTTAGCGTTAGGGTTAGGGTTAGGTTTAGGGTTAGGGTTAGGGTTAGGGCAAAGGGTAAGGGTTAGGGTTAGGGTTAGGGTAAGGGTAAGGGTTAGTGTTAGGTGTTAGGGTTAGGGTGAGTGTTAGGGTTAGGTTTAGGATTAGGGTTAGGGTAAGGGTAAGGTTTAGGATTAGATACAGTTAGGGTTAGGTTTAGGGTTAGACTAGTGTAAGTGTAAGGTTAGGGTTAGGGTTAGGGTTAGGGTTAAAGTTAGGGTTAGTGTTAGGGTTAGGATTAGGGTTAGGGTTAGGGTAAGGGTAATGGTTAGGGTTAGGGTTAGGGTTAGGGAAAGGGTAAGGATTAGTGTTAGGTTTAGGGTTAGGGTAAGGATTAGGGTTAGATTTAGGGTTAGGGTAAGGGTTATGGTTAGGGTTAGGGTTAGGGTTAGGGTTATGGTAAGGGTAAGGTTTAGGGTTAGGGTTAGGGTTAGGTTCAGGGTTATGGTTATGGTTAGGGTAAGGGTAACAGTTAAGTTTAGGGTTAGGTTTAGGTTTAGGGTTAGGGTTAGGGTTTGGGTAAGGATAAGGGTTAGGGTCCAGGTTATGGTTAGGGTTAGAGTTAGCTTTAGGGTGAGGTAAGGGTAAGGGTAAGTGTTAGGTTTAGGATTAGGGTTATGGTAAGAGTTAGGTTTGGGGTTAGGGTTAGGGTTAGGTTTAGGGTTAGGGTAAAGGTAAGGTTAAGGGTTAGGGTTAAGTTTAAGGTTAGGTTTAGTGTTGGGGTTAAGGTTAGATTTAGGGTAAGTGTTAGGGTTAGGGTTAGGGTTAGGTTTAGGGTTAGGTTTAGAGTTAGAGTTAGGGTTATGGTTAGGGTTAGGGTTAGGGTAAGGGTATGTGTTAGGGTTAGGGTTAGGGTTAGGGTTAGCGTTAGGGTAAGGGTAAGGGTTAGGGTTAGGGTTAGTGTTAAGTTAAGGGTACGGGTAAGGGTTAGGGTTAGGGTTAGGGTTAGGTTTAGGTAAGGGTTAGGGTTAGGTTTAGAGTAAGTGTAAGGTTCTGGGTTAGGGTTAGGGGCAGAGTTAGGGTTAGGGTAAGGGTAAGGGTTAGGGTTAGGGTTAGGTGTTAGGGTTAGGGTTAGGGTTAGGGTTAGGGTTAATATTAGGGTAATTGTAAGGGTTAGGGTTAGATAGGGTTAGGGTTAGGTTTAGGGTTAGGGTTAGCGTAAGGGTAAGGTTAGGGTTAGGGTTAGGGTTAGGGTTAAGTTTAGGGTTAGGGTTAGGTTTAGGGTTAGGTTTAGGGTTAGGGTTAGGGTAAGGGTAAGGGTTAGGGTTAGGGTAAGGGTTAGGTTTAGGGTTAGGGTAAGGGTAAGGGTTAGGGTTAGGGTTAGGTTTAGGGTAAGGGTTAGGGGTAGGGGTAGGGTTAGTTTTAGGGTAAGGGTAAGGTTTAGGGATAGGGTTAGGGTTAGGGTAAGGGTAAGGGTTAGGGTAAGGTTTAGGGTTAGGGTTAAGTTTAGTGTTAGGGTAATGGTAGGAGTTAGGGTTAGGTTTATGGTAAGGGTTTTGGTTAGGGTAGGGTTTAGGGTAAGGATAAGTGTTAGGGTTAGGTTTTGGGTTAGGGTAAGTGTTAGGGTTAGGTTTAGGGTTAGGGTTAGGGTAAGGGTTAGGGTTAGGGTTAGGGTAAGGGTAAGTGTTAGGGTTAGGGTTAGGGTTAGGGTTATTTTTAGGGGTTAGGGTTTGGGTTAGGGTTAATGTTAGGGTTAGGGTTAGCATAAGGGTAAGGGTTACTGTTAGGGTTAGGGTTAGGGTTAGTGTAATGGTTAGGTTTAGTATTAGGGTTAGGGTTAGGGTAAGTATTAGGGTAAGGGATAGTGTTAGGGTTAAGTTTAGGGTTGGGGTTAAGTTTAGGGTTAGGGTAAGGGTAAGGGTTAGGGTGAGGGTTAGGGTTAGGTTCAGGGTTATGGTTATGGTTAGGGTAAGGGCAACGGTTAAGTTTAGGGTTAATTTTAGGTTTAGGGTTAGGGTTAGGGTTAGGGTAAGGATAAGGGTTAGGGTCCAGGTTATGGTTAGGGTTAGAGTTAGGTTTAGGGTGAGGTAAGGGTAAGGGTAAGTGTTAGGTTTAGGATTAGGGTTAGGGTAAGGGTTTGGTTTGGGGTTAGGGTTAGGGTTAGGGTTAGGTTTAGGTTTAGGGTAAGGGAAAGGTTAAGGGTTAGGGTTAAGTTTAAGGTTAGGTTTATTGTTGGGTTTAAGGTTAGGGTTAGGGTAAGGGTTAGGGTTAGGGTTAGGGTTAGGTATAGGGGTAGGTTTAGAGTTAGAGTTAGGGTTATGGTTAGGGTTAGGGTTAGGTTTAGGGTTAGACTTTGTGTAAGTGTAAGGTTAGGGTTAGGGTTAGGGTTAGGGTTAAGGTTAGGGTTAGTGTTAGGGTAAGGGTAAGGGTTAGGGTTAGGGTTAGGGAAAGGGTAAGGATTAGAGTTAGGGTTAGGGTTAGGGTAAGAATTAGGTTTAGGGTTAGGGTTAGGGTTAGTGTTAGGGTAAGGGTTATGGTTTGGGATAGGGTTAGAATTAAGGTTAGGGTTAGTGTTATGGTTAGGTTTAGGGGTTAATGTTAGGGTTAGGGTTAAGGTTAGCATTAGGGTTAGGGTAAGGGTAAGGGTTAGGGTTAGGGTTAGGTTTAGAGTTAGGGTAAGGGTTATGGTGAGGGTAAGGGTTAGAATTAGAGTAAGGGTAAGGTTTAGGGTTAGGGTTAAGGTAAGGGTAAGGGTTAGGATTAGGCTTAGGTTTAGGGTAAGTGTTAGGGTTAGGTTTAGGGTAAGGGTAAGGTTAAGAGTTAGAGTTAGGTTTAGAGTTAGGGTAAGGGAAATGGATAGGCTTAGGGTTAGGGTTAGGGTTAGGTTTTGGGTTAGGGTAAGGGTAAGGGTTAGGGTTAGGGTTAGGTTTAGGGTAAGGGTTAGGGGTAGGGGTAGGGTTAGTTTTAGGGTAAGGGTAAGGTTTAGGGATAGGGTTAGGGTTAGGGTAAGGGTAAGGGTTAGGGTAAGGTTTAGGGTTAGGGTTAAGTTTAGTGTTAGGGTAATGGTAAGAGTTAGGGTTAGGTTTATGGTAAGGGTTCTGGTTAGGTTAGGGTTTAGGGTAAGGATAAGTGTTAGGGTTAGGGTTTGGGTTAGGGTAAGTGTTAGGGTTAGGTTTAGGGTTAGGGTTAGGGTAAGGGTTAGGGTTAGGGTTAGGGTAAGGGTAAGTGTTAGGGTTAGGGTTAGGGTTAGGGTTAGGGTAAGTGTAAGCATTAGGGTTAGGGTAAGGGTTACGGTTATTTTTAGGGGTTAGGGTTTAGGTTAGGGTTAAGGTTAGGGTTAGGGTTAGCATAAGGGTAAGGGTTACTGTTAGGGTTAGGGTTAGGGTTAGGGTTAGTGTAATGGTTAGGTTTAGTATTAGGGTTAGGGTTAGGGTAAGTATTAGGGTAAGGGATAGTGTTAGGGTTAAGTTTAGGGTTGGGGTTAAGTTTATGGTTAGGGTTAGGGTAAGGGTAAGGGTTAGGGTTAGGGTTAAGTTTAGGTTTAGTGTTGGGGTTAAGGTTAGGGTTAGGGTAAGTGTTAGGGTTATTGTTAGGGTTAGGTTTTGGGTAAGGTTTAGGGTTAGGGTTAGGGTAAGGGTAAGGGTTATGGTTAGGGTTAGGTAAAGTGTAAGTGTTAGGGTTAGGGTAAGGATTAGGGTTAGGGTTAGGGTTAGGGTAAGGGTTAGTGTTAGGGTTAGGGTTAGCATTAAGGTTAAGGTTAGGTTTAGGATAAGGGTAAGGGTTAGGATTAGGGTTAGGGTAAGGGTTAGGGTTAGTATTAGGGTTAGGGTTAAGTTTAGGGTTAGGGTTAGGGTTAGGGTTAGGGTTAGGGTTAGGGTTAGGGTAAGGGTTGGGGTTAAGATTACGGTTAGGGTTAGGGTAAGGGTAAGGGTTAGAGTTAGGGTTAGGGTTAGGGCACGGGTTGGGGTTAAGTTTAGGGTTAGGTTTAGGGTTAGGGTTAGGGTAAGGGTAAGGGTGAGGGTTAGGTGTTATGGTGAGGGTTAGGTTTAGGGTTCGGGTTAGGGTAAGGGTAAGGGGTCGGATTACATACAGTTAGGGTTAGGGTTAGGGTTAGGGTTAAGTTTAGGGTTAGTGTTAGGGTTAGGATTAGGGTTAGGGTTAGGGTAAGGGTAAGGGTTAGGGTTAGGGTTAAGTTTAGGGTTAGGTTTATGGTTAGGGTAAGGGTAAGGGTTAAGTTTAGGGTTAGGTTTAGGGTTAGGGTTAGGGTAAGGATAAGGGTTAGCGTTAGGGTTAGGGTTAGGTTTAGGGTTAGGGTTAGGGTTAGGGCAAAGGGTAAGGGTTAGGGTTAGGGTTAGGGTAAGGGTAAGGGTTAGTGTTAGGTGTTAGGGTTAGGGTGAGTGTTAGGGTTAGGTTTAGGATTAGGGTTAGGGTAAGGGTAAGGTTTAGGATTAGATACAGTTAGGGTTAGGTTTAGGGTTAGACTAGTGTAAGTGTAAGGTTAGGGTTAGGGTTAGGGTTAGGGTTAAAGTTAGGGTTAGTGTTAGGGTTAGGATTAGGGTTAGGGTTAGGGTAAGGGTAATGGTTAGGGTTAGGGTTAGGGTTAGGGAAAGGGTAAGGATTAGTGTTAGGTTTAGGGTTAGGGTAAGGATTAGGGTTAGATTTAGGGTTAGGGTAAGGGTTATGGTTAGGGTTAGGGTTAGGGTTAGGGTTATGGTAAGGGTAAGGTTTAGGGTTAGGGTTAGGGTTAGGTTCAGGGTTATGGTTATGGTTAGGGTAAGGGTAACAGTTAAGTTTAGGGTTAGGTTTAGGTTTAGGGTTAGGGTTAGGGTTTGGGTAAGGATAAGGGTTAGGGTCCAGGTTATGGTTAGGGTTAGAGTTAGCTTTAGGGTGAGGTAAGGGTAAGGGTAAGTGTTAGGTTTAGGATTAGGGTTATGGTAAGAGTTAGGTTTGGGGTTAGGGTTAGGGTTAGGTTTAGGGTTAGGGTAAAGGTAAGGTTAAGGGTTAGGGTTAAGTTTAAGGTTAGGTTTAGTGTTGGGGTTAAGGTTAGATTTAGGGTAAGTGTTAGGGTTAGGGTTAGGGTTAGGTTTAGGGTTAGGTTTAGAGTTAGAGTTAGGGTTATGGTTAGGGTTAGGGTTAGGGTAAGGGTATGTGTTAGGGTTAGGGTTAGGGTTAGGGTTAGCGTTAGGGTAAGGGTAAGGGTTAGGGTTAGGGTTAGTGTTAAGTTAAGGGTACGGGTAAGGGTTAGGGTTAGGGTTAGGGTTAGGTTTAGGTAAGGGTTAGGGTTAGGTTTAGAGTAAGTGTAAGGTTCTGGGTTAGGGTTAGGGGCAGAGTTAGGGTTAGGGTAAGGGTAAGGGTTAGGGTTAGGGTTAGGTGTTAGGGTTAGGGTTAGGGTTAGGGTTAGGGTTAATATTAGGGTAATTGTAAGGGTTAGGGTTAGATAGGGTTAGGGTTAGGTTTAGGGTTAGGGTTAGCGTAAGGGTAAGGTTAGGGTTAGGGTTAGGGTTAGGGTTAAGTTTAGGGTTAGGGTTAGGTTTAGGGTTAGGTTTAGGGTTAGGGTTAGGGTAAGGGTAAGGGTTAGGGTTAGGGTAAGGGTTAGGTTTAGGGTTAGGGTAAGGGTAAGGGTTAGGGTTAGGGTTAGGTTTAGGGTAAGGGTTAGGGGTAGGGGTAGGGTTAGTTTTAGGGTAAGGGTAAGGTTTAGGGATAGGGTTAGGGTTAGGGTAAGGGTAAGGGTTAGGGTAAGGTTTAGGGTTAGGGTTAAGTTTAGTGTTAGGGTAATGGTAGGAGTTAGGGTTAGGTTTATGGTAAGGGTTTTGGTTAGGGTAGGGTTTAGGGTAAGGATAAGTGTTAGGGTTAGGTTTTGGGTTAGGGTAAGTGTTAGGGTTAGGTTTAGGGTTAGGGTTAGGGTAAGGGTTAGGGTTAGGGTTAGGGTAAGGGTAAGTGTTAGGGTTAGGGTTAGGGTTAGGGTTATTTTTAGGGGTTAGGGTTTGGGTTAGGGTTAATGTTAGGGTTAGGGTTAGCATAAGGGTAAGGGTTACTGTTAGGGTTAGGGTTAGGGTTAGTGTAATGGTTAGGTTTAGTATTAGGGTTAGGGTTAGGGTAAGTATTAGGGTAAGGGATAGTGTTAGGGTTAAGTTTAGGGTTGGGGTTAAGTTTAGGGTTAGGGTTAGGGTAAGGGTAAGGGTTAGGGTTAGGGTTAAGGTTAGGTTTAGTGTTGGGGTTAAGGTTAGGGTTAGGGTAAGTGTTAGGGTTATTGTTAGGGTTAGGTTTAGGGTAAGGGTTAGGGTTAGGGTTAGGGTAAGGGTAAGGGTTATGGTTAGGGTTAGGTAAAGGGTAAGGGTTAGGGTTAGGGTAAGGATTAGGGTTAGGGTTAGGGTTAGGGTAAGGGTTAGTGTTAGGGTTAGGGTTAGCATTAAGGTTAAGGTTAGGTTTAGGGTAAGGGTAAGGGTTAGGATTAGGGTTAGGGTTAGGGTAAGGGTTAGGGTTAGTATTAGGGTTAGGGTTAAGTTTAGGGTTAGGGTTAGGGTTAGGGTTAGGGTAAGGGTTGGGGTTAAGATTACGGTTAGGGTTAGGGTAAGGGTATGGGTTAGAGTTAGGGTTAGGGTTAGGGCAAGGGTTGGGGTTAAGTTTAGGGTTAGGTTTAGGGTTAGGGTTAGGGTAAGGGTAAGGGTGAGGGTTAGGTGTTAGGGTGAGGGTTAGGTTTAGGGTTCGGGTTAGGGTAAGGGTAAGGGGTCGGATTACATACAGTTAGGGTTAGGGTTAGGGTTAGGGTTAAGGTTAGGGTTAGTGTTAGGGTTAGGATTAGGGTTAGGGTTAGGGTAAGGGTAAGGGTTAGGGTTAGGGTTAAGTTTACGGTTAGGTTTATGGTTAGGGTAAGGGTAAGGGTTAAGTTTAGGGTTAGGTTTAGGGTTAGGGTTAGGGTAAGGATAAGGGTTAGCGTTAGGGTTAGGGTTAGGTTTAGGGTTAGGGTTAGGGTTAGGGCAAAGGGTAAGGGTTAGGGTAAGGGTTAGGGTAAGTGTAAGGGTTAGTGTTAGGTGTTAGGGTTAGGGTGAGTGTTAGGGTTAGGTTTAGGATTAGGGATAGGGTAATGGTAAGGTTTAGGATTAGATACAGTTAGGGTTAGGTTTAGGGTTAGACTAGTGTAAGTGTAAGGTTAGGGTTAGGGTTAGGGTTAGGGTTAAAGTTAGGGTAAGTGTTAGGGTTAGGATTAGGGTTAGGGTTAGGGTAAGGGTAATGGTTAGGGTTAGGGTTAGGGTTAGGGAAAGGGTAAGGATTAGTGTTAGGTTTAGGGTTAGGGTAAGGATTAGGGTTAGGTTTAGGGTTAGGGTAAGGGTTATGGTTAGGTTTAGGGTTAGGGTTAGGGTTATGGTAAGGGTAAGGGTTAGGGTTAGGGTTAGGGTTAGGGTTAGGTTCAGGGTTATGGTTATGGTTAGGGTAAGGGTAACGGTTAAGTTTAGGGTTAGGTTTAGGTTTAGGTTTAGGGTTAGGGTTAGGGTAAGGATAAGGGTTAGGGTCCAGGTTATGGTTAGGGTTAGAGTTAGGTTTAGGGTGAGGTAAGGGTAAGGGTAAGTGTTAGGTTTAGGATTAGGGTTAGGGTAAGGGTTAGGTTTGGGGTTAGGGTTAGGGTTAGGTTTAGGGTTAGGGTAATGGTAAGGTTATGGGTTAGGTTTAAGTTTAAGGTTAGGTTTAGTTTTGGGGTTAAAGTTAGGTTTAGGGTAAGTGTTAGGGTTAGGGTTAGGGTTAGGTTTAGGGTTAGGTTTAGAGTTAGAGTTAGGGTTAGGGTTAGGGTTAGGGTAAGGGTATGTGTTAGGGTTAGGGTTAGGTTTAGGGTTAGCATTAGGGTAAGGGTAAGGGTTAGGGTTAGGGTTAGTGTTAAGGTAAGGGTAAGGGTAAGGGTTAGGGTTAGGGTTAGGGTTAGTTTTAGGTAAGGGTTAGGGTTAGGTTTAGAGTAAGTGTAAGGTTCTGGGTTAGGGTTAGGGGCAGAGTTAGGGTTAGGATAAGGGTAAGGGTTAGGGTTAGGGTTAGGGTTAGGTGTTAGGGTTAGGGTTAGGGTTAGGGTTAGGTTTAGGGTTAATATTAGGGTAATTGTAAGGGTTAGGGTTAGATAGGGTTAGGGTTAGGTTTAGGGTTAGGGTTAGCGTAAGGGTAAGGTTAGGGTTAGGGTTAGGGTTAGGGTTAAGGTTAGGGTTAGGGTTAGGTTTAGGGTTAGGTTTAGGGTTAGGGTTAGGGTAAGGGTAAGGTTTAGGGTTAGGGTTAGGGTTAGGGAAAGGGTAAGGATTAGGGTTAGGTTTAGGGTTAGGGTTAGTTTTAGGGTTAGGGTAAGGGTAAGCGTTAGGGTTAGGGTTATGGTTACGGTTATTGTTAGGGGTTAGGGTTAGAGTTACGGTTATTGTTAGGGGTTAGGGTTAGGGTTAAGGTTAGGGTTAGTGTTAGGGTAAAGGTAAGGGTTAGGGTTAAGGTTAAGGTTAGGCTTAGAGTTAGAGTAAGGGTTAGTGTTAGGATTAGTGTAAGGGTAAGGTTTAGGGTTAAGGTTAGGTTTAGAGTTAGGGTTAGGGTAAGGGTAAGGGTTAGGTTTAGGAATAGGGTTAGGGTTAGGGTATGGGTTAGGCTTGGGGTTAGGGTTAGGGTTAGGTTTATTGTTAGGGTAAGGGTAAGGTTAAGGTTTAGGGTTAAGTTTAGGGTTAGGTTTAGTGTTGCGGTTAAGGTTAGGTTTAGGGTACGGGTTAGGTTTAGGGTTAGGGTTAGGTTTGTGGTTTGGTTTAGAGTTAGAGTTAGGGTTAGGGTTAGGGTTAGGTTTAGGGCTGGGTAAGGGTATGTGTTAGGGTTAGGGTTAGGGTTAGGGTTAGGTTTAGCGTTAGGGTAAGGGTAAGTGTTAGGGTTAGGGTTAATGTTAAGTTAAGGGTAAGGGTTAGGGTTAGGGTTAGGGTTAGGTTTAGGGTAAGGGTTAGGGTTAGGTTTAGGGTAAGGGTAAGGTTTTGGGTTAGGGTTAAGGTCAGAGTTAGGGTTAGGGTAATGGTAATGGTTAGGGTTAGGTGTTAGGGTTAGGGTTAGGTTTAGGGTTAGGGTTAGGGTAATTGTAAGGGTTAGAGTTAGATAGGGTTAGGGTTAGGTTTAGGGTTAGGGTTAGGTTAAGGGTAAGGTTATGGTTAGGTTTATGGTTAGGGATAAGGTTAGGGTTAGGGTTAGTGTTAGGGTTAGGTTTACGGTTAGGGTTAGGGTAAGGGTAAGGGTTAGGGTTAGGGTTAGGGTTATGGAAAGGGTAAGGATTAGGGTTAGGGTAAGGGTTAGGGTTTAGTTTAGGGTTAGGGTTAGGTTTAGGGTTAGGGTCAGGGTTAGGGTAAGAATAAGGGTTAGGGTCAAAGTTAGGGTTAGGGTTAGGGTTAGGGTGAGGTAAGGGTAAGGGTTAGGGTTAGGTTTAGGGTTAGGGTTAGGGTAAGGGTAAGGGTTCGGTTTAGGGTTAGGGTTAGGTTTAGGGTTAGGGTTAGGCTAAGTGAAAGGGTTAGGGTTAAGTTTATGGTTAGGTTTAGGTTTTGGGTTAGGGTTAGGTTTAGGGTAAGGGTTAGGGTTAGGGTTAGGGTTAGGTTTAGGGTTAGGGTTAGTGTAACTTTAAGTGTTAGGGTTAAGGTTAGGTTTAGGTTTAGTGTTGGGGTTAAGTTTATGGTTAGGGTTAGGGTTAGGGTTAGGGTTAGGGTTAGGGTTAGGGTAAGTTATATGGTTAGGGTTAGGGTAATGGTAAGGGTTAGGGTTAGGGTTAGGTTTACGTTTAGGTTTAGGGGTTAGGGTTAGGTTTAGGGTTAAGGTTAGCATTAGGGTTAGGATAAGGGTAAGGGTGAGGGTTAGGGTAAAGATTAGGGTTAGGGTTAGGGTTAGCGATAGGGTAAGTGTAAGGGTTAGGGTTAGGGTTAGGGTTAAGGTAAGGGTAAGGGTTAGGGTTTGGGTTAGGTTTAGGGTAAGGGTTAGCGTTAGGTTTAGGGTAAGAGTAAGTTTAAGAGTTAGGGTTAGGTTTAGAGTTAGGGTAAATGAAATGGATAGGCTTAGGGTTAGGGTTAGGGTTAGGTTTATGGTTAGGCTAAGGGTAATGGTTAGGGTTAGGTTTAGGTTTAGGGTAAGGGTTAGGGTTAGGGTTAGGGATAGGGTTAGGTTTAGGGTAAGGGTAATGTTTAGGTAAATGGTTAGTGTTAGTGTAAGGGTAAGGGTTAGGGTTAGGTTTAGGGTTAGGGTTAGGGTAAGGGTAAGGGTTAGTATTAGGTTAGGGTTAGGGTAAGTGTTAGGGTAAGGGTTAGTGTTAGGGTTGGGGTTAAGTTTAGGGTTAGGGTTAGGGTAAGGGTAAGGGTTAGGGTTAGGGTTATGGTTAGGTTTAGCGTTGGGGTTAAGGTTAGGGTTAGGGTAAGTGTTAGGGTTATTGTTAGGGTTAGGTTTAAGGCAAGGGTAGGGGTTAGGGTTAGGTTTAGTGTAAGGGTAAGTGTTAGGGTTAGGGTTAGGGATAGGTTCAGGGTTAGGGGTATGGTTAGGGCAAGGGTAAGTGTTAAGTTTAGGGTTAGGGTTAAGGTTAGGGTTAGGGTCAGGGTTAGGGTAAGAATAAGGGTTAGGGTCAAAGTTAGGGTTAGGTTTAGTGTTAGGGTGAGGTAAGGGTAAGGGTTAGGGTTAGGTTTAGAGTTAGGGTTAGGGTAAGGGTAAGGGTTAGGTTTAGGGTTATTGTTAGGTTTAGGTTTAGGGTTAGGGTTAGGATAAGGGTAAGGGTGAGGGTTAAGTTTAGGTTTAGGTTTAGGTTTTGGGTTAGGGTTAGGGTTTGGGTAAGGGCAAGTGTTAGGGTTAGGATTAGGGTTAGGGTTAGGGGAAGGGTTAGGGTTAGCGTTAGGGTTAGGGTTAGGGTTAGGTTTAGGGTTAGGGTTAGGGTTAGGGTACGGGTTAGGGTAAGGGTAAGTGTTAGGGTTAGGGATAGGGTTCGGATAAGTGTAAGGGTTAGGGTTAGGATTAGGGTTAGGGTTAGGTTTAGGGTTAGGTTTAGGGTTAGGGTTAGGGTAAGGGTAAGCTTTAGGGTTAGGGTTAGGATTAGGGTTAGGGAAAGGGTAAGGATTAGTGTTAGGATTAGGGTTAGGGTAAGGATTAGGGTTAGGGTTAGGGTAAGGGCTATGGTTAGGGTTAGGTTTAGCATTAAGTTTAGGGTTAGGATAAGGGTAAGGGTTAGGGTTAGGGTTAGGGTAAGTGTTAGGGTAAGGGTTACGGTTAGGGTTAGGTTTAGGGTTGGGGTTAAGGTTACGGTTAGGTTTAGGGTAAGGGTAAGGGTTAGGGTTAGGGTTAGGGTTAGGGTAAGGGTTATGGTTAGGGTTAGGGTTAGAGTTAGGGTTAGGGTTAGTGTTAGGTTAAGGGTAAGGGTTAAGGTTAGGTTTAGGGTTAAGTTAAGGATAAGGGTTAGGGTTAGGGTTAGGGTTAGGTTAAGGATTAGGGTTAAGTTTAGGGTAAAATAAGGTTAATAGTTAGGGTTAGGTTTAGGGTTAGGGTAGAGGAAAGGGTTAGGGTCAGGGTTAGGGAAAGGGTTAGGTTTAGGGTTAGGGTAAGGGTAAGGGTTAGAGTTAGGGTTAGGGTAAGGGTTAGGGTTTGGGTTAAATTAGGGATTATGGTAAGGCTAACTGTTAGGGTTAGGGTTAGGGTTAGGATAAGGGTAAGTGTTAGGGTTAGGGTTAGGATAAGGGTAAGGGTTAGGGTTAGGTTTAGGGTTAGGGTTTGGGCTTAGGTTTAGGGTTAGGGTTAGGGTTAGGGTTAGGTTTAGGGTTTGGGTAAGGTTAAGTGTTAGGGTTCAGGTTAGGGTTAAGGTTAGGTTAAGGGTTAGGGTTAGGGGTCAAGGTTAGTGTTAGGGTTAGGGTTAGGGTAAGGATAAGGGTTAGGGTTAAGGTTAGGGTTAGGGTTAGGGTTAGGGTTAGGCTTAAGGTTAGGGTTAGGGTTAGGGTTATTGTAAGGGTTAGAGTAAGGGTTAGGTTAAGTTTTAGGGTTAGGGGTAGGGTTATGGTTAGGGTTAGAGTTAGGTTTAGGGTTAGGGTAAGGTTAAGGGTTAGGGTTCAGTTTAGGGTTAAGGTTAGGTTAAGGGTTAGGGTTAGGGGTTAAGGTTAGTGTTAGGGTTAGGGTTAGGGTAAGGGTTAGGGTTAGGGTTAGGGTAAGGGTTAGTGTTAAGGTTAGGGAAAGTGTTAGGGTTAGGGATAGGGTAAGGGTAAGGGTAAGGGATAGGATTAGGGTTAGGGTAAGGCTAAGTGTTAGGATTAGGGTTAGGGTTAGGGTATGTGTTGGGGTAAGGGTTAGGGTTAGGGTTAGGTTTAGGTTTGGGGTTAAGTTTAGGGTTAGGGTTAGGGTAGGGGTAAGGGTTAGGTTTAGGGTTAGTGTTAAGGTAAGGGTTAGGGTTAGGGTTAGGGTTAGGGTTAGTGTAAGTGTAAGGGTTAGGGTTAGGTTGAGGTTTAAGTTTCGGGTTACGTTTATGTTTAGGGTTAGGGTTAGGGTAAAAGTAAGGGTTAAGGTTAGGGTTAGGGTAAGGGTTACGGTTATGTTTAGTGTTAGATTTAGGGTAAGGGTAAGGGTTATGTTTAGGGTGAGGGTTAGGATTAGGTTTAGGGTCAGGGTTAGATTATGGCTTGTGTTAGGGTTAGGGTAAGGGTAAGGGTTATGGTTAAGGTTACGGTTAGGGTTACGGTTAGGGTTAGGTTTAAGTTTAGTGTTAGGGTGAGGGTAAGGGTTAGTGTAATGGTTAGTGTAATGGTAAGGGTTAGGGTTAAGGTGAGAGTTAGGGTTAGGTTTAGCGTTAGGATTCGGGTTAGGGTAAGGGTAAGGTTAGGGTTAGGAATAGGGTTAGGGTTAGGGTAAGTGTTAGGTTTAGGTTTAGGGTTAGGCTTAGGGTTAGGGTTAGGGTAAGGGATAGGGTTACGGATAGGGAT
>JANJXV010000361.1:562500-567500 GCA_024803745.1 Megascapheus bottae
ATTAAGATTAGGCTAAGGGTTAGGGTTAGGGGTTAGGGTTAGGGATAGGGTTAGGGTAAGGGTTAGGGTTAGGGTAAGGGTTAGGGTTAGGGTTAGGTTTAGGGTAAGTGTTAGTGTTAGTGTTAGGGTTAGGGTTAGGGTAAGTGTTAGGGTAAGGGTTAGGGTTAGGGTTAGGGTAAGGGTTAGGATTAGGGTTAGGTTAAGTGTAAGTGTTAGGGTTAGGGTTAGGGTTAGGGTAAGTGTTAGGGTAAGGGTTAGCGTTAGGGTTAGGTTTAGGGTTGGGGTTAAGTTTAGGGTTAGGGTTAGGGTAAGGGTAAGGGTTAGGGTTCGGGTAGGGTTAGGGTAAGTGTTAGGGTTAGGGTTAGGGTTGGGGTTAGGGTAAGTGTAAGGGTTAGGATTAGGGTTAGGTTAGGGTTAGTGATAGGGTTAGAGTTAGGGTTAGTTTTAGGGTTAGGGTTAGGTTTAGGGTTAGGGTTAGGGTAAGGGAAAGGTTTAGTGTTAAGGTTAAGGTTGGGTTCAGGGTTAGGGTTAGGGTAAGGATAAGGATTAGGGTTAAGGTTAGGGATAGGGTTAGGAGTAGGGTTAGGGTTATGTTTAAGGTCAGGGTTAGGGTGAGGGTTAGGGTTAGGGTTAGGGTAAGGGTAAGGGTTAGGGTTATGGTTAGAGTTAGGGTTATGTTTAGGGTTAGGGTTCGGGTTAGGGTAAGGGTAAGTTTAGGGTTAGGATTAGGGTTAGGTTTAGGGTAAGGGTTAGGGTTAGTGTTAAGTTTAGTGTTAGTGTTAGGCTTACGGTTAGGGTTAGGGTAAGGGTAAGGGTTAGAGTTAGGGTAAGTTTTAGGTTTAGGGTTGGGGTTAAGGTTAGGGTTGGGGTTAGGGTAAGGGTAAGGTCTAGGGTTAGAGTTAGGGTTAGGGTTAGGGTTAGGTTTAGCGTTACAGTTAGGATTAGGTTTAGTGTTAGGGTAAGGGTATGTGTTTGGTTAGGGTTAGGGTTAGGGTTAGGGTTAAGGTTAGGGTTATGGTTCGGTGAGGGTTAGGGTAAATGTTAGGGTTAGGGTTAGGGTAAAGTTTAGGGTTAGGGTTACGGTTAGGGTTAGGGTTAGAGTTAGGTTTAGGGTTAGGGTAAGGGTAAGGGTTAGGGTTAGGTTTAGGCTTAGGTTAAGGGATAGGGTTAGGGGTTAGGGTTAGGGTTAGGGTTAGGGTAAGTTTAGGGTTAGAGTTAGGGTTCGGGTATGGGTAAACTTCAGGTTTAGGGTTAGGGTAAGTGTTAGGGTTAACGGTTAGGGTTAGGGTAAGGGTTAGGGTTAGGTTTAGGGTTAGGTAAGTGTTAGGGTTAGGGTTAGGTTTAGGTTTAGGTTAAGTATAAGGGTTAGGGTTAAGGTTAGGGCTAGGGTTAGGGTTAGGTTTAGGGTTAGGGTAAGGGTAAGGGTGAGAGTTAGGATTAGGGTTAGGGTAAGGGTAAGTGTTAGGGTTAGGGTTAGGGTTAGGGTAAGTGTTAGGGTAAGGGTTAGCGTTAGGGTTAGGTTTAGGTTTGGGGTTAAGTTTAGGGTTAGGGTTATGGTAAGGGTAAGGGTTAGGGTTTGGGTCAGGGTTAGGGTAAGTGTTAGGGTTAGGTTTATGGTTGGGGTTAGGGTAAGTGTAAGGGTTAGGATTAGGGTTAGGGTTAGGGTTAGTGATAGGGTTAGAGTTAGGGTTAGGTTTAGGGTTAGGGTTAGGTTTAGTGTTAGGGTTAGGGTAAGGGAAAGGTTTAGTGTTAAGGTTAAGGTTGGGTTCAGGGTTAGGGTTAGGGTAAGGATAAGGATTAGGGTTGAGGTTAGGGTTAGAGTTAGGGTTAGGGTTATGTTTAAGGTCAGGGTTAGGGTGAGGGTTAGGGTTAGGGTTAGGGTAAGGGTAAGGGTTAGGGTTAAAGTTAGAGTTAGGGTTATGTTTAGGGTTAGGGTTCGGGTTAGGGTAAGGGTAAGGTTAGGGTTAGGATTAGGGTTAGGGTTAGGGTAAGGGTTAGGGTTAGGGTTAAGTTTACAGTTAGTGTTAGGCTTACGGTTAGGGTTAGGGTAAGGGTAAGGGTTAGAGTTAGGGTAAGTTTTAGGTTTAGGGTTTGGGTTACGGTTAGGGTTGGGGTTAGGGTAAGGGTAAGGTCTAGGGTTAGGGTTAGGTTTAGGGTTAGGGTTAGGTTTAGCGTTACAGTTAGGGTTAGGTTTAGTGTTAATGTAAGGGTATGTGTTTGGTTAGGGTTAGGGTTAGGATTAGGGTTAAGGTTAGGGTTAGGGTTAGGGTGAGGGTTAGGGTTAGGGTTGGGGTAAAGTTTAGGATTAGGGTTACGTTTAGGGTTAGGGTTAGATTTAGGTTTAGGGTTAGGGTAATGGTAAGGGTTAGGGTTAGGTTTAGGCTTAGGTTAAGGGATAGGGTTAGGGGTTAGGTTTAGGGTTAGGGTTAGGGTAAGTTTAGAGTTAGGGTTAGGGTTCGGGTAAGGGTTAACTTTAGTTTTAGGGTTAGGGTAAGTGTTAGGGCTAACGGTTAGGGTTAGGGTAAGGTTTAGGTTTAGGTTTAGGGTTAGGGTAAGGGTAAGTGTTAGGGTTAGGGTTAGGTTTAGGTTTAGGGTAAGTATAAGGGTTAGGGTTAAGGTTAGGGTTAGGGTTAGGGTTAGGTTTAGGGTTAGGGTAAGGGTAAGGTTTAGGGTTAGGATTGGGGTTAGGGTTAGTGTAAGGGTTAGGATTAGGGTTAGGGTTAGGTTTAGGGTTAGGCTAAGGGTTAGGGTTAGTGTTAGGTTTAGGGTAACGGTAAGGGTTAGGGTTAGGGTTAGGGTTAGGGTTAGGTTTAGCGTTAGGGTAAGTATAAGGGTTAGGGTTATAGTTAGGGTTAGGGTTAGGGTTAGGTTTAGTTTTAGGGTAAGGGTAAGGGTTAGGGTTAGGATTAGGTTTAGGTTTAGAGTAAGGGATAGGGTTAGGGTTAGGTTGAGGGTTAGGTTAAGGGTAAGGATTAGAGTTAGGGTTAGGTTTAGGTTTATGTTTGGGGTTAAGGTTAGATTTATGGTTAGGGTAAGGGTAAGGGTTAGGGTTAGGGGTAGGGTTAGTGTTAGGGTAAGGTTTAGGGTTAGGGTAGGGTTAGAGTTATGGTTAGGTTTAGCCTTAGGATAAGGGTAAGGGTTAGGGTTAGGGGTAGGGTTAAGGTAAGGGTAAGGGTCAGGTTTAGGGTTAGGTATAGGGTAAGGGTTAGGGTTTGGTTTAGGGTAAGGGTAAGGTTAAATGTTAGGGTTAGGTTTAGCGTTAGGGTAAGGGAAAGGGTTAGGGTTAGTGTTAGGTTTAGGGTTAGGGTAAGGGTAAGGGTTAGGATTAGGGTTAGGGTTAAGGTAAGGGTTACGGTTAGGGTTAGGGCAGGGGTTAAGTTAAGGCTAAGTTTTAGGTTTAGGGTTAGGATAAGGATAAGGGTTAGGGTTAGGGTTAGGGTTAGGGTTTGGGCTTAAGGTTATGGTTATGGTTAGGTTTAGGGTTAGGATTAGCGTAAGATTAAGGGTTAGGTTTAGGGTTAGGGTTAGGCTTAGTGATAGGTTTAGGGTTAGGTTTAGTGTAAGGGCAAGGTTTAGGTTTAGGGTTAGGGTTAAGGTTAGAGTTAGAGTTAGGGTTATGGTTAAGTTAGGGTTAGGGTTAGTGTTAGGGTAAGGGTTAGGGTTAGGGTTAAGTTTAGGGGTAGATTTAGGCTTACGGTTAGGGTTAGGGTAAGGGTAAGGGTTAGAGTTAGGGTTAGTTTTAGGTTTAGGGTTGGGGTTAAGGTTAGGGTTGGGGTTAGGGTAAGGGTAAGGTCTAGGTTTATGGTTAGGTTTAGCGTTACAGTTAGGATTAGGTTTAGTGTTAGGGTAAGGGTATGTGTTTGGTTAGGGTTAGGGTTAGGGTTAGGGTTAAGGTTAGGGTTATGGTTCGGTGAGGGTTAGGGTAAATGTTAGGGTTAGGGTTAGGGTAAAGTTTAGGGTTAGGGTTACGGTTAGGGTTAGGGTTAGAGTTAGGTTTAGGGTTAGGGTAAGGGTAAGGGTTAGGGTTAGGTTTAGGCTTAGGTTAAGGGATAGGGTTAGGGGTTAGGGTTAGGGTTAGGGTTAGGGTAAGTTTAGGGTTAGAGTTAGGGTTCGGGTATGGGTAAACTTCAGGTTTAGGGTTAGGGTAAGTGTTAGGGTTAACGGTTAGGGTTAGGGTAAGGGTTAGGGTTAGGTTTAGGGTTAGGTAAGTGTTAGGGTTAGGGTTAGGTTTAGGTTTAGGTTAAGTATAAGGGTTAGGGTTAAGGTTAGGGCTAGGGTTAGGGTTAGGTTTAGGGTTAGGGTAAGGGTAAGGGTGAGAGTTAGGATTAGGGTTAGGGTAAGGGTAAGTGTTAGGGTTAGGGTTAGGGTTAGGGTAAGTGTTAGGGTAAGGGTTAGCGTTAGGGTTAGGTTTAGGTTTGGGGTTAAGTTTACGGTTAGGGTTATGGTAAGGGTAAGGGTTAGGGTTTGGGTCAGGGTTAGGGTAAGTGTTAGGGTTAGGTTTATGGTTGGGGTTAGGGTAAGTGTAAGGGTTAGGATTAGGGTTAGGGTTAGGGTTAGTGATAGGGTTAGAGTTAGGGTTAGGTTTAGGGTTAGGGTTAGGTTTAGTGTTAGGGTTAGGGTAAGGGAAAGGTTTAGTGTTAAGGTTAAGGTTGGGTTCAGGGTTAGGGTTAGGGTAAGGATAAGGATTAGGGTTGAGGTTAGGGTTAGAGTTAGGGTTAGGGTTATGTTTAAGGTCAGGGTTAGGGTGAGGGTTAGGGTTAGGGTTAGGGTAAGGGTAAGGGTTAGGGTTAAAGTTAGAGTTAGGGTTATGTTTAGGGTTAGGGTTCGGGTTAGGGTAAGGGTAAGGTTAGGGTTAGGATTAGGGTTAGGGTTAGGGTAAGGGTTAGGGTTAGGGTTAAGTTTACAGTTAGTGTTAGGCTTACGGTTAGGGTTAGGGTAAGGGTAAGGGTTAGAGTTAGGGTAAGTTTTAGGTTTAGGGTTTGGGTTACGGTTAGGGTTGG
>JANJXV010000361.1:572500-647500 GCA_024803745.1 Megascapheus bottae
GGCTTAGGGTTAAGGTTAGGTTTAGGGTTAGAATAAGAGTAAGGGTTAGGGTTTGTTTTAGGTTTAGGGTTTGATCTTAGGGTTAGGGTTAGGGTTAGGTTTAGGGTTAGGATTAGCGTAAGAGTAAGGGTTAGGTTTAGGGTTAGTGTGAGGGTTAGGGTAAGGTTTAGGGTTACGGTTACGGTTAGGGTTAGGGTTAGAGTTAGGTTTAGGGTTAGGGTAGGGTTAGGGTTAGGTTAGGGTTAGGGTTAAGGTTAGGCTAAGGGTTAGGGTTAGAGGTTAGGGTTAGGGTTAGGGTTAGGGTTAGGGTTAGGTTAGGGTTAGGGTTAGGGTTAGGTTAGGGTTAGTGTGAGGGTTAGGGTAAGGTTTAGGGTTAGGGTTAGGGTTAGGGTTAGGGTTAGAGTTAGCTTTAGGGTTAGGGTAGGGTTAGGGTTAGGGTTAGGGTTAGGGTTAAGGTTAGGCTAAGGGTTAGGGTTAGAGGTTAGGGTTAGGGTTAGGGTTAGGGTTAGGTTTAGGGTAAGTGTTAGTGTTAGGGTTAGGGTTAGGGTAAGGGTTAGGATTAGGGTTAGGGTAAGGGTAAGTGTTAGGGTTAGGGTTAGTGTTAGGGTAAGTGTTAGGGTAAGGGTTGGGTTAGTGTTAGGTTTAGGGTTGGGGTTAAGTTTAGGTTTAGGGTTAGGGTAAGGGTAAGGGTTAGGTTTATGGTCAGGGTTAGGGTAAGGGTTAGGGTTAGGGTTAGGGTTAGGGTTAGAGTTAGGGTTAGTGTTAGGGTTAGGTTTAGGTTTAGGGTTAGGATTAGGGTAAGGGAAAGGTTTAGGGTTAAGGTTAAGGTTAGGTTTAGGGTTAGGGTTAAGGTAAGGATAAGGGTTAGGGTTAAGGTTAGGGTTAGGGTTAGGGTTAGGGTTATGTGTAAGGTCAGGGTTAGGCTGAGGGTTAAGGTTAGGGTTAGGGTTAGGGTAAGGGTAAGGATTAGGGTTAAGGTTAGAGTTAGGGTTAGGTTTAGGTTTAGGGTTCGGGTTAGGGTAACTGTAAGGTTAGGGTTAGGATTAGGGTTAGGGTTAGGGTAAGGGTTAGGGTTAGGGTTAGGGTTAGTGTTAGGCTTACGGTTAGGGTTAGGGTAAGGGTAAGGGTTAGAGTTAGGATTAGTGTTAGGTTTAGGGTTGGGGTTAAGGTTAGGGTTGGGGTTAGGGTAAGGGTAAGATCAAGGGTTAGGGTTAGGGTTAGGGTTAGGTTTAGCATTACGGTTAGGGTTAGGTTTAGTGTTAGGGTAAGGGTATGTGTTTGGTTAGGGTTAGGGTTAGGGTAAGGGTTTAAGTTAGGGTTAGGGTTAGGTTGAGGGTTAGGGTAAGGGTTAGTGGTAGGGTTAGGGTAAAGTTTAGGGTTAGGTTTAGGGTTAGGGTTAGGGTAAGGGTTAGGGTTAGCTTTAGGGGTTAGGGTTAGGTTTAGGGTTAGGTTTAGGTTTAGGGTTAGGGTAAGTATAAGGATTAGGGTTAAGTTTAGGGTTAGGGTTAGTGTTAGGGTTAGGGTTAGGTTTAGGGTTAGGGTAAGGATAAGGGTTAGGGTTAGGATTAGGGTTACGGTTAGTGTAAGGGTTAGGGTTAGGGTTAGGGTTGGGTTTAGGGTTAGGGTAATGGTAAGGGTTAGGGTTAGGGTTAGAGTTATGGTTAGGTTTAGCCTTAGGATAAGGGTAAGTGTTAGGGTTAGGGTTAGGGTTCAGGTAAGGGGAAGGGTCAGGTATACGGTTAGGTTTAGGGTAAGGGTTAGGGTTTGGTTTAGGGTAAGGGTAAGGTTAAGTGTTAGCGTTAGGTTTAGCATTAGGGTAATGGAAAGGGTTAGGGTTAGGTTTAGGGTTAGGGTAAGTGTAAGGGTTAGGATAAGGGAAAGGGTTAGGGTTAGAGTTAGGGTTAGGGTTTGGGCTTAGGGTTAGGTTTAGGGTTAGGTTTAGAGTTAGGATTAGCGTAAGAGTAAGGGTTAGGTTTAGGGTTAGGGTTAAGGTTAGGTTAATTGTTAGGGTTAGCGGTTAGGGTTAGGGTTTGGGTTAGGGTAAGGGTTAGTGTTAGTGTTAGGATAAGGGTTAAGGTTAGGGTTAGGGTTAGGGTAAGTGTTATGGTTAGGGTTAGGATTAGGGTTAGGGTAAGGGTTAGGATTAGGGTTAGGGTAAGTGTAAGTGTTAGGGTTAGTGTTAGGGTTAGGGTAAGTGTTAGGGTAACGCTTAGGGTTGGCTTTAGGTTTAGGGTTGGGGTTAAGTTTAGGGTTAGGGTTAGGGTAAGGTTAAGGGTTAGGGTTAGTGTCAGGGTTAGGGTAAGTGTTAGGGTTAGGGTTAGGGTTAGATTTAGGGGTAGGATTAGGGTTAGGGTTAGGGTTAGGGTTAGCGTTAGGGTTAGGGTCACGGTTAGGTTTAGGTTTAGTGTTAGGGTTAGGGTAAGGGTAAGGTTTAGGGTTAAGGTTAAGGTTAGGGTTAGGGTTAGGATTAGGGTAAGGATAAGGGTTAGGGTTGAGGTTAGGGTTAGGGTTAGAGTTAGGGTTAGGTTTAAGGTCAGGGTTAGGTTGAGGGTTAGGTTTAGGGTTAGGGTTAGGGTTAGGGTAAGGATAAGGGTTAGTGTTAAGGTAAGAGTTTGGGTTAGGTTTAGGGTAGGGTTCGGTTTAGGGTAAGGGTAAGGTTAGGGTTAGGATTAGGGTTAGGGTTAGGGTAAGGGTTAGGGTTAGGGTTAGTGTTTGCCTTACGGTTAGGGTTAGGGTAAGGGTAAGGTTTAGAGTTAGAGTTAGTGTTAGGTTTAGGGTTGGGGTTAATGTTAGGGTTGGGGTTAGGGTAAGGGTAAGGTCTAGGGTTAGGGTTAGGGTTAGGGTTAGGGTTAGGTTTAGTGTTACGGTTGGGATTACGTTTAGTGTTAGGGTAAGGGTATGTGATTGGTAAGGGTTAGGGTTAGGGTTAGGGTTAAGGTTAGAGTTAGGGTTAGGGTGAGGGTTAGGGTAAGGGTTAGGGTTAGGGTTAGGGTAAATGTTAGGGTTAGGGTTAGGGTTAGGGTTAGAGTTAGGTTCAGGGTTAGCGTAAGGGTAAGGGTTAGGGTTAGGGTTAGGTTAAGGGTTAGGGTTAAGGGTTAGGGTTAGGGTTAGGGTTAGGGTAAGGTTAGGGTTAGGGTTAGGGTTCTGGTAAGGGTTAAGGTTAGGTTTAGCGTTAGGGTAAGTGTTAGGGTTAACGGTTAGGTTTAGGCTAAGGGTTAGGGTTAGTTTTAGGGTAAGGGTAAGTGTTAGCGTTAGGGTTAGGGTTATGGTTAGGTTAAGTGTTAGGGTAAAGTTTAGGGTTAGGGTTATGTTTAGGTTTGGGGTTAAGTTTAGGGTTAGTGTTAGGGTAAGGGTAAGTGTTAGGGTTAGGGTTAGGTTTAGTGTTAGGGTTAAGGTTAGGGTTAGGGTAAGGGTTAGGATTATTTTTAGGGTTTGTTTAGGGTTAGCTTTAGGGTTAGGTTTAGGATTAGTGTTAGGTTTAGGGTAAGGGTATGTGTTAGGGTTAGCGTTAGGTTTAAGGTAAGGGTCAGGGTTAGGGTTAGGGTTAGGTTTAGGTTAAGAGATAGGGTTAGGTTTAGTGTAAGGGTAAGGGTTAGGGTTAGGGTTAGGGTTAGGGTTAGGGTAAGGGTAAGGGTTAGGGTTAGGTTTAGGTTTAGGGTTAGGGTTAGGTTTAAGGTTAGGTTTAGGTAAGGGTAAGGGATAGGGTTAGGGTTAGGGTTTCGGTTAGGGCAAGGGTAAGGGTTAGGGTTAGGTTTAGGGTTAGGGTTAGGGTTAGGGTTAGGGTAAGGGTGAGGGTAATTGTTAGGGTTAAGGTTAGGGTTAGGTTTAGGGTTAGGGATCGGGTAAGGGTAAGGGATACGCTTAGGTTTAGGGTTAGGGTTAGGGTAAGGGAAAGGGTTAAGTTTAGAGTTGGGTTAGGGTTAGGGTTAGGGTTAGGGAAAAGGTAAGGGTTATTGTTAGGTTTAGGGTTAGGGTTAGGGTAAGGGTAAGGGTTAGGGTTAGGGTCAGGGTTAGGGTTAGAGAAAGGGTAAGGCTTAGTGTTAGGGTTAGGGTTAGGGTAAGGATTAGGGTTAGGGTTAGGGTTAGGGTAAGGTTAGGATAAGGGTAAGTGTTAGGGTTAGAGTTAGGGTTAGGGTAAGTGTTAGGGTAAGGGTGAGGGTTAGGGTTAGGTTTAGGGTCAGGGTTAAGTTTAGGGTTAGGGTTAGGGTAAGGGTTAGGGATAGGGTTAGGGTTAGGGTAGGTTTAGTGTTGGGGTTATGGTTAGGTTTATGGTAAGGGTTAGGGTTATTTTTAGGGTTAGGTTTAGGGTTAGGTTCAGGGTTACGGTTAGGCTTAGGGTTAGGTTTAGGGTAAGGGTATTTGTTATGGTTAGGTTTAGGGTTAGGGTTAGTTTTAGGGTTAGCGTTAGGGTAAGGGTAAGGGTTAGGGTTAGGGAAAGGATTAAGGTAAGGGTCAGGTTTAGGGTTAGGGTTAGTGTTAGGGTTAGGGTAAGGGTAAGGTTTAGGGTTAGGGTTAGGGTTAAGGTAAGGGTAAGGGTAAGGGTTAGGGTTATGGTTAGGGTTAGGTTTAGGGTTAGGATTAGGATTAGGATTAGGTTTAGGTTTAGGATAATTTTAAGGTTTAAGTTTAGTTTTAGGGTTAGAGTTAAAGTTAGGGTTAGGGTTAGGTTTAAGATTGGGGCTAAGGTTAGTGTTGGTGTTAGGGTAAGGGTAAGTGTTAGGGTTAGGGTAAGGTTTAGGGTTAGGGTTAGGGTTAGGGTTAGGTTTAGCATTACGGTTACTGTTACTGTTAGGGTTAGGGTAAGGGTATGTGTTTGGTTAGGGTCAGGGTTATGATTAGGGTTAAGGTTAGGGTTAGGGTAAGGGTTAGGGTTAGGGTAAAGGTTAGGGTTAGGGTTAGGGTTAGGTTTAGAGTTAGGTTTAGGGTTAGGGTAAGGGTAAGGGTTAGGGTTAGGGTTAGGTTAAGAGTTAGGGTTAGTTGTTAGGGTTAGCGTTAGGGTAAGGTTAGGGTTAGGGTTAGGGTTCCGGTAAGGGTTAAGGTTAGGTTTAATATGAGGGTAAGTGTTAGGGTTAGGGTTAGGGTTATGGTTAGGGTAAGGGTTATGGTTAGGGTTAGGGTTTGGGTAAGGGTAAGTGTTAGGTTTAGGGTTAGGGTTAGGGATAGGGTAAGTGTTAGGGTAAGGGTTAGGGTTAGAGTTAGGTTTAGCGTTGGGGTTAAGTTTAGGGTTAGGGTTAGGGTAAGGGTAAGTGTTAGGGCTAGGGTTAGGGTTAGGTTTAGTGTTGGGGTTAAGTTTAGGGTTAGGGTAAGTGTTAGGGTTATTGTTAGGTTTAGTTTATGGATAGGTTTAGGGTTACGGTTAGGATTAGGGTTAGGTTTAGTGTAAGGGTTAGGTTTAGGGTTAGGTTTAGGTTTAGGGTTAGCGTTAGGGAAAGGGGAGGGTTAGGGTTAGTGTTAGGGTTAAGGTAAGGGTCAGGGTTAGGGTTAGGGTTAGGGTAAGGTTTAGGTTAAGAGTTTGGGTTAGGGTTAGGGTAAGGGTAAGGTTTATGGTTAGGGTTAGGGTTAGGGTAAGGGTAATGGTTAGGGTTAGGGTTAGTGTTAGGGTTAGGTTTTGGGTTAAGTATAATGTTAGGTTTAGGGTAAGGGTAAGGAATATGGTTAGGGTTAGGGTTTGGGTTAGGGTAAGGGTAAGGGTTAGGGTTAGGGTCAGGGTTAGGTTTAGGGTTATGGTTAGGGTTAGGGTAAGGGTAAGGGTTAGGGTTAAGGTTAGGTTAGGGTTAGGGTTAGGGTTAGGGTAAGTGTTAGGGTAAGGGTGAGGGTTAGGGTTAGGTTTAGGGTCAGGGTTCAGTTTAGGGTTAGGGTTAGGGTAAGGGTAATGGATAGGGTTAGGGTTAGGGTAGGTTAAGTGTTGGGGTTAAGGTTAGGTTTAGAGTAATGGTTAGGGTTATTGTTAGGGTTAGGTTTAGGGTTAGGTTCAGGGTTACGGTTAGGCTTAGGGTTAGGTTTAGGGTAAGGATATTTGTTAGGGTTAGGTTTAGGGTTAGGGTTAGTCTTAGTATTAGCGTTAGCGTAAGGGTAAGGGTTAGGGTTAGGGATAGGATTAAGGTAAGGGTCAGGTTTAGGGTTAGGGTTCAGGTTAGGGTTAGAGTAAGAGTTAGGGTTAGGTTTAGGGTAAGGTTAAGGTTTAGTGTTAGGGTTAGGGTTAGGGTAAGTGTAAGGGTAAGGGTTAGGGTTATGTTTATGGATAGGTTTAGGGTTAGGATTAGGTTCAGGTTTAGGTTTAGGGTAATTGTAAGGGTTAGGGTTAGTTTTAGGGTTAGAGTTAAGGTTAGGGTTAGGGTTAAGTTTAAGATTGGGCTTAAGTTTAGGGTTGTTGTTAGGGTAAGGGTAAGGGTTAGAGTTAGGGTAAGGTTTAGGGATAGGGGTAGGGTTAGGGTTAGGGTTGGGTTTAGCATTATGGTTACTGTTACTGTTAGGGTTAGGGTAAGGGTATGTGTTTGGTTAGGGTTAGGGTTAGGATTAGGGTTAAGGTTAGGGTTAGGGTAAGGGTTAGGGTTAGGGTTAGGGTAAAGGTTAGGGTTAGGGTTAGGGTTAGGGTTAGAGTTAGGTTTAGGGTTAGGGTAAGGGTAAGGGTTAGGGTTAGGGTTAGGGTTAGGTTAAGTGTTAGAGTTAGTGGTTAGGGTTAGCGTTAGGTTAAGGTTAGGGTTAGGGTTAGGGTTCGGGTAAGGGTTAAGGTTATGTTTAGTGTTAGGGTAAGTGTTAGGGTTAGGGTTAGGGTTAGGTTTACTGTTGGGGTTACGGTTATGGTTAGGGTAAGTGTTAGGGTTATTGTTAGGTTTAGTTTAGGGATAGGTTTAGGGTTACGGTTAGGATTAGGGGTAGGTATAGTGTAAGGGTATGTGTTAGGTTTAGGTTTAGGGTTAGGTTTAGGTTTAGGGTTAGCGTTAGGGTAAAGGGAGGGTTAGGGTTAGGGTTCGGGTTAAGGTAAGGGTCAGGGTTAGGGTTAGGGTTAGGGTTAGGTTTAGGGTAAGAGTTAGGGTTAGGTTTAGGGTAAAGGTACGGTTTAGGGTTAGGGTTAGGGTTAGGGTTAGGGTAAGGGTAAGGGTTAGGTTTAGGGTTAGCGTTAGGGTTAGGTTTAGGGTTAGGTATAGGGTTAGGTTTAGGGTAAGGGTAAGGAATAGGGTTAGGGTTAGGTTTTGGGTTAGGGTACGAGTAAGGGTTAGGGTTAGGGTTAGGTTTAGGGTTATGGTTAGGGTTAGGGTTAGGGTTATGGTTAGGTTTCATGTTGGGGTTAACGTTAGGGTTAGGGTAAGGGTTAGGGTTAAATTTAGGGTTGGGTTAGGGTTAGGTTTAGGGTTAGGGTTAGAGTAAGGATAAGGGTTAGGGTTAAGGTTAGCGTTATGGTTAGGGTTACGGTTAAATTTAAGGTTAGGTTTAGGGTGAGGGTAAGGACAAGGTTTAGGGTTAAGTTTAGGGTTAGGGTTAGGGTAAGGGTAAGGGTTAGGGTTAGGGTTAGGTTTAGGGTTTGGGTTAGGGTTAGGGTTAAGGTAAGGGTAAGGGTTAGGGTTAAGGTTAGGGTTAGGATTAGGTTTAGGGTTAGGGTTAGGGTTAGGGTAAGGGTAAGAGTTAGGTTTATGATTAGGGTTAGGGTTAGGTTCAGGGTTAGGATTAGGGTTAGTGTTAGGGTTAGGTTTTGGGCTAGGGTTAGCGTAAAGGTAAGGGTTAGGGTTAGGGTTAGGGTTAGGTTTAGGGTTAGGGTTCGGGTTAGGGTTAGCGTTAGGGTAAGTGTAAGGGTTAGGGTTAGGGTTAGGGTTAGGTTTAGGGTTAGGGTTCGGGTTAGGATTAGGGTAAGGATACGGGTTAGGCTTAAGGTTAGGGTTAGGTTTAGGGTTAGGGTTATGGTTAGGGTTAGGGTAAGGGTAAGGGTTAAGGTTAAGGTTAGGGTTAGGGTTAGGTTTTATGTTGGGGTTAACGTTAGGGTTAGGGTAAGGGTTAGGGTTACGTTTAGAGTTAGGGTTAGGGTTAGGGTAGGGTAAAGTTTAGGGTTAGGATTAGGGTTAGGGTTAGGGTAAGGGTTAGGTTTAGGGTTAGCGTTAGGGTAAGGGTAAGGGTTAGGGGTAGGGGTAGGGTTAGGTTCAGTGTTAGGGTTAAGGTTATGGTTAGGGTAAGGGTAGGGTTAGGGTTAGGTTTAGAGTTCCAGTTAGGGTTAGGGTTAGGGTTAGCGTAAGGGTATGTGTTAGGGTTAGGGTTAGGGTTAGGGTTAGGGTTAGGGTTAGCGTTAGGATAACGGTAAGGGTTAGGGTTAGGGTTAGGGTAAAGGTAAGGGTAAGGGTTAGGGTTAGGGTTAGGGTTAGGTTTAGGGTAAGGGTTAGGGTTAGGGTTAGGGTTAGGGTTAGCGTTAGGATAACGGTAAGGGTTAGGGTTAGGGTTAGGGTAAAGGTAAGGGTAAGGGTTAGGGTTAGGGTTAGGGTTAGGTTTAGGGTAAGGGTTAGGGTTAGGGTTAGGGTAAACGTAAGTTTTAGGGTTAGGGTTAGGATAAGGGTGAAGGTTAGGGTTAGAGTTAGGTGGTAGGGTTATTTTTAGGGTTAGGTTTAGGGTTAGGGTTAGCGTTAGGTTTAGGGTTAGGGTTAGGGTTAGGATTAGGGTTAGGGTTAGGGTCAGGGTTAGGGTTAGGGTTAATGTTAGGGTTAGGGTTAGGGTTAGGGTTAGGGTTAGGATTAGGGTTAGGGTTAGGGTTAGGGTTAGGGTTAGGTTAAGGGTTAGGGTTAGGGGTTAGGGTTAGGGTTAGGGTTTAGGGTGAGGGTTAGATTTAGTGTTAGGTTTAGGGTTAGGGTAACAGTAAGGGTTAGGGTTAGGGATAGGGTTCGGGTTAGTGTAGGGTTTAGGGTTAGTGTTAGGGTAAGGGTAAGGGTAGGTTTATGGTAAGGGTTAAGTTTAGGGTTAGGGTTAGGGTTAGGTTTATGTTTAGAGTTAGGGTACAGGTAAGGGTTAGAGTTAGGATTAGGGTTAGGGTTAGGGTTAAGTTTAGGGTTAGGGTTAGGGTTAGGGTAAGAGTTAGGGTTAGGGTTAGGGTTAGGGTTAGGGTAAAGGTTAGGGTTAGGGTTAGGGTAAGGGTAAGTGTTAGGGTTAAGGTTATGGTTAGGGTTAGGCTTAGGGTAAGGGTTAGGGGAAGGTTAGGGTTAGGGTTAGGGTTAGGGTTAGGGTTAGGGTTAGGTTAATGGTAAGGGTTAGGGTTACAGTTAGGGTTTGGGTTAGGTTAAGGGTTAGGGATAGGGGTTAGTCTTAGGGTTAGGCTAAGGGTTAGGGTTAGGTTTAGTGTTTGGGTAAAGGTTAGGGTTAGGGTTAGGGTAAGGGTAAGTGTTAGGGTTAAGGTTATGGTTAGGGTTAGGCTTAGGGTAAGGGTTAGGGGAAGGTTTAGGGTAAGGGTAAGTGTTAGGTTAGGGTTAGGATTAGGGTAAGTGTTAGGGTAAGGGTTATGGTTAGGGTTAGGTTTAGGGTAAGGGTTAAGTTTAGGGTTAGGGTTAGGGTAAGAGTAATGGTTAGGGTTATGATTAGGGTAAGGGTAAGGTTTAGGGTTAGGGTTAGGGTTAGGGTTAGGGTAAGGGTAAGGGTTAAGGTTAGGTTTAGGTGGTAGTGTTAGGGTTAGGGTTAGGGTAGGTTTAGGGTTAGGGTTAGGGTAAGGGTAAGGTTAGGGTTCGGGTAAGGGTTAGGGTTAGGGTTAGGGTAGGGTTAGGGTTAGGGTTAGGGTAAGGGTAAGGGTTAAGGTTAGGTTTAGGTGGTAGTGTTAGGGTTAGGGTTAGGGTTAGGTTTAGGATTAGGGTTAGGGTAAGGGTAAGGTTAGGGTTAGGGTAAGGGTTAGGGTTAGGGTTAGGGTTAGGTTAGGGTTAGGGTTAGGGTAAGGGTAAGTGTTAGATTTAGGGGTAGCTTAGGGTTAGGGAAAGGGTTAGGATTAAGGTTAGGGGTAGGTTTAGGGTAAGGATTAGGGTTAGGGTTAGGGTTAAGGTTAGGGTATGGGTAAGGATTAGGTTTCGGGTTAGGCTTAGGGTAAGGGTTAGGGTAAGGGTAAGTGTTAGGTTAGGGTTAGGATTAGGGTAAGTGTTAGGGTACGGGTTAGGGTTAGAGTTAGGTTTAGGTTTGGGGTTAAGTTTAGGGTTAGGGTTAGGGTAAGAGTAAGGGTTAGGGTTAGGTTTAGGGTTTGGGTAAGTGTTAGGATTAGGGTTAGGGTTAGGGGTAGGGTTACGGTAAGAGTAAGGGTTAGGGTTAGGGTTTGGGTTAGGTTTAGGTTTAGGGTTAGGGTTAGGGCAAGGGTAAGGTTTAGGGTTAGGGATACGGTTAGGGTAAGGGTAAGTGTTAGTTTTAGGGTTAGGGTTAGGGTTAGGGTAAGGGTAAGGTTTAGGGTTAGGATTAGGGTTTGGGTTAGGCTAAGGGATAGGGTTAAGGTTAGGGTTAGGGTTAGGTTTAGGGTTACGGTTACGGTAAGTGTAAGAGTTAGGGTTAGGGTTAGGGTTAGGTTACTGGTTAGGTTTCGTGTTTAGGGTTAGGGTGAGGGTTAGGTTAAGGGTTAGGTTAAGGTTAGGGTAAGTGTAAATGTTAGGGTTAGGGTTAGGGTAAGAGTTAGGGTTGGTGTTAGGGTTAGGGTAAGTGTTAGTATAAGTGTTAGGATTAGGGTTAGGTTTAGGTTTGGGGTTAAGGTTAGGGTTAGGGTTAGGGTAAGAGTAAGTATTAGGATTAGGGTTAGGGTTAGGGTAAGTGTTAGGGTTAGGGTTAGAGTGAGAGTTAGTGTTAGGGTAAGGTAAGGGTTAGGGTTAGGGTTAGGGGTTAAGTTTAGGGTTAGGGTTAGGGTAAGAGTAAGGGTTTGGGTTAGGTTTAGGGTTCGGGTAAGTGTTAGGATTAGGGTTAGGTTTAGGGGTAGGGTTACGGTAAGAGTAAGGGTTAGGGTTAGGGTTAGGGTTATGTTTAGGTTTAGGGTTAGGGTTAGGGCAAGGGTAAGGTTTAGGGTTAGGGATAGGGTTAGGGTAAGGGTAAGTGTTAGTTTTAGGGTTAGGGTTAGGGTTAGGGTAAGGGTAAGGGTTAGGGTTAGGATTAGGGTTGGGGTTAGGCTAATGGTTAGGGTTAAGGTTAGGGTTAGGGTTAGGTTTAGGGTTACGGTTACGGTAAGGGTAAGAGTTAGGGTTAGGGTTAGGGTTAGGTTACTGGTTAGGTTTCGTGTTTAGGGTTAGGGTGAGGGTTAGGTTAAGGGTTAGGTTAAGGTTAGGGTAAGTGTAAATGTTAGGGTTAGGGTTAGGGTAAGAGTTAGGGTTGGTGTTAGGGTTAGGGTAAGTGTTAGTATAAGTGTTAGGATTAGGGTTAGGTTTAGGTTTGGGGTTAAGGTTAGGGTTAGGGTTAGGGTAAGAGTAAGTGTTAGGATTAGGGTTAGGGTTAGGGTAAGTGTTAGGGTTAGGGTTAGAGTGAGAGTTAGTGTTAGGGTAAGGGTAAGGGTTAGGGTTAGGGTTAGGGTTAGGGGTTAGGGTTAGGGTTAGGGTTAGGCTAGGGGTAAGGGTTAGGGTTAGGGTTAGGGGAAGGGTACTGTTTAGGGTTAGGGTTTGGGTTCGGGTAAGGATTTGAGTTAGTGTTAGGGTTAGGGTTAGGGTTAGGGTTAGGGTAAGGGTATGGTTAGGGTTAGGGTTAGGTTAGGGTTAGGGTTAGGGTTAGGGTAAGGGTAAGGTTTAGGGTCAAGGTTAGGGTTAGGGTTAGGTTTGGGTTAGGGTTAGGGTAAGGTAACGGTTAGGGTTAGGATTAGGGTTAAGGTTAGGTTACGGGTTACGGTTAGGGTTAGGGTTTGGGTAAGGGTAATGGTTAGAGTTAGGGTTAGGGTTAGAATTAGGGTTGATATTAAGTTTAGGGTTAGGTATAGGGTACGGGTAAGGGTTAGTGTTAGGCTTAGGGTTAGCGTAAAGTTTAGTGTTAGGGTTAGGTTTAATGCTACAGCTAGGGTTAGGTGTAGGGCTTCAGTTAGGGTTAGGTTTAGGGTATGTGTTAGGGTTATGGTTAGGGTTAGGGTTAGGTTTAGGGTTAGCGTTAGGGTAAGGGTAAGGGTTGGGTTAGGGTTTATTGTTAAGGTAAGGGTAAGGGTTAGGGTTAGAGTTAGGGGTAGGTTTAGGGTTAAGGGTTAGGGTTAGGGTTAGGGTAAGTGTAAGTTTTAGAGTTAGGGTAGGGTTAGCGTTAGGTTAAGGGAAAGGGTTAGTGGTAGGGTGTGGGTTCGGTGTACGTTTAGGGTAAGGGTAAGGGTTAGGGTTAGGGTTAGGGTTAGGATAGGGGTTATGGTAAGGGTAAGTGTTAGGGTTAGGGTTAGTGTTAGGATAAGTGTAAGGGTTAGGTTTAGGGTTAGGTTAGGTGTTAGGGTTAGGGTTAGGGTTAGGTTTAGGGTTAGGGTTAGGGTAAGGTTAAGGGTTAGGGTTAGGGTTAGGGTTAGTGTTAGGTTTAGGGTTACGGTTATTTTAAGGGTAAGGGTTAGGGTTCGGGTTAATGTTAAGGTTAGGGTTAGGTTTAGGGTTAGGGTTAGGTTTATGGTGAGGGTTAGGTTTAGGGTTAAGGATAGGGTTAGGGTTAGAATTAGGGCAAGGGATAGGGTTACGGTTAGGGTATGGGTTAGGATTAGGGTTAGGGTTAAAGTTAGGTTTAGGGTTAGGGTAAGGGTAAGGGTTAGGGTTAGTGTTAGGGTTAGGTTTAGGTTTAGGGTTAGGGTTACGGTTAGGGTTAGGGTTAGGTTTATTTTTAGGTTTAGAGTTACAGTTAGGGTTAGGGTAAGGGTATGTGTTAGGGTTGGGTTAGGGTTACAGTTAGGGTTAGCGTTACGATAACGGTAAGGGTTAGGGTTAGGGTTAGGCTTAAGGTAAGGTTAAGGGTTAGGGTTATGGTTAGGGTTAGGTTTAGGGTAAGTTTTAGGGTTAGGATTAGGGTAAGGGTAAGCGTTATGGTTAGGGTTAGGGTTAGGGTTAGGGAAAGGGTAAGGATTAGGGTTAGGGGTAGGGTTAGGGTAAGGAATAGGTTTAGGGTTAGGGTGAGGGTTAGGGTAAGGTTAAGGGATAGGGTTAATGTTAGGGTTAGGGTTAGGTTTAGGGTTAGAGTTAGGGTAAGGATAAGGGTTAGGGTTAGGGTTAGGGTTAGGTTTGGGTGTGGGGTTAAGGTTAGGGTTTGGGTTAGAGTAAGGGTAAGGGTTTGGGTTAGGGTAGGGTTATGGTAAGGGTTAGGGTTAGAGTTAGTGTTACAGTTAGGGTTATTGTTAGCGTTAGGGTAAGGGTAAGGGTTAGTGTAAGGGTAATGGTTATGGTTAGGGTTAGGGTTAAGTTAAGGGTTAGGTTTAGGGTTAGGGTTAGGGTAAGGATTGGGGTTAGGATTAGGGTTAGGGTTAGGGTTAGAGTTAGGGTTAGTGTTAGGGTTAGGGTTAGAGTGTGGGTTATGGTTAGGGTAAGGGTTAGTGTTAGGGTTAGGTTTAGGGTTAGGTTTACCGCTAGGGTTAGGATTAGGGTAAGGGTTAGGGTTAGATTTAGGATCAGTGTTAGGGTTAGGGTAAGGTTAAGGGTTACGGTTGGGTTTAGGGTTAGGTTTAGCGTAAGGGTAAGGGTAGGTATAGGGTTAGGGTTAGGCTAAGGGCTAGGGTTATGGTTAGGGTTAGGGTAAGGGTAAATGTTAGGCTTAGGGTTAGGGTTAGGGTAAGGATTAGGGTTAGGGTAAGTGTTAGGGTTAGGGTTAGGGTTAGGTTTAGGGTCATGGTTAAGGTTAGGGTTAGGGTTAAGGTAATGGTAAGGGTCAGGCTTACGGTTAGGGTTAGGGTAAGGGTAAGGGTTAGGATTAGGGTTAGGGTTAGGTGTTAGGGTTAGGGTTAGGGTTAGGGTTAGGGTTAGGTGTAGGGTTAGGGTTAGGGTAAGGGTAAGGGTCAGGGTTAGGGTTAGGGTTAGGGATAGTTTTAGGGTTAGGGTTAGGGAAAGGTATGGGTTATGGTTAGGGTTATGGTTTGGGTTAGTTTTAAGGTTATGGTTAGGGTTAAGGTTATTGTTAGGTTTAGGGTTAGGATTAGGGTTAGGGTAAGGGTAAGGGTAACGGTTAGGGTTAGAGTTAGGTTTAGGGAAAGGGTAAGGGTTAGGGGTAGGTTTAGGATTACGGTAAGGATTAGGGTTAGGGTTAGTGGTAGGGTAAGGGTTAGGTTTAGGGTTAGGGTTGGGTTAAGGTTAGGGTTAGGGTTAGGGTAAGGGTAAGGTTTAGGGTTAGGGTTAGGGTTAGGGTAAGGGTAGGGGTTAGGGTTAGGGTTAGGGTTAGGTGTTAGGGTTAGGGTTAGGGTTAGGGTTAGGTTTAGGGTTACGGTTAGGGTAAGGGTAAGGGTTAGGGTTAGGGTTAGGTTTAGGGTAAGGGTTAGGGTTAGGGTTAGAGTTAGAATTAAGTTTAGGTTTAGGGTTTGGTTTAGGGTAAGGCTAAGGGTTAGGTTTGGGTTAGGTTTAGGGTTAGGGTTAGGGTTAGGGTTAGGGTTAGGGTTAGGGTTAGGTGTAGGGTTAGGTTTTGGGTTAGGGTTAGTTTTAGGGTTAGGGTTAGGGAAAGGTACGGGTTATGCTTAGGGTTAGGGTTAGGGTTAGGGTTAGGGTTAGGTTTAGGGTTACGGTTAGGGTAAGGGTAAGGGTTAGGGTTAGGGTTAGGTTTAGGGTAAGGTTTAGGGTTAGGGTTAGAGTTAGAATTAAGTTTAGGTTTAGGGTTTGGTTTATTTTCAGAGTTGGGGTTAGGTTAAGGGTAAGGGTTAGGGTTAGGGTTAGGGTTAGGGTTAAGGTTAGGGTTAGGGTTAGGGTAAGCGTAAGGGTTAGTTTAAGCATAAGGGTTAGGGTTAAGGTTAGGGTTAGGGTTATGGTTAGGGTTAGGTTTAGGGTTAATGTTAGGGTAAGGGTAAGGGTTAGGGTTTGGATTAGGTTTAGGGTTAGGGTAAGGGTTAGGGTTATGGTTATGGTTAGGTTTAGGGTTAGTGTTATGGTAAGGGTAAGGGTTAGGGTTTGGATTAGGTTTAGGGTTAGGGTAAGGGTTAGGGTTAGGGTTAGGGTTAGGTTTAGCGCTAGGGTTAGGGTAAGGGTAAGGGTTAGGGTTAAGGTTAGTGTTAGGGTTAGGTTTAGGGTTGGGTTAAGGTTAGGGTTAGGGTTAGGGCAAGGGTAAGGGTTAGGATTAGGGTTAGGGTTAGGGTATGGGTTAGGGTTAGGGTTAGTGTAAGAGTATCTGTTAGGTTTAGGGTTAGGGTTAGCGTTTGAGTAGGGGAAGGGTTAGGTTTAGGGTTCGGGTTAAGATAAGGGTAAGGGTTAGAGTTAGGTTTAGGGTTAGGTTTAGGGTAAGGGTTAGGGTTAGGTTTAGGGTAAGAGTAAGGTTTAGGGTTAGTGTTAGGGTTAGGGTTAGGGTAAGGGTTAGGGTTAGATTTAGGGATAGGCTAGGGTTTATGGTAAGGGTAAGTTTTAGCGTTAGTGTTAGGGTTAGGATAAGGGTAAGGATTAGGGTTAGGTTTAAGGTTAGGCTTAGGGTTTACGGTTAGGGTTAGAGTTAGGGTTAGGTTTAGGTTTAGGTTTAGGATAAGGGTTAGGGTTAGGTTTATGGTAAGAGTAAGGTTTAGGGTTAGGGTTAGGGTTAAGGTTAGGGTAAGGGTTAGGGTTAGGGTTAGGGATAGGGTAGGGTTTAGGGTAAGGTTAAGTGTTAGGGTTAGTGCTAGGGTTAGGATAAGGGTAAGGATTAAGGTTAGGTTTAATGTTAGGGTTAGGGTTTAGGGATAGGGTTAGGGTTAGGGTTAGGTTTAGGGTTAGGTTTAGGGTAAGGGTAAGGGTTAGGGTTAGGTTTAGGATTAGTGATAGGTTAGGGTAAGGCCGATTGTTATGATTAGGTATCGGGTTAAGTTTAGAGTTAGGGTTAGGGTTAGGGTTAGGTTTAGGGTTAGGGTTAGGGTAAGGGTACGTATTAGGGTTAGGGTTAGGGTTAGGTTAGGTTTAAGGTTAGGGTTAGGGTTAGGTTTAGGGTTACAGTTATGGTAAGGGTTAGGGTTTGGGTTAGAGTTAGAGTTAGGTTTAGGGTTAGGGTAAGGGTAAGGGTTAGGTTTATGGTTAGGGTTAGGATTATGGTAAGGGTTAGGGTTAGGGTTAGGGGTAGGGAAAGTGTTAGGGTTAGGGTTAGGGTTAGGGTAAGTTTTAGGGTTAGAGTTAGTGTTAGGGTAAGGGTAAGTGATAGGGTTAGGGTTAGGGTTAGGTTAAGTGTTAGGGTAAGGGTTAGGGTTAGTGTTAGGTTTAGGGTTAGGGCTAGGGTTAGGGTAAGGATTAGGGTTAGGGTAAGGGTTATGGTTAGGGTTAGGGTTAGGTTTAGGGTTAAGGTTAGGGTAAGGGTTAGGGTTAGGGCTATGGTTAGGGTTAGGGTTAGGTTTAAGGTTAGGGTTATGGTTAGGGTTAGTGATAGTTTTAGGGTTAGGGTTAGGGTAAGCCCGAGGGTTAGGGTTAGGTATCGGGTTAAGTTTAGTGTTAGGGTTAGGGTTAGTGTTAGGGTTAGGGTTAGGGTTAGGGTAAGCCAAGTGTTAGGGTTAAGGTTAGGGTTAGGTTAGGTTTAATGTTAGGGATAGGGTTAGGGTTAGGTGAAGGGTTAGGTTTAGGATTAGGGTAAGGGTTAGGGTTTGGGTTAGAGTTTGAGTTAGGTTTAGGTTTAGGGTACGGGTAACGGTAAGGGTTAGTGTAAGGGTTAGGGTTAGGGTTATGGTAAGGGTTAGGGTTAGGGTAAGTGTTAGGGTTAGGGTTAGGGTTAGGGTAAGTGTTAGGGTTAGGGTTAGGGTTAGGGTAAGTTTTAGGGTTAGTGTTAGGGTTAGGGTTAGGGTAAGTGTTACGGTTCGGGTTAGGGTTAGAGTAAGGTTTAGGGTTAGGGTTAGGGTTAGGGTAAGTGTTAATGTTAGGGTTAGGGTTAGGGTAAGTTTAAGGGTTAGAGTTAGGGTTAGTCTTTGGGTAAGTGTTAGGGTTAGGGTTAGGGTAAGTGTTAGGGTGAGGGTTAAGGTTAGGGTCAGGGTAAGGGTTAGGGTTAGGGTTAGGGTTAGGGTTAGCGCTAGGGTTAGATTAAGGGTAAGGGTTAGTGTTAGAGTTAGGGTTAGGGTATGGGTTAGGGTTAGGGTTAGGGTTAGGTTTAGGGTTACAGTAAGGTTAGGGTTAGAGGTAGGGTAAGGGTATGTGTTAGGGTTAGGCTTAGGGTTAGGGTTATGGTTAGGGTTAGTGTTAGGGTAGGGGTAAGGGTTAGGTTTAGGGTTTGGGTTAAGATAAGGGTAAGGGTTAGGGTTAGGGTTAGGTTTAGGGTAAGGTTTAGGGTTAGGTTTAGGGTAAGGGTAAGGTTTAGGGTTAGGGTTAGGGTTAGGGTTAGGGTTACGGTTAGCTTAAGGGTTAAGGTTAGGGTTAGGGATAGGGTAGGGTTTAGGGTAAGGGTAAGTGTTAGGGTTAGTGTTAGGGATAGGATAAGGGTAAGGATTAGGGTTAGGGTAGGGTTAGGGGTTCGGGTTAGGGTTAGGTTTAGGGTTAGGTTTAGGGTAAGGTTAAGGGTTAGGGTTAGGGTTAGGGTTAGTGATAGGTTTAGGGTTAGGGTAAGTGTTAGGGTTAGGGTTAGGTTTAGGGAAAGGGTTAGGGTTAGGGGTAGGGTTAGGGTAAGGTTAAGGGTTAAGGTTAGGGTTAGGGTTAGGGTAAGTTTTAGGGTTAGAATTAGGGTTAGGGTAAGGGTTAGGTTTAGGGTTAGGGTAAGGGTTAGGGTTAGGGTTAGGTTTGGGGTTGGTTTTAATTTTAGGGTTAGGGTTAGGATAAGCGTAATGGTTAGGGTTAGGGTTAGGGTAAGTGTTAGGGTTAGGGTTAGGGTTAGGGTTAGGGCCAGGGTTAGGGTTAGGGTAAGGGTTAGGGTTAGGGTTAGGGTTAGTTTTAGGGTTATGGTTAGGGTTAGGGTTAGGGTAAGTGTTAGGGTTAGGTTTCGGATTAGCGTTAGCTTAAGGTAAGGGTTAGGGTTAGGTTTAGGGTTAGGGTGAGGCTTAGGGTTAGGGTTATGGTTAGGCTTAGGGTAAGAATAAGGGTTAGGATTAAGGTTAGGTTTAGGGTTAGGGTTAGGGTTCGGGTTAGGGTTAAGGTTAGGGTTAGGGTTAGTGTAAGGGTAACGGTTAGGGTTAGGGTTAGGGTTAGGTTTAAGGTTAGGGTAAGGGTAAGGGTTAGCGTAGGGTTAGGGTTAGGATTAGGATTAGGGGAAGGGTTAGGTTTAGGGTTAGGGCTAGGGTTAGGGTAAGGATTAGGGTTAGGGTAAGGGTTATGGTTAGGGTTAGGGTTAGGTTTAATTTTAGGGTTGGGGTTAGGTTTATGGTTACGGTTAGGGTGAGGGTTAGGGTTAGGGCTATGGTTAGGGTTAGGGTTAGGTTTAAGGTTAGGGTTAGGGTTAGGGTTAGGGTTAGGTTTAAGGTAAGGGTAAGGGTTAGGGTTAGGGTTAGGGTTAGTGATAGGTTTAGGGTTAGGGTTAGGGTAAGCCCGAGGGTTAGGGTTAGGTATTGGGTTAAGTTTAGAGTTAGGGTAGGGTTAGTGTTAGGTTTAGGGTTAGGGTTAGGGTAAGCCAAGTGTTAGGGTTAAGGTTAGGGTTAGGTTAGGTTTAATGTTAGGGATAGGGTTAGGGTTAGGGTAAGGGTTAGGTTTAGGATTAAGGTAAGGGTTAGGGTTTGGGTTAGAGTTAGAGTTAGGTTTAGGTTTAGGGTAAGGGTAACGGTAAGGGTTAGGGTAAGGGTTAGGGTTAGGGTAATGGTAAGGGTTAGGGTTAGGGTTAGGGTTATGTTTGGGGTAAGTGTTAGGGTTAGGGTAAGTGTTAGGGTTAGGGTTAGGGTTAGGGTAAGTTTTAGGGTTAGAGTTAGTGTTAGGGTAAGGGTAAGAGATAGGGTTAGGGTTAGGGTTAGGGTTAGGGTTAGGGTTAGGGTTAGGTTTAGGGTTAGGGTTAGGGCCAGGGTTAGGTTTAGGGTTAGGTTTAAGGCCAGGGTTAGGGTTAGGGTTAGGATAAGGGTTAGGGTTAGGGTTAGGGTTAGGTTTAGGGTTAGGTTTAGGGTTAGGGTTAGGGTTAGGGTTAGGGTAAGGGTAAGGTTTAGGGTTAAGGTTAGGGTTAGAGTTAGGATTAGTGTTAGGGTTAGGGTAAGTGTAAGGGTTATGGTTAGGTTTAGGTTTAGGATTAGGGTGAGGGGAATGATTAGGGTTAGGGTTACAGTTAGGGTTGGGGTTATGGTAAGGGTAAGTTTTAGGGTTAGGGGTAGGGTTAGGATAAGGTTAAGGGTTATGGTTATGGTTATGGTTAGGTTTAGGGGTTAGGGTTAGGGTTAGGTTTAGGGGTTCGTTTTAGGTTTACGGTATTGTTAGGGTTAGGTATAGGGTTAGGGTAAGGGTTACGGTATGGGTTAGGGTTAGGGTTAGGGTTAGGGTTAGGGTTAGGGTTACATGTAGGTTTAGGGTTAGGTTAAGGGTAAGGGTCAGGGTTAGGGTTAGGGTTAGGGTTAGGTTTAGGGTTAGGGTTAGGGAAAGTTACGGGTTAGGGTTAGGGTTAGGGTTTGGGTTAGGTTTAAGGTTTGGGTTAGGGTTAGGCTTAGTGTTAGGTTTAGGATTAGGTTTAGGGTTAGGGTAAGGGTAAGGGTTAGGGTTAGGGTTCGGGTTAGGGAAAGGGTAAGTGTTAGGGGTAGGGTTAGGGTTAGGGTTAGGGTTTAGTTTAGAGTTAGGGTTAGGGTTAGGGTTAGGGATAGGGTAGGTTTTAGGGTAAGGGTATGTGTTAGGGTTAGTGTTAGGGTTAGGATAAGGGTAAGGATTAGGGTTAGGGTTAGGGTTAGGCGTTAGGGTTAGGGTTAGGGTTAAAGTTAGGGTTAGGGTAAGGGTAAGGTTTAGGATTAGGTTTAGGGTTAGTGATAGGTTTAGGGTTAGGGTTAGGGTAAGTGTGAGGGTTAGGGTTAGGGATAGGGTTAAGTTTAGATTTCGGGGTAGAGTTAGGTTGCAGGTTAGGGTTAGGGTAAGGGTAAGGGTTAGTGTTAGGGTTTGGGTTAGGGTAAGTGTTAGGTTTCGGGTTAGGGTTAGGGTAAGGTTTAGGGTTAGGGTTAGGGTAAGTTTAAGGGTTAGAGTTAGGGTTAGGGTTAGGGTAAGTGTTAGGGTGAGGGTTAGGGATAGGGTTAGGGTAAGGGTTAGGGTTAGGGTTAGGGTAGGGTTAGGGTTAGCGCTAGTGTTAGAGTTAGGGTAAGGGTAAGGGTTAGGGTTAGGGTTTGGGTTAGGTTTAGGATTGGGTTTAAGTTTAGGGTTAGGGTTAGCATAAGCGTAATGGTTAGGGTTAGGGTAAGTGTTAGGGTTAGGGTTAGGGTTAGAGTAAGTGTTAGGGCCAGGGTTAGGGTTAGGGTAAGGGTTAGGGTTAGGGTTAGGGTTAGGTTTACGTTTATGGTTAGGGTTAGGGTTAGGGTAAGGTTTACGGTAAGGTTTCGGTTTAGGGTTAGCGTAAGGGTAAGGGTAAGTGTTAGGTTTAGGGTTAGGGTTAGGCTTAGGGTTAGGGTTATTTTTAGGGTTAGGGTAAGGATAAGGGTTAGGATTAGGGTTAGTGAAAGGGTAAGTGTTAGGGTTAGGGTTAGGGTTAGGTTTAAGATTAGGGTAAGGGTAAGGGTTACGGTAGGGTTAGGTTAGGGTTAGGGTTAGGGGAAGGGTTAGGCTTAGAGTTAGGGTTAGGGTTAGGGTAAGGATTAGGGTTAGGGTAAGGGTTATGGTTATGGTTAGGGTTAGGGTAAGGATTAGGGTTAGGGTAAGGGTTATGGTTAGGGTTAGGATTAGGGTAAGTATTAGGGTGAGGGTTAGGGTTAGGTTTAGGGTTAGGGTTAGGGTAAGGATTAGGGTAAGGATTAGGGTTAGGGTTAGGGTTATGGTTAGTGTTAGGATTACGGTAAGGATTAGGGTGAGGGTTAGGTTTAGGTTTAGGGTTAGGGTTAGGGTTAGGGTTAGGGTAAGGGTAAGGATTAGGGTTAAGGTTAGGTTTAGAGTTAGGATTAGTGTTAGGGTTAGGGTAAGTTTTACGGTTAGGTTTAGTGTTAGGGTTAGCGTAAGGGTAAGGGTTAGGTTTAGGGTTAGTATTAGGCTTAGGGTTAGGGTTATGTTTAGGGTTAGGGTAAGGAAAAGGATTAGGGTTAAGATTAGGTTTAGGGTTAGGGTTAGGGTTCGGGTTAGGGTTAAGATTAGGGTTAGGGTTAGTGTAAGGATAAGGGTTAGGGTTAGGGTTAGGGTTAGGTTTAAGGTTAGGGTAAGGGTAAGGGTTAGGGTATGGTTAGGGTTAGGGTTAGGGGAAGGGTTAGGGTTAGGGTTAGGGTTAGGGTTGGTGTTAGGGTAAGCGTAAGTTTTAGGGTTAGGTGTAGGGTTAGGAAAAGGGTAAGGGTTATGGTTATGGTTATGGTTAGGCTTAGGGGTTAGTGTGAGAGTTAGGGTTGTCGGTTAGGTTTAGGGTTAGTGGCAGGGCTAGGGTTAGGTTTAGGGTTACGGTAAGGGTAAGTGTTAGGCTTAGGGTTAGGGTACGGTTAGTTTTAGGGTAAGGATTAGAGTTAGGGTAAGGGTTATTGTTAGGGTTGTGGTTAGGTTTAGAGTTGGGGTAAAGGTTAGGGTTAGGGATTGGATAATGGTAAAGTTCAGAGTTAGGGTTAGGGTTAGTGTAAGTGTAAGGGTTAGGGTTCGGGTTAGGGTTAGGTGTTAGGGTTAGGGTTAGGGTTAGGTGTAGGGTTAGTATTAGGGTAAGGGTAAGGTCAGGGTTAGGTTTAGGGGTAGGGTTAGGTTTAGGGTTAGGGTTAGGGAAAGGTACGGGTTAGGGTTAGGGTTAGGGTTTGGGTTAGGTTTAAGCTTCGAATTAGTGTTAGGGTTAGGGTTAGGTTTAGGGTTAGGTTTAGGGTTAGGGTAAAGGTAAGGGTTAGCGTTAGGGTTAGGGTTAGGGAAAGGGTAAGGGTTAGGAATAGGGTTAGGGTTAGGGTAAGGTTTAGGGTTAGGTTTAGTGTGAGGGTAAGGGTAAGGGTAACGGTTAGGATTAGGGTGAGGGTAAGGGTAAGTGTTAGGGTTAGGGTTAGGATGAGGGTTAGGGTAAGGGTAATGGTAAGGGTTAGGGTTAGTGTGAGGGTTAGGGTAAGGGTAAGGGTTAGGGTTAGGGTTAGTGTAAGGGTAAGTGTTAGGGTTAGGGTTAGGATTAGGGTTAGGGTAAGGGTAATGGTAAGGGTTAGGGTTAGTGTGAGGGTTAGGGTAAGGGTAAGTGTTAGGGTTAGGGTTAGGGTTAGTGTTAGGGTAAGGGTTAGGGTTAGGTTTACAGTTAGGGTTAGGTTTAGGTTTAGGGTTAGGGTTAACGTTAGGGTAAGGGTAAGGGTTATGGTTAGGGTTAAGGTAAGGGTAAGGTTTCGGGTTAGGGTTAGGGTTAGGTTTAGGGTAATGGTTAGGGTTAGGTTTAGGGTAAGGGTAAGGGTTAGGGTTAAGTTTAGAGTTAGGGTTAGGGTTAGGGTTAGGGTTAGGCTTAGGGTTAGGGTTAGGGTAAGGGTAAGGGTTATGTTTGGGGTTATGGTTATGTTTTGGATTAAGGTTAGTGTTAGGCTTAGGGTTAGGGCTTGGGTTAATTTTAAGCTTCGGCTTAGTGTTAGGGTTAGGGTTAGGTTTAGGGTTAGTTTTAGGGTTAGGATAAAGGTAAGGGTTAGGGTTAGGGAAAGGGTAAGGGTTACGGATAGGGTTAGGGTTAGGGTAAGGATTAGGGTTAGGGTTAGTATGAGGGTAAGGGTTAGGGTTAGGGTTAGGGTTGGGTTAAGGTTAGGGTTAAGGTTAGGGTAAGAGTAAGGGTTAGGGTTAGGGTTATGCTTGGGTTAAGGTTGGGTTTAGGGTTAGGGTTAGGGTTAGGTTTAGGGTTAGGTTTAGGCTTAGGGTAAGGCTAAGGGTTAGGTTTAGGGTTAGGGTTAGGGAAAGGGTAAGGTTTAGGGGTAGGGTTAGGGTTAGGTTCAGGGTTAGGTTTAGTGTTAGGGTAAGTGTAAGGGTAAGGGTTAGGGTTAGGGTTAGGGTTAGGTTAAGGTAAGGGTTAGGGATAGGGTTAGGGTTAGGGAAAGGGTAAGTGTTAGTGTTAGGGTTAGGGTTAGTGTTAGGGTAAGGGTTAGGGTTAGGTTTAGAGTTAGGGTTAGGGTAAGGGCAAGGGTTAGGTTTAGGGTTAGGATTAGGGTAAGGATAAGGGTTAGGGTTAAGGTAGGGTTAGGGTTAAATTTAGGGTTAGGTTTAGTGTCAGGGTTAGTGCCAGGTTTAGGTTAAGGGTTAGGTTTAGGGTTAGGTTTAGGGTAAGGGTAATGGTTAGGATTAGGGTTAGGGTTAGTGATAGGTTTAGGGTTAGGGTTAGGGTAAGGGCGAGGGTTAGGGTTAGGGATAGGATTAAGTTTAGAGTTAGGGTTAGGGTTAGGTTTAGTGTTAGGGTTAGGGTAAGGGTAAGGGTTAGGGTTATGGTTAGGGTTAGGGTTAGGTTTAAGGTTAGGGTTAGGGTTGGTAAGGGTTGGGGTTAGGATTAGGGTAAGGGTTAGGGTTTGGGTTAGGGTTTGAGTTAGGTTTACGGTTAGAGTAAGGGTAAGAGTTAGGGTTAGGGTTAGGGTTAGGTTAAGGGTTAGGATTAGAGGTTATGGTTAGTGTTAGGGTTAGGATTAGGGTAAGGGTTAGGGTTAGGGTGAGGGTTAGGGTAAGGGTTAGGGTTAAGGTAAGTGTTAGGGTTAGGGTTACCTTTAGGGTAAGTGTTAGGGTTAGGGTTAGGGTTAGTGTAAGGTTAAGTATTAAGGTTAGGGTTAGGGTTAGGGTAAGTTTGAGGGTTAGAGTTAGGGTTAGGGTAAGGGTTAGGGTTAGGGTTAGGGTTAGGGTTAGGGTTAGGGTAAGTATTAGGGTAAGGGTAAAGGTTAGGTTTAGGTTTAGGTTTGGGGTTAAGTTTAGGGTTACGTTTAGGATAAGCGTACTGGTTAGGGTTAGGGTTAGGGTAAGTGTTAGGGTTAGGGTTAGGGTAAGGGTTAGGTTTAGGTTTAGGGTTAGGGTAAGGGTTAGGGTTAGGGTTAGGGTTAGGGTAAGTGTTAGGTTTAGGGTTAGGGTTAGGGTAAGGGTAAGGATAAGGGTTAGGGTTAGGGATTATGTTAGGTTTATGGTTAGGGTTAGTGTTAGGGTTAGGGTAAGTGTTAGGGTTAGGGTTAGGTTTACGGTAATTGTAAGTGTTAAGTTTAGGGTTAGGGTTAGGGTAAGGTTTAGGGTTAGGGTTAGGGTAAGGGTAAGTGTTAGGGTTTGGATTAGGGTTAGGGTAAGTGTTAGGGTAATTGTTAGGGTTAGGGTTAGGGTAAGTGTTAGGGTTAGGGTTAGGGTTAGGTTTAGGGTAAGGGTAAGGGTTAGGGTTAGGATTAGGGTTGGGGTTAGGGTTAGGGTAAGGGTATTTCTTAGGGTTATGGTTAGGGTTGGTGTTTGGGTTATGGTTAGCCTTATGGTAGGGGTAAGGGTTAGGTTTAGGGTTAGGGTTAAGATAAGGGGAAGGGTTAGGGCTAGGGTTAGGGTTAGGTTTAGAGTAAGGGTTAGGGTTAGATTTAGGGTAAGGGTAAGGTTTAGGGTTAGGGTTAGGGTTAGGGTAAGGGTTAGGGTTAGGGTTAGGTTAAGGTTCGGTTTAGGGTAAGGGTAACGGTTAGGGGTAGGGTTAGGGTTAGTGATAGGTTCAGGGTTAGGGTTAGGGTAAGGGGGAGGTTTAGGGTTAGGCATAGGATTAAGTTTAGAGTTCGGGTAAGGTTTAGGGCTAGGTTTAGGCTTACGGTTAGGGTAAGGGTAAGGGTTAGGGTTATGTTTAGGGTTAGGGTTAGGTTTAAGATTAGGGTTAGGGTTAGGGTTAGGATTAGGGTAAGGTTTAGGGTTAGGGTTAGGGTTAGGGTTGGGTTAAGGTTAGGGTTAGGTTTAGGGTTAGGGTTAGGGTTAGGGTAAGGTTTAGGGTTAGGGTAATGCTAAGGGTTAGGTTTAGGGTTAGGGTTAGGGAAAGGGTAAGGTTTAGGGGTAGGGTTAGGGTTAGGTTTAGGGTTAGGGTTAGGGTTAGGGTTAGGGTTAGGTTTAGGGTTAGGGTAAGGGTACGGATTAGGGTTAGGGTTAGGGTTTGATTTAGGTTTAAGGTTAGTGTTAGGGTTAGGATTAGGGTTAGGTTTAGGGTTAGGTTTAGGGTTAGGGTAAGGTAAGGGTTAGGATTAGTGTTAGGGTTAGGGAAAGGGTAAGGGCTAGTGGTTGGGTTAGGGTTAGGGTTAGGGTAAGGATTATTGTTAGTGTTAGTGTTAAGGTAAGGTTTAGGGTTAGGGTTAGGGTTGGGTTAAAGTTAGGGTTAGGGTTAGGGTAAGATTAAGGGTTAGGGTTAGGGTTAGGGTTAGGTTTGGGTTAAAGTTAGGGTTAGGGTTAGGGTTAGGGTTAGGTTTAGGGTTAGGTTTAGGGTTAGGGTAAGGGTAAGTGTTAGGTTTAGGGTTAGGTTTAGGGAAACGGTAAGGGTTAGTGGTAGGGTTAGGGTTAGGTTTAGGGTTAGGGATAGGGTAAGGATAAGAGTTTGGGTTAGGGATAGGGTTATTGTTCGGTTTAGGTTCATAGGGTAAGGTAAGGGTTAGGATTAGTGTTAGGGTTAGGGAAAGGGTAAGGGCTAGTGGTTGGGTTAGGATTAGGGTTAGGTAAGGGTTAGGGTTAGGGTTAGGGTTAAGGTTAGGGATAGTATTAGGGTAAGGGTAAGGGTAAGGGTTATGGTTAGGGTTAGGGGTAGGATTAGGGTAAGGGTAAGGGTAAGGGTTAGGGTTAGGGTTACGTTTAGGTTAAGGGTAAGGGTTAGGTTTAGGGTTAGGGTTAGTGTTAGGGTAAGGGTTAGGCTAAGGATAAGGGTTAGGGTTAACGTTAGGGTTAGGATTAGGTTTAGGGTTAGTTTTAGGATTAGGGTTAGGGTAAGGGTAAGGTTAGGGTTAGGATTAGGGTTACTGTTAGGGTTAGGGTTAGGGGAAGTGTTAGGGTTAGGGTTAGGGTTAGGCTAGGTGTTAGGGTCAGGGTAAGTGTTAGGGTTAGGTTTAGTGTTAGGATAAGGGTAAGAATTAGGGTTAGGGTTAGGTTTAGTGTAAGGGTTGGGGTTAGGATTAGGGTTAGAGTTAGGTTTAGGGTTAGGGTAAGGGTAAGGATTAGGGTTAGAGTTAGGGTCAGGGTTATGTTAAGGGTTAGGTTGAGGGGTTAGGGTTAGGGTTAGGGTTAGGATTAGGGTAAGGCTTCGGGTTAGGGTTAGGGTTAGGGTAAGTGTTAGGGTTAGGGTTAGGGTTATGGTAAGGGTTAGTGTTAGTGTTAGGGTTAGGGTTAGGGTTAGGATAAGTGTTAGGGTAAGGGTTAGGGTTAGGGTTAGGTTTAGGGTTGGGTTAAGTTTAGGGTCAGGGTTAGTATAAGGGTAATGGTTAGGGTTAGGTTTAGGGTAAGTCTTAGGGTTAGGGTTAGGGTTAGGGTTAGGGTTAGGGTTAGGGTAAGGGTAAGGGTTAGGGTTAGCTTTAGGTGTTAGGGTTAGGGTTAGGGTTAGAGTTAGGCTGAGTTTTAGGGTTAGGGTTAGGGTAAGGATAAGGATTAGGGTTAGGGTTAATGTTAGGTTTATGGTTAGTGTTAGGTTTAGGTTTAGGTTTAGGGTAAGGGTAAGGGTTAGGGTTAGGGTTAGTGTTAGGGTTAGGCTTAGGGTTAGGCTTAGGGTTACGGTTAGGGTAAGGGTTAGGGTTAGGTTTAGGGTTAGTGTTAGGGTAAGGGTAAGTGTTAGGTTTAGGGTTAGGGTTAGGGTTAGGGTTAGCGTAAGGGAAAGGGTTAGGGTTAAGGTTAGGTTTAGGGTTAGGTTTAGGGTTAGGGGTAAGGTCAGGGTAAGGATAAGTGTTTAGGGTTACGGTAAAGGTAAGGGTTAGGGTTAGGGTAAGGGTATGTGTTACGTTTAGGTTTAGGGTTAGGGTTAGGGTTAGAATTAGCGTTAGGGTAATGGTAAGTGTTAGGGTTAGGGTTAGGGTTAGGGTTAGGGTAATGGTTAGGGTTAGGGTTAGGGATGGGGTTAGGGTAAGGTTAAGTGTTAAGGGTTAGGGTTGGGATAAGGATAAGGGTTAGGGTTATTGTTACTGTTAGGGGTTAGCGTTAGTGTTAGGCTTAGGGTTAGGTTTAGGTTTAGGGTTAGGGTTAAGTTAAGGGTAAGGGTTAGGGTTAGGATTAGGGTTAGTCTTAGGGTAAGGTTTAGGGTTAGGGTTAGGGTTAGGTTTAGGTTTAGGGTTAGGGTTAGGGTAAGGGTAATAGTTAGGGTTAGGGTTAGGGTTAGGTTTAGGGTTGGGGTTAAGGTTAGGTTTAGGGTTAGGGTAAAGGTAAGTGTTAGGGTTAGGGTTAGGGTTAGGGTAAGCGTTAGGGTTAGGGTTAGGGTTAGGTTTAGGTTTAGGGTTACGGTTAGGGATAGGGTTAGTGTTTGGGTAAGGGTAAGTGTTAGGGTTAGGGTTAGGTTTAAGGTAAGGGTAAGGGTTAGCGTTAGGGTAAGGGAAGGGTTAGCGTTAGGGTTCGGGTTAAGGTAAGGGTAAGGTTAAGTTTTAGGGTTAGGTTTAGGGTTAGGGTTAGGGTTAGGGTAAGAATAAGGGTTAGGGTTAAGTTTACGATTATGGTTAGGGTTAGGTTTAGGTTTATGTTGAGGGTTAGGGTGAGGGTAAGGGTAAGTGTTAGGGTTAGGTTTAGGGTTAGGGTTAGGGTAAGGATAAGAGTTAAGGTTAGGGTTGGTGTTAGTTTTAGGTTTAGGGGTAGGGTTAGATTTAGGGTAAGGTTAAGTGTTAGGGTTAAGGTTAGGGTTAGGGGTAGGTTTAGGGTTAGGGTTAGGGTTAGGGTAAGGGTAAGGGTTAGGGTTAGGATTAGTGTTAGGGTTAGGGTTAGGGTTAGGCTTAGGGTTACAGTAAGGTAAGGGTAAGGGTTAGGGTTAGGGTTGCGGTTAGGTTTAGGGTAAGAGAAAGGGTTAGGATTAGGGTTAGGGTTAGGTTTAGGGTTAGGGTAAGTGTAAGGGTTAGGTTTAGGTTTACGGTTAGTGTTCGGGAAAGGGTTCGGGTTAGGTTAGGGTAAGGGTAAGGGATAGGGTTATGGTAGGGTTAGTGTTAGGATAAGGTTAGGGTTAGGGTTAGGGTTAGGATAAGGGTAAGGTTAGGTTTAGGTTTAGGGTTAGGTTTAGTTTTAGGGTTAGGATGAGGGTTAGGGTAAGGATAAAGGTTATGGTTAAGGTTAGGTTTAGGGTTAGGATAAGGGTTAGGTTTAGGGTTAGGGTTAGGGTAAGGGTAAGGGTTAGAGTTAGGATTAGGATTAGGTTTAGGGTAAGGGTTATGGTTAGGGTTAAGGTTAGGTTTAGCGCTAGGGTTAGGGTAAGTGTAAGGGTTAGGCTTAGGGCTAGGGTTACGTTTAGGGTTGCGTTAAGGTTAGGGTTAGGGGTAGGGTAAGGGTAAAGTTTACGGTTAGGGTTAGGGTTAGGGTAAGTATTAGGGTAAGGGTAAAGGTTAGGTTTAGGTTTAGGTTTGGGGTTAAGTTTAGGGTTACGTTTAGGATAAGCGTACTGGTTAGGGTTAGGGTTAGGGTAAGTGTTAGGGTTAGGGTTAGGGTAAGGGTTAGGTTTAGGTTTAGGGTTAGGGTAAGGGTTAGGGTTAGGGTTAGGGTTAAGTTTATGGGTTAGGGTTAGGGTTAAGTTTATGGGTTAGGGTTAGGGTTAGGGTTAGGTTAAGGTTAGGTTTAGGGTAAGGGTTACGGTTAGGGTTAGGGTTAGGGTTAGTGATAGGTTTAGGGTTAGGGTTAGGGTAAGGGGGAGGGTTAGGGTTAGGTTTAGGCTTACGGTTAGGGTAAGGGTAAGGGTTAGGGTTATGTTTAGGGTTAGGGTTAGGTTTAAGATTAGGGTTAGGGTTAGGGTTAGGGTAAGGGTTAGGGTTAGGGTTAGGGTTGGGTTAAGGTTAGGATTAGGTTTAAGGTTAGGGTTAATGTAAGGTTTAGGGTTAGGGTAATGCTAAGGGTTCGGTTTAGGGTTAGGGATAGGGTTAGGGTTAGGGTTAGGTTTAGGATTAGGGTTAGGGTTAGGGTACGGATTAGGGTTAGGGTTAGGGTTTGGGTTAGGTTTAAGGTTATTGTTAGGGTAAGGGTTAGCGTTAGGTTAAGGGTTAGGGTAAGGTAAGGGTTAGGGTTAGTGTTAGGGTTAGGGAAAGGGTAAGGGCTAGGGGTAGGGTTAGGGTTAGGGTTAGGGTAAGGATTATTGTTAGTGTTAGTGTTAGGGTAAGGTTTAGGGTTAGGATTATTGTTGGGTTAGGGTTAGGGTAAGGGTAAGTGTTAGGTTTAGGGTTAGGGTTAGGGAAACAGTAAGGGTTAGGGGTAGGGTTAGGGTTAGTTTTAGGGTTAGGGTTAGGGTAAGGATAAGAGTTTGGGTTAGGGATAGGTTTATTGTTCGGTTTAGGTTCAGAGTTAGGCTTAGGGTAAGGGTAAAGGTTAGGGTTAGGATTAGGGCTAAGGTTAGGGATAGTATTAGGGTAAGGGTAAGGGTAAGGTTTAGGGTTAGGGGTAGGGGTAGGATTAGGGTAAGGGTAAGGTTTAGGGTTAGGGTTACGTTTAGGTTAAGGGTAAGGGTTAGGTTTAGGGTTAGGGTTAGTGCTAGGGTAAGGGTTAAGGTTAGGTTTAGAGTTAGAGTTAGGGTAAGGGTAAGGGTTCGGTTTAGGGTTAGGGTTAGATTTAGGGTTAAGGTTATGGTAAGGATAAGGGTTAGGGTTAAGTTTAGGGTTAGGGTTAGGTTTAGGGTTAGGTTTAGGATTAGGGTTAGGGTAAGGGTAAGGGTTAGGGTTAGGGTTAGGGTTAGGGTTAGGGTAAGGGTTAGGGTTAGGGTTAGAGTTAGGTTAAGGGTTAGGTTTAGGGTAAGGGTTAGGGTTAGGTTTAGGGTAAGTGTAAGGTTTAGGGTTACGGTTAGGGTTAGGGTTAGGGTAAGTGTTAGGGTTAGGGTTAGGTTTAGGCTACGGGTTAGGGTCAGGGTAAGTGTTAGGGTTAGGGTTAGTGTTAGGATAAGGGTAAGAATTAGGGTTAGGGTTAGGGGTTACGGTTAGTGTTAGGGTTAGGGGTAGGGTTAGTTATAGGTTTAGGGTTAGGGTTAGGGAAAAGGCAAGGGTTAGGGTTAGGTTTAGGGTTAAGTTTAGAGTTAGGGTTATTGTTAGGGTTAGGTTTAGGGTTAGGGTTAGGGTAAGGGTGAGGGTTAGGGTTGGGGTTATGGTTAGGGTTAGGTTTAAGGTTAGGGTTAGGGTTAGGGTTAGGGTTAGGGTTAGGGTAAGGGTTGAGGTTAGGGTTAGGGTTAGAGTTAGTTTTAGGGTTAGGGTAAGTGTAAGGATTAGGGTTAGAGTTACGGTCAGGGTTATGTTAAGGGTTAGGTTGAGGGGTTAGGGTTAGTGTTAGGGTTAGGAATTAGGGTAAGGCTTAGGGTTAGGTTTATGGTTAGGGTAAGTGTTAGGGTTAGGGTTAGGGTTATGGTAAGTGTTAGTGTTAGTGTTAGGGTTAGGTTTAGGGTTAGGATAAGTGTTAGGGTAAGGGTTAGGGTTAGGGTTAGGTTTAGGGTTGGGTTAAGTTTAGGGTCAGGGTTAGTATAAGGGAAATGGTTAGGGTTAGGGTTATGGTAAGTGTTAGGGTTAGGGTTAGGGTTAGGGTTAGGGTTAGGGTTAGGGTAAGGGTTAGGGTTAGCTTTAGGGGTTAGGGTTAGGGTTAGGGTTAGAGTTAGGGTGAGTTTTAGGGTTAGGTTTAGGGTAAGGATAAGGGTTAGGGTTAGGGTTAATGTTAGGTTTATGGTTAGTGTTGGGTTTAGGGTTAGGGTTAGGGTAAGGGTAAGCGTTAGGGTTAGGGTTAGAGTTTGGGTAACGGTAAAGGTTAGGGTTAGGTTTAGGGTTAGGGTTAGGGTAAGGGTAAGTGTTAGGTTTAGGGTTGGGGTTAGGGTTAGGGTTAGCGTAAGGGAAAGGGTTAGGGTTAAGGATAGGGTTAGGGTTAGGTTTAGGGTTAGGGGTAAGGTTAGGGTAAGGATAAGCCTTTAGGGTTACGGTAAAGGTAAGGGTTAGGGTTAGAGTAAGTGTATGTGTTAGGTTTAGGGTTAGGGTTAGGGTTAGGTTTAGAATTAGCGTTAGGGTAATGGTAAGTGTTAGGGTAAGGGTTAGGGTTAGGGTTAGGGTTAGGGATGGGGTTAGGGTAAGGTTAAGTGTTAGGGTTATGGTTAGGGTTAGGATAAGGGTAAGGGTTAGGGTTATTGGTAGTGTTAGGGGTTAGCGTTAGTGTTAGGCTTAGGGTTAGGTTTAGGTTTAGGGTTAGGGTTAGGGTCAAGTTAAGGGTAAGGGTTAGTGTTAGGGTTAGGATTAGGGTTAGTCTTAGGATAAGGTTTAGGGTTAGCGTTAGGGTTAGGTTTAGGTTTAGGGTTAGGGTTAGGGTAAGGGTAATAGTTAGGGTTAGGGTTAGGGTTAGGTTTGGGGTTGGGGTTAAGGTTAGGTTTAGGGTTAGGGTAAAGGTAAGTGTTAGGGTTAGGGTTAGGGTTAGGGTAAGCGTTAGGGTTAGGGTTAGGGTTAGGTTTAGGTTTAGGGTTACGGTTAGGAATAGGGTTAGTGTTTGGGTAAGGGTAAGTGTTAGGGTTAGGGTTAGGGTTAAGGTAAGGGTAAGGGTTAGCGTTAGGGTAAGGGAAGGTTTAGGGTTAGGGTTAGGGTTAAGGTAAGTGTAACGGTAAGTTTTAGGGTTAGGGTTAGGTTTAGGGTTAGGGTTAGGGTTAGGGTTAGGGTAAGGATAAGGGTTAGGGTTAAGTTTACGGTTATGGTTAGGGTTAGGGTTAGGGTTAGGTTTAGGTTTATGTTGAGGGTTAGGGTGAGCGTAAGGGTAAGGGTTAGGGTTAGGTATAGGGTTAGGATTAGGGTAAGGGTAAGGGTTAAGGTTAGGGTTGGTGTTAGGTTTAGGTTTAGGGGTAGGGTTAGGTTTAGGGTAAGGGTAAGTGTTAGGGTTAAGGTTAGGGTTAGGGGTAGGTTTAGGGTTAGGGTTAGGGTTAGGGTAAGGGTAAAGGTTAGGATTAGGATTAGTGTTAGGGTTAGGGTTAGGGTTAGGCTTAGGGTTACGGTTAGGGTAAGGGTAAGGGTTAGGGTTACGGTTACGGTTAGGTTTAGTGTAAGAGAAAGGGTTAGGATTAGGGTTAGGGTTAGGTTTAGGGTTAGGGTATGTGTAAGGGTTAGGTTTAGGTTTACAGTTAGTGTTAGGGTAAGGGTAAGGGTTAGGGTTATGTTTAGGTTTGGGTTAAGGTTAGGGTTAGGGTTAGGGTTAGGGTTAGGTTTACGGTTAGGTTTAGGGTTAGGGTAACGGTCAGGGTTATGTTTAGGGTTAGGTTTAGGGAAAGGGTAAGGGTTAGGGGAAGGGTTATGGTTAGGTATAGGGTTAGGGTTAGGGTAAGGATAAGAGTTAGGGTTAGGGATAGGGTTATTGTTCGGTTTAGGTTCAGAGTTAGGGTTAGTGTAAGGGTAAGGGTTAGGGTTAGGGTTAGGGTTAGGGTTAAGGTTAGGGATAGTGTTAGGGTAAGGGTAAAGGTAAGGGTTAGGGTTAGGTTTAGGGGTAGGATTAGGGTAAGGGTAAGGGTTAGGGTTAGGGTTAGGGTAACGGTTAGGGTTAGGGTTAGGGTAAGTGTTAGGGTTAGGGTTAGGGTAAGGGTAAGTGTTAGGGTTAGGGTTAGGTTTAGGGTTAGTGTTAGGGTAAGGGTTAGCGTTAGGGTAAGGTCAGGGTTAGGGTTATGGTTAGGGTTAAGGTAAGGGTAAGGGTAAGTTTTAGCGTTAGGGTTAGGTTTAGGGTTAGGGTAAGGGAATGGGTTAGGGTTAGGGTTAGGTTTAGGTTTAGGGTAAGGGTAAGGGTTAGGGTTAGGGTTAGGGTTAGGGTTAGTGTTAGGGTTAGGGTAAGAGTTAGGTTTAGGGTTAGGGTTAGGGTAGGCTTTACGATAAGTGTAAGTGTTAGGGTTAGGGTTAGGGTTAGGATAAGTGTAAGGGTGAGGGTTAGGTTTAGGATTTTGTTTAGGGTTAGGGTAAGGGTAAGGGTTAGGTTTAGGGTTAGGGTTAGCATAAGGGTTAGGGTTAGGGTAAGGGTTAGGGTTAGCGTTAGGGTTAGGGTTAGAGTTAGGTTTAGGGTTAGGGTAAGGGTAAGGGTTAGGGTTAGGGTTAGGGTAAGGGTTAGGGTTAGGATTAGGGTAAGAGTTAGGGTTAGGGTTAGGGTAAGGGTAAGTGTTAGGGTTAGAGTTAGGGTTAGGGTTAGGGGAAGGGTTAGGTTAGGGTTAGGGTTAGGGTAAGGGTAAGTGTTAGGGTTAGTTTAGTGTTAGGGTTAGGTTTAGGGTAAGGTTAAGTGTTAGAGTTAGTGTAAAGGTTAGGGAAAGGGTAAGGGTTAGCGTTAGGGTTAGGGTTAGGATAAGGTTTAGGGTTATCTTTAAGGTTAGGGTAAGGGTTAGGGTTCGGGTTAGCATTAAGGTTAGTATTAGGGTTAGGGTAAGGGTAAGGGTTAGGGTTAGAGTTTGGCTTAGGGTAAGGGTAAAGGTTAGGGTTAGAGTTAGGGTTAAGGTTAGGGTTAGGGTTAGGGAAGTGTTAGGGTAAGGGTTAGGGTTAGGTTTAGGTTTAGGGTAAGTATTAGGGTAAGGGTTAGGGTTAGGATTAAGTTAGGTTTGGGATTAAGTTTAGGGTTAGGGTTAGGGTAAGGGTAATGGTTAGGGTTAGGGTTAGGATTAGGTAAGTGTTAGGGTTAGAGTTAGGGTTAGGGTTAGGGTTAGGTTTAGGGTTAGTTTTAGGGTTAGGGTTAGGGTTAGGGTTAGGGTTAGGGTAAGGGAAAGTGTTAGGGTTAGGGTTAGGGTTAGGTTTAGGGTTAGGGTTAGCTTTATGGTTAGTGTTAGGGTAAGGGTAAGGCTTAGGATTAGGGTTAGGGTTAGGGTTAGGGTAAGGGTTAGGGTTAGGTTTAGAGTTAGGGTTAGGGTAAGGGCAAGGGTTAGCTTTAGGTTTAGGATTAGGGTTAGGGTTAGGGTTAGGGTTAGGTTAAGGTTAAAGGTTAGGGTTAGGGTTAGGGTTGGTGATAGGTTTAGGGTCAGGGTTAGGGTTAGGCTTGGGTTAAGGTTGGGTTTAGGGTTCGGGTTAGGGTTAGGTTTAGGGTTAGGTTTAGGCTTAGGGTAAGGCTAAGGGTTAGGTTTAGGGTTAGGGTTAGGGAAAGGGTAAGGTTTAGGTGTAGGGTTAGGTTATGTTTAGGTTTAGGGTTAAGGTTAGGGTTAGGGTAAGGATAAGGTTTAGGGTTAAGGTTAGGTTTAGGGTTAGGGTTAGAGTTCGTTTTAGGGTTAAGATTAGGGTTAGGGTTAGTGTAAGGATAAGGGTTAGCTTTAGGGTTAGGGTTAGGTTTAAGGTTAGGATAAGGGTAAGGGTTAGGGTCAGGTTAGGGGTAGGGTTAGGTTTAGGGTTAGGGGAAGGTTTAGGGTTAGGTTTAGGGTTAAGTTTAGAGTTAGTGTTAGGGTTAGGGTTAGAGTTAGGGTAAGGGTAAGGGTTAGGTTTGGGGTTATGGTTATGGTTAGGTTTAAGGTTAGGGTTAGGGTAAGAGTTAGGGTTAGGTTTAGGGTAAGGGTAAGGTTTAGGGTTAGGGTTAGGGTTAGTGATAGGTTTAGGGTTAGGGTTAGGGTTGTGGCGAGGGTTAGGGTTAGGGATAGCGTTATGTTTAGAGTTAGGGTTAGGGTTAGGTTAAGGGTTAGGGTTAGGGTAAGGGTTAGGGTTATGGTTAGGGTTAGGGTTAGGTTTAAGGTTAGGGTTAGGGTTAGCGTTAGGTTAAGGTTTAGGGTTAGGGTTAGGATTAGGGTAAGGGTTAGGGTTTGGGTTGGCGTTAGAGTTAGGTTTAAGGTTAGGGTAAGGGTAAGAGGTAGGTTTAGGTTTAAGGGTAGGTTAAGGGTTAGGGTTAGAGGTTAGGATTAGTGCTAGGGTTAGGATTAGGGTAAGGGTTAGGGTTAGGGTGAGGGTTAGGGTAAGGTTTATTGTTAGGGTAAGTGTTAGGGTTAGGGTTATGGTTAGGGTAAGGGTTAGGGTTAGGGTTAGGGTTAGTGTAAGGTTAAGTGTTAAGGTTAGGGTTAGGGTTAGGTTAAGTTTTAGGGTTAGAGTTTGGGTTAGGGTTAGGTTTAGGGTTGGGGTTAAGTTTAGGGTTAGGTTTAGGATAAGCGTAATGGTTAGGGTTAGGGTTAGGGTAAGTGTTAGTGTTAGGGTTAGTGTTAGGGCAGGGTTAGGGCCACGGTTAGGGTTAGGGCAAGGGTTAGGGTTAGGGTTAGGGTTAGTTTTAGGTTTATGGTTAGGGTTAGGGTTAGGGTAAGGGTTACGGGTAGGTTTCGGGTTTGGGTTAGCGTAAGGGTAAGGGTAAGGGTTACGTTTAGGGTTAGGGTTAGTCTTAGCGTTAGGGTTATGGTTAGGGTTAGGGTAAGGATAAGGGTTCTGATTAAGGTTAGGTTTAGAGTTAGTGTTAGGGTTCGGGTTAGGGTTAAGGTTAGGGTTAGTTTTAGTGTAAGGGTAAGTGTTAGGGTTAGGGTTAGGGTTAGGTTTAAGGTTAGGGTAAGGGTAAGGGTTACGGTAGGGTTAGGGTTAGGGTTAGGGTTAGGGGAAGGGTTAGGTTAGGTTTAGGGTTAGGGTTAGGCTAAGGATTAGGGTTAGGGTAAGGGTTATGGTTAGGGTTAGGGTTAGGGTAAGGATTAAGGTAAAGATTAGGGTTAGGTTAAGGGTTATGGTTAGGGTCAGTATTAGCGTAAGGATTAGGGTTTGGGTTAGGGTTAGGTTTAGGGTTAGGGTTAGGGAAGGGTTAGGGCCACGGTTAGGGTTAGGGTAAGGGTTAGGGTTAGGGTTAGGGTAAGTTTTAAGGTTATGTTTAGGGTTAGGTTTAGGGTAAGGTTTACGGTTAGGTTTAGTGTTAGGGTTAGGGTAAGGGTAAGGGTTAGGTTTATGGATAGTATTAGGCTTAGGGTTAGGGTTATGGTTAGGGTTAGGGTAAGGATAAGGGTTAGGGTTAAGGTTAGGTTTAGGGTTAGGGTTAGGGTTGCGGTTAGGGTTAAGATTAGGGTTAGGGTTAGTGTAAAGATAAGGGTTAGGGTTAGGTTTAGGGTTATGTTTAAGGTTAGGGTAAGGGTAAGGGTTAGGGTCGGGTTAGGGTTAGGATTAGGTTTAGGGTTATGGTTAGGGTTAGGGTTAGGGTAAGGGTTACGGTTAGGTTTCGGGTTAGGGTTAGCGCAAGGGTAAGGGCAAGGGTTAGGTTTAGGGTTAGGGTTAGGCTTAGGTTTAGTGTTATGTTTAGGGTTAGGGTAAGGATAAGGGTTAGGATTAAGGTTAGGTTTAGGGTTAGGGTTAAGGTTTGGGTTAGGGTTAAATTTAGGGTTAGGGAAAGGATAAGGGTAAGGGTTAAGTTTAGGTTTAGGGTTAGGGTTAGAGTTCGGGTTAGGGTTAAGATTACGGTTAGGGTTAGTGTAAGGATAAGGGTTAGGGTTAGGGTTAGGTTTAAGGTTAGGGTAAGGGTAAGGGTTAGGGTCGGGTTAGGGTTAGGGTTAAGTTCAGTGTTAGGGGAAGGTTTAGGGTTAGGGTTAGGGTTAAGTTTAGAGTTAGGGTTAGGGTTAGGGTTAGGCTTAGGGTTAGAGTTAGGGTAAGGGTAAGGGTTAGGTTTGGGGTTATGGTTATGGTTAGGTTTAAGATTAGGGTTAGGGTTAGAGTTAGGGTTAGGGTAAGAGTTAGGGTTAGGGTTAGGTTTAGGGTAAGGGTAAGGGTTAGGGTTAGGGTTAGGGTTAGTGATAGGTTTAGGGTTAGGGTTAGGGTTGTGGCGAGGGTTAGGGTTAGGGATAACGTTAAGTTTAGAGTTAGGGATAGGGTTAGGTTAAGGGTTAGGGTTAGGGTAAGGGTAAGGGTGAGGGTTATGGTTAGGGTTAGAGTTAGGTTTAAGGTTAGGGTTAGGGTTAGGGTTAGGGTAAGGGTTAGGGTTAGGGTTAGGGTTAGGGTAAGGGTTAGGGTTTGGGTTAGGGTTAGAGTTAGGTTTAAGGTTAGGGTAAGGGTAAGAGGTAGATTTAGGGGTAGTGTTAGGATAAGGGTTAGGGTTAGAGGTTAGGGTTAGTGTTAGGGTTAGGATTAGGGTAAGGGTTAGGGTTAGGGTGAGGGTTAGGGTAAGGGTTAGGGTTAGGGTAAGTGTTAGGGTTAGGGTTATGGTTAGGGTAAGGGTTAGGGTTAGGGTTAGGGTTAGTGTAAGGTTAAGTGTTAAGGTTAGGGTTAGGGTAAGGGTAAGTTTTAGGGTTAGAGTTTGGGTTAGGGTTAGGTTTAGGGTTGGGGTTAAGTTTAGGGTTAGGGTTAGGATAAGCGTAATGGTTAGGGTTAGGGTTAGGGTAAGTGTTAGGGTTAGGGTTAGTGTTAGGGCAGGGTTAGGGCCACGGTTAGGGTTAGGGCAAGGGTTAGGGTTAGGGTTAGGTTTAGGTTTATGGTTAGGGTTAGGGTTAGGGTAAGGGTTATGGCTAGGTTTCGGGTTTGGGTTAGCGTAAGGGTAAGGGTAAGGATTAGGTTTAGGGTTAGGGTTAGGCTTAGCGTTAGGGTTATGGTTAGGGTTAGGGTAAGGATAAGGGTTCTGATTAAGGTTAGGTTTAGAGTTAGGGTTAGGGTTCGGTTTAGGGTTAAGGTTAGGGTTACTTTTAGTGTAAGGGTAAGTGTTAGGGTTAGGGTTAGGGTTAGGTTTAAGGTTAGGGTAAGGGTAAGGGTTACGGTAGGGTTAGGGTTAGGGTTAGGGTTAGGGGAAGGGTTAGGTTAGGGTTAGGGTTAGGGTAAGGGTAAGTGTTAGGGTTACGGTTAGGGTTAGGGTTAGTGTTAGGGTAAGGGTTAGGGTTAGGGTTAGGTTTAGGGTTGGGGTTAAGGTTAGGTTTAGTTTCTGGTAAGGGTGAGGGTTTGGGTTAGGGTTCGGTTCAGGCTAAGTGTTAGTGTTAGGGTTAGGGTTAGGTTTAGGGTTAGGGGTTAGGGATAGGGATAGGGTTAGGTTTAGGGTTAGGGTTAGGGTAAGGGTAAGGTTTAGGGTTCGGGTTAGGGCAAGGTAAGTGTTAGGGTTAGGGTTAGTGTTAGGGTTAAGTGTTAGGGTTAGGGTTAGTTTAGGGTTAGGGTTAGGTTTAGGGTAAGGTTAAGTGTTAGAGTTAGTGTAAAGGTTAGGGAAAGGGTAAGGGTTAGCGTTAGGGTTAGGGTTAGGATAAGGATTAGGGTTATCTTTAAGGTTAGGGTAAGGGTTAGGGTTAGGCTTAGCGTTAGGGTTATGGTTAGGGTTAGGGTAAGTATAAGGGTTCTGACTAAGGTTAGGTTTAGGGTTAGGGTTAGGGTTAGTTTTAGTGTAAGGCTAAGTGTTAGGGTTAGGGTTAGGGTTAGGTTTAAGGTGAGGGTAAGGGTAAGGGTTACGGTAGGGTTACGGTTAGGGTTAGGGTTAGGGGAAGGGTTAGGTTAGGTTTAGGGTTAGGGTTAGGGTTAGGTTTAAGGTGAGGGTAAGGGTAAGGGTTACGGTAGGGTTACGGTTAGGGTTAGGGTTAGGGGAAGGGTTAGGTTAGGTTTAGGGTTAGGGTTAGGGTAAGGATTAGGGTTAGGGTAAGGGTTATGTTTAGGGTTAGGGTAAGAATTTGGGTAAAGATTAGGGTTAGGGTAAGGGTTATGATTAGGGTTAGGATTAGCGTAAGGATTAGGGTTAGGGTTAGGGTTAGGTTTAGGGTTAGGGTTAGGGAAGGGTTAGGGCCACGGTTAGGGTTAGGGTAAGGGTTAGGGTTAGGGTTAAGGTTAGGGTAAGGTTTAGGTTTATGGTTAGGGTTAGGTTTAGGGTAAGGTTTACGGTTAGGTTTAGTGTTAGGGTTAGGGTAAGGGTAAGGGTTAGGTTTAGGGATAGTATTAGGCTTAGGGTTAGGGTTATGGTTAGGGTTAGGGTAAGGATAAGGGTTAGGGTTAAGGTTAGGTTTAGGGTTAGGGTTAGGGTTCCGGTTAGGGTTAAGATTAGGGTTAGGGTTAGTGTAAGGGTAAGGGTTAGTGTTAGGGTTAGGGTTAGGTTTAAGGTTAGAGTAAGGGTAAGGGTTAGGGTCGGGTTAGGGTTAGGGTTAGGGTTAGGGGAAGGGTTAGGGTTAGGGTTAGGGTTAGGGTTAGGGGTTAGTGTGAGGGTTAGGTTTGGCGGTTAGATTTAGGGTTAATGTTAGGGTTAGGGTTAGTTTTAGGTTTAGGGTAAGGGTAAGCATAAGGGTTAGAGTTAGGGTTAGGGTAAGGGTAAGTGTTAGGCTTAGGGTTAGGGTTAGGGTTAGGTTTAGGGTAAGAATTAGAGTTAGGGTAAGGGTTATGGTTAGGGTTAGGGTTAGGTTTAGGGCTGGGGTTAAGGTTAGTGTTAGGCTTAGGGTAATGGTAAGAGTCAGAGTTAGGGTTAGGGTTAGTGTAAGGGTAAGTGTTAGGGTTAGGGTTAGGGTTAGGTGTTAGGGTTAGGGTTAGGGTTAGGTTTAGGTGTAGAGTTAGGGTTAGGATAAGGGTAAGGGTCAGTGTTAGGGTTAGGGTTAGGGTTAGGTTTAGGGTTAGGGTTAGGGAAAGGTACGGTTTGGGTTAGGGTTAGGGTCTGGGTTAGGTTTAAGCTTCGGCTTAGTGTTAGGGTTAGGGTTAGGTTTAGGGTTAGGGTAAAGTTAAGGGTTAGGGTAGGCTTAGGGTTAGGGAAAGGGTAAGGGTTAGGGATAGGGTTAGGGTTAGGGTCAGGATTAGGGTTAGGGTTAGTGTGACGAAAAGGGTTAGGGTTAGCGTTAGGGTTGGGTTAAAGATAGGGTTAGGGTTAGGGTAAGATAAGGGTTAGGGTTAGGGTTAGGGTTGGGTTAAGGTTAGGGTTAGGGTTAGGTTTAGGGTTAGGGATAGGGTTAGGTTTAGGGTTAGGGTAAGGCTAAGGGTTAGATTTAGGGTTAGGGTTAGGGAAAGGGTAAGGGTTAGGGGTAGGGTTAGGGTTAGGTTTAGGCTTAGGGTTAGGGTTAGTGTTAGGGTAAGAGTAAGGTTTAGGGTTAGGGTTAGGGTTAGGGTAAGGGTTAAGGTTAGGTTTAGGGTTAGGGTAGGGGTTAGGGTAAGTGTAAGTTTTAGGGTTTGGGTTAGGGTTAGGATAAGGGTAAGGATTAGGGTTAGTGTTAGGGTTCGAGGTTAGGGTTAGGGTTAGGGTTAGGGTTAGGTTAAGGTTAAGGGTTAGGGTTAGGGTTAGGGTTAGTGATAGGTTTAGGGTTAGGGTTAGGGTAAGGGCAAGGATTAGGGTTAGGGTTAGGGTTAAGTTTAGAGTTAGGGTTAGGGTTAGGATTAGGGTTAGGCTTAGGGTTAGGGTTAGGGTAAGGGTAAGGGTTAGGTTTGGGGTTATGGTTATGGTTACGTTTAAGGTTAGGGTTAGGGTTAGGGTTAGGGTAAGAGTTAGGTTTAGGGTTAGGGTAAGAGTAAGGGTTAGGGTTAGGGTTATAGTTAGGGTTATGTTAAGGGTTAGCATTAGGGGTTAGGGTTAGGGTTAGGGTTAGGATTAGGGTAAGGGTTAGGGTTATGGTTAGGGTTAGGGTAAGGGTTAGGGTTAGGGTTAGGGTTAGGGTAAGTGTTAGGTTTAGGGTTAGGTTTAGGGTAAGGGTTAGGGTTAGGGTTAGGGTAATTGTAAGTGTTAAGGTTAGGGTTAGGGTTAGGGTAAGGTTTAGAGTTAGGGTTAGGGTTAGGGTAAGGGTAAGTGTTAGGGTTAGGGTTAGGGTTACGGTAAGTGTTAGGGTAAGGGTTAGGGTTAGGGTTAGGTTTAGGGCTGGGGTTAAGTTTAGGGTCAGGTTTAGTATAAGGGTAATGGTTAGGGTTAGGGTTAGGGTTAGGGTAAGTGTTAGGGTTAGGGTTAGGGTTAGGGTAAGGGTAAGGGTTAGGGGTAGGGGTTAGGGTTAGGGTTAGGGTTAGGGTTTGTTTTAGGTTTAGGTTTAGGATAAGGATAAGGGTTAGGTTTAGGGTTAATGTTAGGTTTATGGTAAGGGTTACGGTTAGGGTTAGGGTAAGGAAAGGGTTAGAGTTAAGGTTAGTGTTAGGGTTAGGTTTATGGTTAGGTTTAGGGTTAGTGTAAGGATAAGGGTTTAGGGTTAAGATTAGGGTTAGGGTTAGGGTTAGGTTTAAGTTTAGGTGAGGGTAAGGGTAAGAGTAAGGGTTAGGGTTAGGGTTAGGTTTAGGTTTAGGGTTAGGGTTAGGATTAGGGTAAGAGTAAGGGTTAGGGTTAGGGTTAATGTTAGGGTAAGGGTAAGGGTTAGGGTTAGGTTTAGGGTAAGGGTAAGGGTTAGGGTTAGGGTTAGGGTTAGGGTAAGGGTAAAGGTTAGGTTTAGGTTTAGGGTTAGGTTTAGTGTTAGTGTTAGGGTTAGGGTTAGGGTAATGATAAGGGTTATGGTTAAGGTTAGGGTTAGGGTTAGGATAAGGGTTAGGTTTAGGGTTAAGGTTAGGGTAAGGGTAAGGGTTAGAGTTACGATTAGGGTTAGGGTTAGGGTAAGGGTTATGGTTAGGTTTAGGGTTAGGTTTAGCGCTAGGGTTAGGGTAAGTGTAAGGGTTAGGCTTAGGGCTAGGGTTAGGTTTAGGGTTGCGTTAAGGTTAGGGTTAGGGTTAGGGTAAGGGTAAGGGTTACGGTTAGGTTTAGGTTTATTGTTATGGTTAAGGTTATGGTTAGGGTTAGGGTAAGGGTATTTCTTAGGGTTAGGGTTAGGGATAGGGTTAGGGTTAGGGTTAGCGTTATGGTAGAGGTAAGGTTTAGGTTTAGGGTTAGGGTTAAGATAAGAGGAAGGGTTAGGGTTAGGGTTAAGGTTAGGTTAAGGTTAGGTTTAAGGTAAGGGTTACGGTTAGGTTAGGGTTAGTGATAGGTTTAGGGTTAGGGTTAGGGTAAGGGGGAGGGTTAGGGTTAGGGATATTGTTAAGTTTAGAGTTAGGGTTAGGGTTAGGGTCAGGTTTAGGTTTATGGTTAGGGTAAGGGTAAGGGTTAAGTTTATGTTTAGGGTTAGGGTTAGGTTTAAGATTCGGGTTAGGTTTAGGGTTAGGGTAAGGGTTAGGGTTAGGGTTATGGTTAGGGTTGGGTTAAGGTTAGGGTTAGGTTTAGGGTTAGGGTTTGGGTTAGGGTAAGGTTTAGGGTTAGGGTAATGCTAAGGGTTAGGTTTAGGGTTAGGGTTAGGGAAAGGGTAAGGGTTAGGGGTAGGGTTAGGGTTAGGTTTAGGGTTAGGGTTAGGGTTAGGTTTAGGGTTAGGGTTAGGGTATGGATTAGGGTTAGGGTTAGGGTGTGTTAGGTTTAAGGTTAGTGTTAGGGTTAGGGTTAGTGTTAGGTTTAGGGTTAGGTTTAGGGTTAGGGTAAGGTAAGAGTTAGGGTTAGTGTTAGGGTTAGGGAAAGGGTAAGGGCTAGGGGTAGGGTTAGGGTTAGGGTTAGGGTAAGGATTATTGTTAGTGTTAGTGTTAGGGTAAGGTTTAGGGTTAGGGTTAGGGTTGGGTTAAAGTTAGGGTTAGGGTTAGGGTAAGAGTAAGGGTTAGGGTTAGGGTTAGGTTTGGGTTAAGGTTAGGGTTAGGGTTAGGGTTAGGTTTAGGGTTAGGTTTAGGGTTAGGGTAAGGGTAAGTGTTAGGTTTAGGGTTTGGGTTAGGGAAACAGTAAGGGTTAGGGGTAGGGTTAGGGTTAGGTTTAGGGTTAGGGTTAGGGTAAGGATAAGAGTTTGGGTTAGGGATAGGGTAATTGTTCGGTTTAGGTTCAGAGTTAGGCTTAGGGTAAGGGTAAGGGTTAGGGTTACGTTTAGGGTTAAGGTTAGGGATAGTATTAGGGTAAGGGTAAGGGTAAGGGTTAGGGTTAGGGGTAGGGGTAGGATTAGGGTAAGGGTAAGGGTTAGGGTTAGGGTTACGTTTAGGTTAAGGGTAAGGGTTAGGTTTAGGTTTAGGGTTAGTGTTAGGGTAAGTGTTAAGGTTAGGTTTAGAGTTAGAGTTAGGGTAAGGGTAAGGGTTAGGTTTAGGGTTAGGGTTAGATTTAGGGTTAGGGTTATGGTAAGGATAAGGGTTAGGGTTAAGGTTAGTGTTAGGGTTAGGTTTAGGGTTAGGTTTAGGATTAGGGTTAGGGTAAGGGTAAGGTTAGGGTTAGGATTAGGGTTAGGGTTAGGGTAAGGGTTAGCGTTAGGGTTAGAGTAAGGATTGGGGCTAGGGTTAGGGTAAGGGTAAGGGTTAGGGTTAGGGTTAGGGTTAGGGTAAGGGTGAGGGTTAGGGTTAGGTTTAGAGTTAGGTTTAGGGTTAGGTTTAGCGTAAGGGTTAGGGTTAGTTTTAGGGTAAGTGTAAGGTTTAGGGTTACGGTTAGGGTTAGGGTTAGGGTAAGTGTTAGGGTTAGGGTTAGGGTTAGGCTAGGGGTTAGAGTCAGGGTAAGTGTTAGGGTTAGGATTAGTGTTAGGATAAGGTTAAGAATTAGGGTTAGGTTTAGGGTTAGGGGTTACGGTTAGGGTTAGGGTTAGGGGTAGGGTTAGTGATAGGTTTAGGGTTAGGGTTAGGGAAAAGGCAAGGGTTAGGGTTAGGTTTAGGGTTAAGTTTAGAGTTAGGGTTATTGTTAGGGTTAGGTTTAGGGTTAGGGTTAGGGTAAGGGTGAGGGTTAGGGTTGGGGTTATGGTTAGGGTTAGGTTTAAGATTAGGGTTAGGGTTAGGGTTAGTGTTAGGGTAAGGGATAGGGTTAGGGTTAGGGTTAGGGTAAGGGTTGGGTTTAGGTTTAGGGTTAGAGTTAGGTTTAGTGTTAGGGTAAGTGTAAGGATTAGGGTTAGAGTTAGGGTCAGGGTTATGTTAAGAGTTAGGTTGAGGGGTTAGGGTTAGTGTTATGGTTAGGATTAGGATAAGGCTTAGGGTTAGGTTTGGGGTTAGGGTAAATGTTAGGGTTAGGGTTAGGGTTATGGTAAGGGTTAGTGTTAGTGTTAGGGTTAGGTTTAGGGTTAGGATAAGTGTTAGGGTAAGGGTTAGGGTTAGGGTTAGGTTTAGGGTTGGGTTAAGTTTAGGGTCAGGGTTAGTATAAGGGTAATGGTTAGGGTTAGGGTTATGGTAAGTGTTAGGGTTAGGGTTAGGGTTAGGGTTAGGGTTAGGTTTAGGGTTGGGTTAAGTTTAGGGTCAGGGTTAGTATAAGGGTAATGGTTAGGGTTAGGGTTAGGGTTAGAGTTAGGGTGAGTTTTAGGGTTATGGTTAGTGTAAGGATAAGGGTTAGGGTTAGGGTTAATGTTAGGTTTATGGTTAGTGTTAGGTTTAGGGTTAGGGTTAGGGTAACGGTAAGGGTTAGGGTTAGGTTTAGGGTTAGGGTTTGGGTAAGGGTAAGTGTTAGGTTTAGGGTTAGGGTTAGGGTTATGGTTAGCGTAAGGGAAAGGGTTAGGGTTAAGGTTAGGGTTAGGGTTAGGTTTAGGGTTAGGGGTAAGGTTAGGGTAAGGATAAGCATTTAGGGTTACAGTAAAGGTAAGGGTTAGGGTTAAGGTAAGGGTATGTATTAGGTTTAGGGTTAGGGTTAGGGTTAGGGTTAGAATTAGCGTTAGGGAAATGGTACGTGTTAGGGTTAGGGTTAGGGTTAGGGTAAGGGATAGGGTTAGGGATGGGGTTAGGGTAAGGTTAAGTGTTAGGGTTAGGGTTAGGGTTAGGATAATGGTAAGGGTTAGGGTTATTGATAGTGTTAGGGGTTAGCGTTAGTGTTAGGCTTAGGGTTAGGTTTAGGTTTAGGGTTAGGGTTAGGGTTAAGTTGAGGGTAAGGGTTAGGGTTAGGATTAGGGTTAGTCTTAGGGTAAGGTTTAGGGTTAGGGTTAGGGTTAGGTTTAGGTTTAGGGTTAGGGTTAGGGTAAGGGTAATAGTTAGGGTTAGGGTTAGGGTTAGGTTTGGGGTTGGGGTTAACGTTAGGTTTAGGGTTAGGGTAAAGGTAAGTGTTAGGGTTAGGGTTAGGGTTAGGGTTAGGGTAAGCGTTAGGGTTAGGGTTAGGGTTAGGTTTAGGTTTAGGGTTACGGTTAGGGATAGGGTTAGTGTTTGGGTAAGGGTAAGTGTTAGGGTTAGGGTTAGGGTTAAGGTAAGGGTAAGGGTTAGCGTTAGGGTAAGGGAAGGGTTAGGGTTAGGGTTAGGGTTAAGGTAAGGGTAATGGTAAGTTTTAGGGTTAGGGTTAGGTTTAGGGTTAGGGTTAGGGTTAGGGTAAGGATAAGGGTTAGGGTTAAGTTTACGGTTATGGTTAGGGTTAGGTTTAGGTTTATGTTGAGAGTTAGGGTGAGGGTAAGGGTAAGGGTTAGAGTTAGGTTTAGGTTTAGGGTTAGGGTAAGGGTAAGGGTTAAGGTTAGGGTTGGTGTTAGGTTTAGGTTTAGGGGTAGGGTTAGGTTTAGGGTAAGGGTATGTGTTAGGGTTAAGGTTAGGGTTAGGGGTAGGTTTAGGGTTAGGGTTAGGGTTAGGGTAAGGGGAAGGGTTAGGGTTAGGATTAGTGTTAGGGTTAGGGTTAGGCTTAGGCTTAGGGTTACGGTTAGGGTAAGGGTAAGGGTTAGGGTTAGGGTTACGGTTAGGTTTAGGGTAAGAGAAAGGGTTAGGATTAGGGTTAGGTTTAGGTTTAGGGTTAGGGTATGTGTAAGGGTTAGGTTTAGGTTTACGGTTAGTGTTAGGGTAAGGGTAATGGTTAGGGTTAGGTTTAGGTTTGGGTTAAGGTTAGGGTTAGGGTTAGGGTTAGGGTTAGGTTTAGGGTTAGGTTTAGGGTTAGGGTAACGGTAAGGGTTAGGTTTAGGGTTAGGGTTAGGGAAAGGGTAAGGGTTAGGGGAAGGGTTATGGTTAGGTATAGGGTTAGGGTTAGGGTAAGGGTAAGAGTTAGGGTTAGGGATAGGGTTATTGTTCGGTTTAGGTTCAGAGTTAGGGTTAGTGTAAGGGTAAGGGTTAGGGTTAGGGTTAGGGTTAGGGTTGTGGTTAGGGAAGCGTAAGTTTTAGGGTTAGGGGCAGGGTTAGGAAAAGGGTAAGGATTATGGTTAGGGTTAGGGTTAGGGTAAGGGGTTAGTGTGAGGGTTAGGTTTGGCGGTTAGATTTAGGGTTAATGTTAGGGTTAGGGTTAGGTTTAGGTTTAGGGTAAGGGTAAGCGTAAGGGTTAGAGTTAGGGTTAGGGTAAGGGTAAGTGTGAGGCTTAGGGTTAGGGTTAGGGTTAGGTTTAGGGTAAGAATTAGAGTTAGGGTAAGGGTTATGGTTAGGGTTAGGGTTAGGTTTAGGGCTGGGGTTAAGGTTAGGGTTAGGCTTAGGGTAATGGTAAGGGTCAGAGTTAGGGTTAGGGTAAGGGTAAGTGTTAGTGTTAGGGTTAGGGTTAGGTGTTAGGGTTAGGGTTAGGGTTAGGTTTAGGTGTAGGGTTAGGGTTAGGATAAGGGTAAGGGTCAGTGTTAGGGTTAGGGTTAGGGTTAGGTTTAGGGTTAGGGTTAGGGAAAGGTACGGGTTAGGTTTACGGTTATGGTCTGGGTTAGGTTTAAGCTTCGGCTTAGTGTTAGGGTTAGGGTAGGTTTAGGGTTAGGTTTAGGTTTAGGGTAAAGGTAAGGGTTAGGGTAGGGTTAGGGTTAGGGAAAGGGTAAAGGTTAGGGGAAGGGTTATGGTTAGGTATAGGGTTAGGGTTAGGGTAAGAATAAGAGTTAGGGTTAGGGATAGGGTTATTGTTCAGTTTAGGTTCAGAGTTAGGGTTAGGGTAAGGGTAAGGGTTAGGGTTAGGTTTAGGGTTAGGGTTAAGGTTAGGGATAGTGTTAGGGTAAGGGTAAGGGTTAGGGTTAGGTTTAGGGGTAGGATTAGGCTAAGGGTAAGGGTTAGGGTTAGGGTTAGGGTTAGGGTAACGGTTAGGGTAAGTGTTAGGGTTAGGGTTAGGGTAAGAGTAAGTGATAGGGTTAGGGTTAGGTTTAGGGTTAGTGTTAGGGTAAGGGTTAGCGTTAGGGTAAGGTAAGGGTTAGGGTTAGGGTTAGGGTTAAGGTAAGGGTGAGGGTAAGTTTTAGGTTTAGGGTTATGTTTAGGGTTAGGGTAAGGTAATGGGTTAGGGTTAGGTTTAGGTTTAGGTTTAGGGTAAGGGTAAGGGTTAGGGTTAGGGTTACGGTTAGTGTTAGGGTAAGGGTTAGGGTTAGGGTTAGGTTTAGGTTTGGGGTTAAGGTTAAGTTTAGTTTCTGGTAAGGGTGAGGGTTTGGGTTAGGCTTAGGTTTAGGCTAATTGTTAGTGTTAGGGTTAGGGTTAGGGTTAGGTGTTAGGGATAGGGATAGGGTTAGGTTTAGGGTTAGTGTTAGGGTAAGGGTAAAGGTTAGGGTTCGGGTTAGGGTAAGGTAAGTGTTAGGGTTAGGGTTAGTGTTAGGGTTAAGTGTTAGGATTAGCCTTAGGTTAGGGTTAGTGTTAGGTTTAGGGTATGGTTAAGTGTTAGAGTTAGTGTAAAGGTTAGGATAAGGGTAAGGGTTAGTGTTAGGGTTAGGTTTAGGATAAGGATTAGGGTTAGCTTTAAGGTTAGGGTAAGGGTTAGGGTTAGGGTTAGCATTAAGGTTAGCATTAGGGTTAGGGTAAGGGTAAGGGTTAGGGGTAGAGTTTGGCTTAGGGTAAGGGTAAAGGTTAGGGTTAGAGTTAGGGTTAAGGTTAGGGTTAGGGTTAGGGAAGTGTTAGGGTAAGGGTTAGGGTTAGGTTTAGGTTGAGGGTAAGTATTAGGGTAAGGGTTAGGGTTAGGATTAAGTTAGGTTTGGGATTAAGTTTAGGGTTAGGGTTAGGGTAAGGATAATGGTTAGGGTTAGGGTTAGGATTAGGGTAAGTGTTAGGGTTAGAGTTAGGGTTAGGGTTAGGGTAACGGTATGGTTTAGGGATAGGGTTATGGTTAGGGGTTAGGGTTAGGGTTAGGTTTAGGGTTAGTTTTAGGGTTAGGGTTAAGGTAAGGGAAAGTGTTAGGGTTAGGGTTAGGGTTAGGTTTAGGGTTAGGGTTAGCTTTATGGTTAGTGTTAGGGTAAGGGTAAGGTTTAGGGTTAGGGTTAGGGTTAGGGTAAGAGTAAGGGTTAGGGTTAGGTTTAGGGTTAGGGTTAGGGTAAGGGTAAGGGTTAGCTTTAGGTTTAGGATTAGGGTTAGGGTTAGGGTTAGGTTAAGGTTAAGGGTTAGGGTTAGGGTTAGGTTTAGTGATAGGTTTAGGGTTAGGGTTAGGGTAAGGGCAAGGGTTAGGGTTAAGTTTAGAGTTAGGGTTAGGGTTAGGGTTACGGTTAGGCTTAGGGTTAGGGTTAGGGTAAGGGTAAGGGTTATGTTTGGGGTTATGGTTTGTTTTGGTTTAAGGTTAGGGTTAGGCTTAGGGTTAGGGTTTGGGTTATTTTTAAGCTTCGGCTTAGTGTTAGGGTTAGGGTTAGGTTTAGGGTTAGGTTTAGGGTTAGGGTAAAGGTAAGGGTTAGGGTTAGGTTTAGGGTTAGGGAAAGGGTAAGGGTTAGGTATAGGGTTAGGGGTAGGGTAAGGATTAGGGTTAGGGTTAGTGTGAGGGTAAGGGTTAGGGTTAGGGTTAGGGTTGGGTTAAGGTTAGGGTTAAGGTTAGGGTAAGAGTAAGGGTTAGGATTAGGGTTAGGCTTGGGTTAAGGTTGGGTTTAGGGTTCGGGTTAGGGTTAGCTTTAGGGTTAGGTTTAGGCTTAGGGTAAGGCTAGGGGTTAGGTTTAGGGTTAGGGTTAGGGAAAGGGTAAGGTTTAGGTGTAGGGTTAGGTTAGGTTTAGGGTTAGGGTTAGGGTTAGTGTTAGGGTAAGGGTAAGGGTAAGGGTCACGGTTAGGGTTAGTGTTAGGGTAAGGGTTATGGTTAGGTTTAGAGTTAGGGTTAGGTTAAGGGCAAGGGTTAGGTTTAGGTTTAGGGTTAGGTTTAGGGTTAGGATTAGGGTAAGGATAAGGGTTAGGGTTAAGTTTAGGGTTAGGGTTAAGTCTAGGGTTAAGTTTAGTGTTAGGGTTAGTGTCAGATTTAGGTTAAGGGTTTGGTTTAGGGTTAGGTTTAGGGTAAGTGCGAGGGTTAGGGTTAGGGATAGGGTTAAGTTTAGAGTTAGGGTTAGGGTTAGGTTTAGGTTTAGGGTTAGGTTAAGGGTAAGGTTTAGGGTTATGGTTAGGGTTAGGGTTAAGCTTAAGTTTAGGGTTAGGTTTAGGGAAAGGATTAGGGTTAGGGTTAGGGTAAGGCTTAGGGTTTGGGTTAGGGTTAGGGTTAGGGTAGGGGTTAGGGTAAGGGTAAGAGTTAGGGTTTGGGTTAGGGTTAGGTTAAGGGATAGGATTAGAGGTTAGGGTTAGTGTTACGGTTAGGTTTAGGGTAAGAGTTAGGGTTAGGGTAAGTGTTAGGTTTAGGGTTACTGTTAGGGTAAGGGTTAGGGTTAGGGTTAGGGTTAAGGTTAGGGTAAGTGTTAAGGTTAGGTTTAGGGTTAGGGTAAGTTTTAGGGTTAGAGTTAGGGTTAGGGTAAGGGTTAGGGTTAGGGTTAGGGTTAAGGTAAGTGTTAGGGTTAGGGTTATTGTTAGGGTAAGGGTTAGTTTTAGTGTTAGGGTTAGGGATAAGTGTTGGGGTAAGGGTAAGATTTAGGGTTAGGTTTAGTTTTGGGGTTAAGTTTAGGGTTACGGTTAGGATAAGTGTAATGGTTAGGGTTAGGGTAAGGGTAAGGGTTAGGGTTAGGGTTATGGTTAGGGTAACGGTAAGGGTTAGGGTAAGGGTTAGCTGTAGGGTTAGGGTTAGGGTGTTAGGGTTAGGGTTAGTGTTAGGTTTAGGGATAAGGTTAGGGTTAGGGTTATGGTAATGTTAAGGGTTAGGGTTAGTGTTAGGGTGTAGGGTTAGGGTTAGGTTTAGGTTTAGAGTTAGGTAAGGTTAAGGTTTAGGGTTAGGGTTAGGGTTAGGGGTTAGGGTTAAGGTTAGATTAGGGTTAGGTTTAGGGTTAGGGTAAGTTTAAGGGTTAGGTTTAGGGTGAGGGTTAGGGTTAAGTTTATGTTTAGGGTTAGGGTTAGGGTTAGGATTAAGTTTAGGTTTAAGTTTAGGGTGGGGGTTACGGTAAGGGTAAGAGTTAGGGTTATTGTTAGACTTAAGGTTAGGGCTAGCGTTAGGGTTAGGTGTTAGGGTTAGGGTTAGGGTTAGGGTATGTGTAAGGTTTAGGGTTAATGGTTAGAGTTAGGGTTAAGGTTGGTGTTAAGGTAAGAGTAAGGTTTATGGTTCGGGTTAGGGTTAGGGTTATGGTTAGGGTTAGGGTTAGGTTTAGGGTAAGAGTAAGGTTTAGGGTTAGGGTTAGGTTTAGGTAAGAGTAAGGTTTAGGTTTAGGGTTAGGTGTTAGGGTTAGGGTAAGGGTAAAGGTTAGGCCTAGGGTTAGGGTCAAGGTTAGGTTTAGGTTTAGGATTAGGGTAAGGGTAAGGATAAGGCTTGGGTTAGGGTTAGGGTTAGGGTTAATGTTAGGGGTTAGCGTTCGGGTTAGGGTTAGGATTAGTGTAAGCGTTAGGGTTAGGGTTAGGGTAAGGGTTAGGGTTAGGGTTAGGGTTAGGGTTAGGGTTAGGGTGAGGGTTAGGGTAAGGGTTAGGGTTAGGGTTAGGGTTAGGCTTAAGTTTAGGGTTAGGATTAGGTTTAGGTTTAGTGTTAGGGTAAGGGTTAGGGTGAGGTTTAGGTTTAGGGTTAGGGGTTAGGGTTAGGGATAGGATTAGGTTAGGGTAAGGTTAGGTTTAGGGTCAGGGATAGGGTTAGGTTATGGGTAAGTGTTAGAGTTAGCGTTAGGGTTAGGGTTGGGGTAAGGGTAAGGGTTGGGATTAGGGTTAGGGTTAGGGTTAGGATAAGGGTTAAGGTTGGAGTTAGGGTAAGGGTAAGTGTTAGGGTTATGGTTAGGGTTAGGGTTAGAGAAAGGGTTAGGTTAGGGTTAGGGTAAAGGTAAGGGTTAGATTTAGGGCGAGGGTTTGGGTTAAGTTTAGGTTTAGGGTTAGGATTAAGGTTAGGTTTAGGTTTAGGGTTGGGGTTACGATAAGTGTAAGAGTTAGGATTAGGGTTAGAGTTAAGGTTAGCGCTAGGGTTAGGGTTAGGGGTTAGGGTTAGGGTTAGGGTTAGGGTAAGGGTAAGGTTTTGGGTTAGGGGTTAGAGTTATGGTTGAGGTTAGGGTTAAGGTAATGGTAAGGGTTAGGGTTCGGGTTAAGGTTAGAGTTACGGTTAGGGTTAGGGTTAGGTTTAGGGTAAGGGTAAGGTTAGGGTTAGGGTTAGGGTTAGGTGTTAGAGTTAGGGTAAGGGTAAGGGTTTGGGCTAGGGTTAGGGTTAAGGTTAGGGTTAGGGTTAGGGTTAGGGTAAAAATAAATCTTAGGGTTAGGGTTAGGGTGAGGGTTAGGGTTAGGGTTAAGGGTTAGAGTTCGGGTAGGGTTAGGGTTAGGGTAAGGGTTAGGGTTAGGGTTAGGGTAAAGGTTAGGGTTAGGGTTACGGTTAGGGTAAGGGTAAGGGTTAGGGTTAGCGTTAGGTTTAGGGTTATGGTTAAGTGTTAAGGTTAGGGTTGGTTTTAGAGTAAGGGTTAGGGTTAGGGTTAGGTTAAGGGTTAGGGTTATGTTTAGGGTTAGGGTCAGGGTTAGGGGTTAGGATTAGAGTTAGTTTTAGGGTAAGGGTTAGGGGTTAGGGTTAGGGCTAGTGTTAGGGTTAGGGTTAGGGTTAGGGTATGGTTAGGGTTAAGGTTAGGGTTAGGGTTAGGTTAAGGTTTAGGGTTTGGGGTTAGGTTTAGGGTTAGGGTTAGGGTTAGGGTTAGGGTAAAGTTAGGGTTAGGGTCAGGGTTAGGGTTAGGGTAAGGGTAAGTGTGAGAGTTAGGGTTAGGGTTAGGGTTAGGTTAAGGGTACGGGTTAGGGTTAGGGTATGGTTAGGGTTGGGGTTAGGGTTAGGGTTAGTGTAAGGTTTAGGGTTATGGTTACGGTTAGGGTTAGGGTAAGGGTAAGGGTAAGGTTTAGGCTTAGGGTTCAGTGTTAGATTTAGGGTTAGGGTTAGGGTTAGGGTTAGCGTAAGGATAAGGGTTAGGGTTAGGGTTAGGTTTAGGGTAAGGGTAAGGGTTAGGGTTAGGGTTAGGGTAAGGGTAAGGTTTCGGGTTAGGTTTAGGGTTAGGGTAATGGTAATGGTTACTATAAGGGTAAGGATTAGGGTTAGGCTTAGGGTGAGTGTTAGGTTTAGGGTTAGGGGTTAGGCTTTGTGTTATGGTTAGGGTTAGGTTAAGGGTTAGGTTTAGGGTTAGTTGAAGCGTTAGGGTTAGGTTTAGCGTTAGGGTAAGGTTAAGGGTTAGGGTTAGTGTTAGGGTTAGGGTTAGGATTAGGGGTTAGGGTTAGGGTAAGTGTAAGGGTTAGTGTTAGGGTTAGGGTTAGGTTTAGGGTTAGGGTTATGGTTACGGTTAGCATTAGGATAAGTGTAAGTGTTAGGGTTAGGGTTAGGTTTAGGGATAGGGTTTAGGTTTAGGGTTAGGGTTAGGGTAAGGGTAAGGGTTAGAGTTAGGGTTAGGGTAAGGGTAAGGGTTAGGGTTAGGGTAAGTATTTGGGTTAGAGTTAGGGTTAGGTAAGGGTAAGGGTTAGGATTAGGGAAAGTGTTAGGGTTATGGTTAGGGTAAGGGTTAGAGTTAGGGTTATGGTTAGGGTAAGGGTTAGGTTTAGGGTGAGTCTTAGGGTTAAGTTTAGTTTTAGGTTTAGGGTTAGGTTTAGGATTAAGTTTAGGTTTAGGTTTAGGGTTGGGGTTACGTTAAGGGTAAGATTTACGGTTAGGGTTAAAGTTAAGGTTAGGGTTAGGGTTTGGGTTATGGTTAAAGTTAGGGTTAGGGAAATGATAAGGTTTAGGGTTAGGGCTAGGGTTAGGGTTAGGGGTTTGGGTTAGGGTTAGGTTTAGGGTTAGGGTAAGGGTAAGGTTTAGGGTTAGGGGTTAGAGTTAGGGTTAAGGTTAGGGTTAGGGTTAGGGTTAGGGTTCGGGTTACAGTTAGGGTTAGGGTTTTGTTTAGGGTAAGGCTAAGGTTTAGGTTTAGGGTTAGGTTTAGGTTTAGGGTAAGGGTAAGGTTAGGGTTTGGGTTAGGGGTGAGGGTTACGGTAAAGGTAAGGGTTAGGGATAGGGTTAGGGTTAAGGTTAGGTTTAGGGTTAGGGTTATGGTAAGGATAATGGTTAGGGTTAGGGTTAGGGTTAGGGTGAGGATTAGGGTTGTGGTTAGGGGTTAGGGTTTTCGTTAGGGTTAGGGTAAGGGTTAGAGTTAGTGTTAGGTAAGGCTTAGGGTTAGGGTTAGGGTTAGGGTAAGGGTAAGGGTTAGGGTTAGTTTTATGGTAAGGGTTAGGGTTAGGGTTAGGTTAAGGGTTATGGTTAGGGTTATGGTTAGGGTTAAGGTTAGGGGTTAGGATTAGGGTTAGTTTTAGGGTAAGGGTTAGGGGTAAGGGTTAGGGTTAGGGTTAGTTTTAGGGTTAGGGTTAGGGTTATGTTAGGGAAAGGGTAAGGTTTACGGTTTTCGTTAGGGTTAGGGTAAAGGTTAGGTTTGGGTTGGTTAGGGTTAGGGTTTGGGTTAGGGGTTAGTGTTAGGGTTAGTGTTAGGGTTAGGATAAGGGTAAGGGTTAGGGTTAGGTTTAGGGTTAGGGTGAGGTTTAGGGTTAGGGTTAGGTTTTAGGGTTCGGGTTAAGGTTAGGATAAGTGTTAGGTTAAGGTTAGGGTAAGGGTTAGGATTAGGGTAAGAGTTAGGTTTAGGGTTAGGTTAGGGTGAGGTTTAGGGTTAGCGTTAGGGGTTAGGGTTCGGGTTAGGGTTAGGGTAAGGGTTAGGTGTAGGGTTAGGGTAAGGTTTAGGTTTAGGTAAGGGTAAGGGTTAGGGTAAGGGTTAGGTTTAGGGTTAGGTTAGGGTTAGGTTAAGGGTTAGGGTTAGGGTAAGAGTAAGTGTTAGGGTTAGGGTTAGGGTTAGGGTTATGGTTAGGTTAAGGGTAAGAGATAGGGTTAGGGTTAGGGTTAGTGTTAGGTTTGGGGTTAGGGATATGGGTACGGTTAGGGTTAGGGTTACGGCAATGTAAGCGTTAGGTTTGGGGTTAGGGTTAGAGTTAAGGAAAGGGTAAAGGTTAGGGTTATGTTTAGGGTTAGAGTAAGGGTAAGGGTAAGGTTTAGGGTTAGGGTTTGGGTTAGGGAAAGAGTAAGCGTTAGGGTTAGGGTTAGGGTAAGAATTAGGTTTAGGGTTAGGTTTAGGGTAAGGGTCATGGTTAGGTTAGGGTTAGGATTAGCATTAAGGTTAGGGTTAGGGTTAGGGTAAGAATTAGGGTTAGGGTTAGGTTTAGGGTAAGGGTTATGGTTAGGTTAGGGTTAGGATTAGCATTAAGGTTAGGGTTAGGGTTAGGGTAAGGGTAAGGGTTAGGGTTAGGGTTAGGGTTGGGGGTTAGGGTTAGTGTTAGGGTTACTGTTTTGTTTAGGGTTAGGGTTAGGATTAGGGTTAGGTTTAGGGTTAAGGTTAGGGTTAGGTTTAGGTTTAGGGTTAGGGTTAGGTTAAGGGTAAGGGTTAGGGTGAGGGTTAGTGTTTGGGTAAGGATTCGTGTTAGGGTTAGTGTTAGGGTTAGGTTTAAGTTTAGGGTTAGAATTAGTGTTACGGTTAGATGTTAGGGTTAGGGTTAGTGTAAGGTTAAGTTTTAGGGTTAGGGTTAGTGTTAGGGGTTAGGGTTAGGGTTATGGTTAGGCTTAGGGTAAGGGTAAGGGTTAGGTTTAGGGTTAGGGTTATGGTAAGGGTAAGGGTTATGGTTAGGGTTAGGGTCAGGGTAAGGATTAGGGTTAGGGTTAATGTTGGGGTTAGGTTTAAGGTTAGGGTTAGGGTTAGGTTTAGGGTTAGGTTTAGGGTTAGGGGTTAGGTTTAGGGTTAGGGTAAGGGTAAAGTTTAGGGTTAGGTTTAGGGTTAGGGGTTACGGTTAGGGTTAGGGTTAGGGTAAGTGTAAGGGTTAGTGTTAGGGTTAGGGTTAGGTTTAGGTTTAGGGTTAGGGTTAGGGTTAGCGTTAGTATAAGGGTACGTTTTAGGGTTAGGGTTAGGTTAAGGGATAGGTGTTTGGGTTAGGGTAAGGGTTAGGGCAATGGTTAGGGTAAGGATTAGGGTTAGGATTAGGGGTAGGTTTGGGGTTAGGGTTAGGTTAGGGTTAGGGTTAGGGTTAGGGTTAGGGGTAGGTTTGGGGTTAGGGTTAGATTAAATAAGGTTAAGTTTAGGGTTAGGTACAGGTTAAGCATAGGTGTTAGGGTTAGGGTTAGGGTTATGGTAAGGGTAAGGGTTAGAGTTATGGTTAGGGTTAGGGTAAGGGTTAGGGTTAAAGTTAGGGTTAGGGTTAGGGTTAGGGTAAGGGTAAGGGTTAGGGTTAGGGTTTGGGTTAGGGTTAGGGCAAGTGTAAGGGTTAGGTTTAGGGTTAGGGTTAGGGTTAGAGTTAAGGTTAGGGATAGAGTAAGGGTTAGGGTTAGGTTTAGGGTAAGGATTAGGGTTAGGGTTAGGGTAAGGTTATGGTTAGGTTAGGGTTAGGATTAGCATTAAGTTAGGCTTAGGTTTAGGGTAAGGGTAAGGGTTAGGGTTAGGGTTAGGGTTAGGGTAATGGTAAGGGTAAGGGTTAGGGTTAGGGCTAGGGTTAGGGTTAGGGTTAGGGTTAGGGTATGGTGAGGGTTAGGGTTAGAGTTAGGGTTATGGAAAGGTTTAGGGTTAGCGTTAGGGTTAGGTTTAGGGTTAGGTTTAGGGTTAGGGTAAGGTTTAGTCTTAGGGTTAAGTGTTAGATTTAGGGTTAGGGTTAGGGTTAGGGTAAGTGTAAGGGTTAGGGTTAGGTTTAGGGTAAGGGTAAGGTTTCGGGTTAGGGTTAGGGTTAGGGTGAGGGTAAGGGTTACTGTAAGGGTAAGGGTTAGGGTTAGGGTGAGGGTGAGTCTTAGGTTTAGGGTAGGGTTAGGCTTCGGGTTAGGGTTACGGTTAGTGTAAGGGTTAGGTTTAGGGTTAGGGTATGGGTTTGGGTTACATTTAGCGTTAGGGAAAGGTTAAGGGTTGGGTTAGTGTTAGGGTTAGGGTTAGGATTAGGGGTTAGGGTTAGGGTTAGGTTTAGTGTTAGGGTTAGGGTTAGGTTTAGGGTAAGGGTAAGTGTTAGGGTTAGGGTTAGGGTAAGTGTAAGGGTTAGGGTTAGGGTTAGACTTAGGTTTAGGGTTAGGGTTAATGTTAGGGTTAGCGTTAGGATAAGGGTAAGTTTTAGGGTTAGGTTTTGCTTAGGGTTAGGGTTAGGGTTAGGGTTAGGATAAGGGTTAGGGTTGGAGTTAGGGTAAGGGTAAGTGTTAGGGTTATGGTTAGGTTTAGGGTTAGAGTAAGGGTTAGGTTAGCGTTAGGGTAAGGGTAAGGGTTAGGTTTAGGGTGAGGGTTAGGGTTAAGTGTAGGTTTAGGGTTAGGGTTAGGGTTAGGGTTAAGGTTAGGTTTAGGTTTAGGGTTGGGGTTACGGTAAGGGTAAGAGTTAGGATTAGGTTTAGAGTTAAGGTTAGGTCTAGGGTTAGGGTTAGGGGTTATGGTTAGGATTAGGGATAGGGTTAGGGTAAGGGTAAGGTTTTGGGTTAGGGGTTAGAGTTAGGGTTGAGGTTAGGGTTAAGGTAAGGGTAAGGGTTAGGGTTCGGGTTAGAGTTAGGTTTAGGGTTAGGGTTAGCGTTAGGTGTTAGGGTTAGGGTAAGGGTAAGGGTTAGGGCTAGGGTTAGGGTTAAGGTTAGGTTTAGGGTTAGGTTTAGGGTAAGAATAAGGCTTAGGGTTAGGGTTAGGGTTAGGGCGAGGGTTAGGGTTAGGGTTAAGGGTTATGGTTCGGGTAGGGTTAGGGTAAGGGTTAGGGTTAGGGTTAGGGTAAGGGTTAGGTTTAGGGTTACGGTTAGGGTAAGGGTAAGGGTTAGGGTTAGTGTTAGGTTTAGGGTTATGGTTAAGTGTTAAGGTTAGGGTTAGTTTTACAGTAAGGGTGAGGGTTAGGGTTAGGGTAAGGGTTATGGTTATGGTTAGGGTTAGTGTCAGGGTTAGGGTTTAGGATTAGAGTTAGTTTTAGGGTAAGGGTTAGGGGTTAGGGTTAGGGCTAATGTTAGGGTTAGGGTTAGGGTTAGGGTATGGTTAGGGTTAAGGTTAGGGTTAGGGTTAGGGTAAGGTTTAGGGTTAGGGTTAGGGTTCGGGTTAGGGTTCGGGGTTAGGTTTAGGGTTAGGGTTAGTGTATGGGTAAGGGTTACTGTAAGGGTAAGGGTTAGGGTTAGGGTTAGTGTTTAGTGTTAGGGTTAGTGTTAGGGTAAGGTTAGGGTGAGGGTCAGGGTTAGGGTTAGGGTAAGGGTAAGTGTGAGAGTTAGAGTTAGGGTTAGGGTTAGGGTTAGGTTAAGGGTACGGGTTAGGGTTAGGGTTATGGTATGGTTAGGGTTAGTGTTAGGGTTAGGGAAAGGTTTAGGGTTAGGGTTAGGGTTATGGTAAGGGTAAGGTTTAGGCTTAGGGTTAAGTGTTAGATTTAGTGTTAGTGTTAGGGTTAGGGTTAACGTAAGGATAAGGGTTAGGGTTAGGGTTAGGTTTAGGGTAAGGGTAAGGGTTAGGGTTAGGTTTAGGGTAAGGGTAAGTTTTCGGGTTAGGGTTAGGGTTAGGGTTAGTGTAAGGGTAACGGTTACTGTAAGGGTAAGGGTTAGGGTTAGGCTTAGGGTGAGTGTTAGGTTTAGGGTTAGGGGTTAGGCTTCGTGTTAGGATTAGGGTTAGGGTAAGGGTTAGGTTTAGGGTAGTTTAGGGGTTAGGGTTAGGTTTAGCGTTAGGGTAAGTTTAAGGGTTAGGGTTAGTGTTAGTGTTAGGGTTAGGATTAGGGGTTAGGGTTAGGGTTAGGGTTAGTGTAAGGGTTAGGGTTAGGGTTAGGGTAAGGGTAAGTGTTAGGGTTAGGGTTAGGGTAAGTGTAAGTGTTAGAGTTAGGGTTAGGGTTAGGTTTAAGGTTAGGGTTATGCTTACGGTTAGCGTTAGGATAAGTGTAAGTGTTAGGTTTAGGCTTAGGTTTAGGGATAGGGTTTAGGTAGGGTTAGGGTATGGGTAAGGGTTAGAGTTAGGGTTAGGGTAAGGGTAATGGTTAGGGTTAGGGTAAGTATTTGGGTTAGAGTTAGGGTTAGGGTAAGGGTAAGTGTTAGGTTTAGGGTTACTGTTACGGTTAGGGTTAGGGTTAGGGTTAGGGTAAGGGTTAGAGTTAGAGTAAGGGTAAGGGTTAGGTATAGGGTCAGTTTTAGGGTTAAGTTTAAGTTTAGGTTTAGGGTTAGGTTTAGGATTAAGTTTAGGTTTAGGTTTAGGGTTGGGGTTATGGTAATGGTAAGATTTAGGGTTAGGGTTAGAGTTAAGGTTAGGGTTGGGGTTTGGGTTAGGGTTAACGTTAGGGTTAGGGAAAAGGTAAGGGTTAGGGTTAGGGCTAGGGTTAGGGTTAGGGGTTAGGGTTAGGGTTAGGGTTAGGGTAAGGGTAAGGTTTAGGGTTAGGGGTTAGAGTTAGGGTTAAGGTTAGGGTTAAGGTAAGAGTAATGGTTAGGGTTCTGGTTAGGGTTAGGGTTACGGTTAGGGTTAGGGTTAGGTTTAGGGTAAGGGTAAGGTTTACGGTTAGGGTTAGGTTTAGGTTTAGGGTAAGGGTAAGGTTAGGGTTTGGGTTAGGGGTTAGGGTTACGGTAAAGGTAAGGGTTAGGGATAGGGTTAGGGTTAAGGTTAGGTTTAGGCTTAGGTTTAGGGTAAGGATAAGGGTTAGGGTTAGGGTTAGTGTGAGGGTTAGGGTTATGGTTAGGCGTTAGGGTTCGGGTTAGGGTTAGGGTAAGGGTTAGAGTTAGGGTTAGGGTAAGGCTTAGGGTTAGGGTTAGGATAAGGGTAAGGGTTAGGGTTAGTTTTAGGTTTAGGGTTAGGGTTAGTGGTTAGGATTAGGGTTAGTTTTAGGGTAAGGGTTAGGGGTAAGGGTTAGGGTTAGGGTTAGTTTTAGGGTTAGGGTTAGGGTTAGGTTAGGGAAAGGGTAAGGTTTAGGGTTCTGGTTAGGGTTGGGGTAAGGGTTAGGGTTAGGATTAGGGTTAGGGTAAAGGTTAGGTTTGGGTTCGGGTTAGGGTTAGGGTTAGGGGTTAGTGTTAGGGTTAGTGTTAGGGTTAGGATAAGGGTAAAGGTTAGGGTTAGGTTTAACGTTAGGGTGAGGGTTAGGGTTAGGGTTAGGGGTTAGGGTTCGGGTTAGGGTTAGGGTAAGGGTTAGGTGTAGGGTAAGGGTAAGGTTTAGGGTTAGGTTAGGGTAAGGTTTAGGGTTAGGGTAAGGGTTAGGTTTAGGGTTAGGGTTAGGGTTAGGTTAAGGGTTAGGGTTAGGGTTAGGGTTAGGTTTGGGGTTAGGTTTGGGGTTAGGGATAGGGGTACGGTTAGGGTTAGGGTTAGGGCAAGGTAAGGGTTCGGTTTGGGGTTAGGGTTAGAGTTAAGGAAAGGGTAAGGGTCAGGGTTATGTTTAGAGTAGGGTAAGGGTAAGGGTAAGGTTTAGGGTTAGGGTTTGGGTTTGGGAAAGAGTAAGGATTAGGGTTAGGGTTAGGGTAAGGATTAGGGTTAGGGTTAGGGTTAGGGTAAGGTTATGGTTAGGTTAGGGTTAGAATTAGCATTAAGGTTAGGGTTAGGGTTAGGGTAAGTGTAAGGGTTAGGGTTAGGGTTAAGGTTAGTGTTAGGGTTAGGGGTTAGGGTTAGTGTTAGGCCTAGATTAAGGTTTAGGGTTAGGGGTAGGGTTAGGGTTAGGTTTAGGGTTAAGGTTAGGGTTAGGTTTAGGGTTAGGTTTAGGGTAAGGGTAAGGGTTAGGGTGAGGGTTAGGGTTAGGGTAAGGGTTCGTGTTAGGGTTAGCATTAGGGTTAGGTTTAAGTTTAGGGATAGGTTTAGGGTTAGGGTTAGGGTTAGGTGTTAGGGTTAGGGTTAGGGTTAGGGTTAGGTTTAGGGTAAGGGTAAGGGTTAGGTTTAGGGTTAGGGTTAGGGTAAGGGAAAGGGATAGGGTTAGGGTTGGGGTTAGGGTTAGGGTTCGGGTTAGGGTTAGATGTTAGGGTTAGGGTTATGGTTAGGTTTAGGGTAAGGGTAAGGGTTAGGTTTAGGGTTAGGGTTAGGGTAAGGGAAAGGGTTAGGGTTAGGGTTAGTGTTGGGGTTAGGTTTAAGGTTAGGGTTAGGGTTAGTTTTAGGGTTAGGGGTTAGGTTTAGGGTTAGGGTAAGGGTAAGGTTTAGGGTTAGGGTTAGGGTTAGGGGTTAGGGTTAGGGTTAGGGTTAGGGCAAGTGTAAGGCTTAGAGTTAGGGTTAGGGTTAGGTTTAGGGTTAGGGTTAGGGTTAGGGTTAGCGTTAGTATAAGGGTAAGTTTTAGGGTTAGGGTTAGGTTAAGGGATAGGTGTTTTGATTAGGGTTAGGGTTAGGGTAAGGGTGAGGGTAATGGTTAGGGTTAGGATTAGGGGTAGGTTTGGGGTTAGGGTTATGTTAAATAAGGTTAAGTTTAGGGTTAGGTATAGGTTAAAGTATAGGTGTTAGGGTTAGGGTTAGGGTTATGGTAATGATAAGGTTTAGGGTTAGGGTAAGGGTTAGGGTTAAAGTTAGGGTTAGGGTTATTGTTAGGGTAAGGGTAAGGGTTAGGGTTATTGTTTGGGTTAGGGTTAGGGCAAGTGTAAGAGTTAGGTTTAGGGTTAGGTTTAGGGTTAAGGTAAAGGTAAATGTTAGGGTTAGTGTCAGGGTTAGGGTAAGGGTAAGGGTAAGGTTTATTGTTAGGGTTAGTGTTAGGGTTAAGGTTAGGGATAGAGTAAGGGTTAGGCTTAGGGTTAGGGTTAGCGTAAGGATTAGGGTTAGGGTTAGGGTTAGGGTAAGGGTTATGGTTAGGTTAGTGTTAGGATTAGCATTAAGGTTAGGGTTAGGTTTAGGTTAAGGTAAAGGGTTAGGGTTAGGGTTAGGGTTAGTGTTAGGGTTATGGTTAGGGTTAGGGTAAGGGTAAGGGTTAGGGTTAAGGTTAGAGTTAGGTTTAGGGTTAGGGTTAGGGTTATGTTTAGGTTAGGGTTAGGGTAATGGTAAGGGTTAGGGAAAGGGTTAGGTGTAGGGTTAGGGTAAGGGTAAGGTTTAGGGTTAGGTTATTGTTAGGTTTATGGTTAAGGTTAGGGTTAGGGTTAGGGTAATGTTAAGGGTTAGGGTAAGGGTTAGAGTTAGGGTTTAGGGTTAGGGTTAGGTTTAAGTTTAGGGTTAGGGTAAGATTAGGTTTAGGCTTAGGGTTAGGGTGAGGGTTTAGGGGTAGGGTTAGGGTTAGGGTTAGGTTTAGGGTTAGGGTAAGGGTTAGGGTTCAAGTTAGGGTTGGGGTTAGGGTAAGGGTTAGGGTTAAGGTTAGGGTAAGGGTTAGGGTTAGGGGTTAGGGTTAGGGTTAGTGTAAGGGTTAGAGTTAGGGTTAGGGTAAGGGTAAGCGTTAGGGTTAGTGTTAGGGTTAGGGTTAGGGTTAGGGGTTAGGGTGAGGGGTAGGGTTATGGTAAGGTTTAGGGTTAGGTTTAGTGTAAGGGTAAGTGTTAGGGTTAGGGTTAGGGTTAGGTTAGGGTAAGGGTATGGGTTAGGGTTGGGGTTAGGTTTAGGGTTAGGGTTAGGGTAACGATAATGGTCAGGGTACGTGTTAGGGTTAGAGTTAGGCTTAGGCTAAGGGTAAGGGTTAGTGTTAAGTTTAGGTTTAGGGTTATGGTTAGGGTAAGTGTTAGGGTTAGGGTTAGGGTAAGTGTTAGGGTTAGGGTTAGGGTTAGGGTTAGGGTTAGTTTAAGGGTAAGGGTTAGGGTTAGGTTTAGGGTTAGGGTTAAGTTTTGGGTTAGGGTTAGGCTTAGTTTTAGGGTTAGGGTAAGGGTTAGGGTTAGGGTTAGGGTTTCGGTTAGTGTTAGGTTTAGGGTTAAGTTTAGAGTTAGGGTTATGGTAAGGTTAAGGGTTAGGGTTAGGGTTAGGGTAAGGGTAAGGGTTAGGGTTAGGTTTAGGGTTAGGTTTTAGGGTTAGGGGAAGGTTTAGGGTTAGGGTAAGGTTAGGGTGAGGGTCAGGGTTAGGGTTAGGGTTAGGGTAAGGTTAGTGTTATGCTTAGGGTTAGGGTAAGGTTAACTGTTAGGGTTAGGGTTAGGGTTAGGATTAGGGTAAGGGTTAGGGTTATGGTTAGGGTTAGGGTAAGTTTAAGAGTTAGGTTTAGGGTTAGGTTTAGGGTAAGGTTAACTGTTAGGGTTAGGGTTAGGGTTAGGGTAAGGGTTAGGGTTATGGTTAGGGTTAGGGTATGGTTAAGTGTTAGGTTTAGGGTTATGGTTAGGGTAAGGATAAGGGTTAGGGTTAGGGTTAGGGTGAGGGTAAGGGTTAGGGTTAGGGTAAAGTTAGGGTTAGGGTTAGAGTTAGGGTTAGGTTTAGGAGTAGGGGTAGGATAAGGGTCAGGGTTTGGTTTGGTTTAGGGTTGGGGTTAAGGTTAGGGTTAGGTTTAGGGGAAGGGTAAGGGTTAGTGTTAGGGTTAGGGTTAGGGTTAGGGTAAGGGTTAGGGTTAGGTTTAGGGTTAAGTTTGGGCTTAGGGTTAGAGTTAGGGTTAGGGGTTAGGGTTCAAGTTAGGGTTGGGGTTAGGGTAAGGGTTAGGGTTAAGGTAAGGGTAAGGGTTAGGGTTAGGGGTTAGGGTTAGGGTTAGTGTAAGGGTTAGAGTTAGGGTTAGGGTAAGGGTAAGCGTTAGGGTTAGTGTTAGGGTTAGGGTTAGGGTTAGAGGTTAGGGTGAGGGGTAGGGTTAGGGTAAGGTTTAGGGTTAGGTTTACTGTAAGGGAAAGTGTTAGGGTTAGGGTTAGGGTTAGGTTAGGGTAAGGGTATGGGTTAGGGTTGGGGTTAGTTTTAGGTTTAGGGTTAGGGTAACGATAAGGTTTAGGGTAAGTGTCAGGGTTAGAGTTAGGGTTAGGGTAAGGGTAAGGGTTAGTGTTAGGGTTAGTGTTAAGTTTAGGTTTAGGGTTATGGTTAGGGTAAGTGTTAGGTTTAGGGTTAGGGTAAGTGTTAGGGTTAGGGTTAGGGTTAAGTTTAAGGTTAGGGTTAGGCTTAGGTTTAGGGTTAGTGTTAGTGTAAGGGTAAGGGTTAGGGTTACGTTTAGGGTTAGGGTTAAGTTTTGGGTTAGGGTTAGGCTTAGTTTTAGGGTTAGGGTAAGGGTTAGGGTTAGGGTTAGGGGTTAGAGTTAGGGTTAGGGTTTCGGTTAGTGTTAGGTTTAGGGTTAAGTTTAGAGTTAGGGTTATGGTAAGGTTAAGGTTTAGGGTTAGGATTAGGGTAAGGGTAAGGGTTAGGGTCAGGGTTAGGGTTAGGGTTAGGGTAAGGGTTAGTGTTATGCTTAGTGTTAGGGTAAGGTTAACTGTTAGGGTTAGGGTTAGGGTTAGGATTAGGGTAAGGGTTAGGGTTATGGTTCGGGTTAGGGTAAGGTTAAGTGTTAGGTTTAGGGTTAGGGTTAGGGTAAGGTTAACTGTTAGGGTTAGGGTTAGGTTTAGGGTAAGGGTTAGGATTATGGTTAGGGTTAGGGTATGGTTAAGTGTTAGGTTTAGGGTTATGGTTAGGGTAAGGATAAGGGTTAGGGTTAGGGTTAGGGTGAGGGTAAGGGTTAGGGTTAGGGTAAAGTTAGGGTTAGGGTTAGGGTTAGGGTTAGGTTTAGGATTAGGGGTAGGATAAGGGTCAGGGTTAGGTTTGGTTTAGGGTTGGGGTTAAGGTTAGGGTTAGGGTTAGGGGAAGGGTAAGGGTTAGAGTTAGGTTTAGGATTAGGGTAATGGTTATGGTTAGGGTTAGGTTAAGGTGAGTGTTAGGGTTAGAGTTAGGGTTAGTGTTTAGGGTTAGGGTTAGTGTTTAGGGTTAGGGATAGGTTTACGCTTAAGGTTAGGGTTAGGTTTAGTGTAAGGGTGATGGTTAGGGTTAGGGGAATGGGAAGAGTTAGATTTAGGGTTAGGGTTAGGGTTAGTGTTTAGGGTTAGGGATAGGTTTAAGCTTACGGTTAGGTTTAGGTTTAGTGTAAGGGTGAGGGTTAGGGTTAGGGGAAGGGGAAAGGTTAGAGTTAGGGTTAGGGTTAGGGTTAGGGTTTAGGGTTAGGGTTAGGGTAAAGGTTAGGGTTAGGATTAGGGGTTAGGGTTAGGGTTAGGGTTTGGATAACGGTAAGGGTTAGGGTTAGAGTTAGGTTTAGGGTTAGGTTTAGGTTTAGGGTTAGGGTAAGTGTAGGGGTTAGGGTTAGGGTTAGGTTTAGGGTTAGGTTTAGGGTTAGGGTTATGTTAATGGTTAGGGTCAGGGTTAAGATTAGGGTTAGGGTTAGGGTTAGGGTTAGGGTAATGGTAAGGGTTAGGGTTAGGGTTAGGGTAAGGTTTAGGGTTAGGGGTTAGGGTACGGGTTAGGGTTAAGTTTAGGGTTAGGGTTAGGTTTAGGGTAAAAGTTAGGGTAGTGTTAGGGTTAGGGTTAGGGTAAGGGTAAGTGTTTGGGTTAGGGGTAGGGTTAGGGTTAGGGTAAGGGTAAGGTTTAGGATTAGGGTTAGGCTTAGGGTTAAGTTTAGGGTTAGGGTTAGGGTTAGCGTTAGGATTAGTGTGAGGTTTAGGTTTAGGTTTGGGGTTAGGGTAAGGGTAAGTGTTAGGGTGAGGGTTAGGGTTAGGGTTAGTGTACAGGTTAGGGTTGGGTTAGGGTTAGGATTAGGGTAAGGGTTAGATTTAGTGTTAGGGTTAAATTTAGGTTTAGGGTTAGGGTTAGGGTTAGGTTTAGGGTAATGGTAAGGTTTAGGGTTAGGGTTAGGGTTAGGGTAAGGGTAAGGTTTAGGTTTACGGTTAAGTTTGGGCTTAGGGTTAGAGTTAGGGTTAGGGGTAAGGGTTCAAGTTAGGGTTGGGGTTAGGGTAAGGGTTAGGGTTAAGGTTAGGGTAAGGGTTAGGGTTAGGGGTTAGGGTTAGGGTTAGGGTAAGGGTTAGAGTTAGGGTTAGGGTAAGGGTAAGCGTTAGGTTTAGTGTTAGGGTTAGGGTTAGGGTTAGGGGTTAGGGTGAGGGGTAGGGTTAGGGTAAGGTTTAGGGTTAGGTTTAGTGTAAGGGTAAGTGTTAGGGTTAGGGTTAGGGTTAGGTTAGGGTAAGGGTATGGGTTAGGGTTGGGGTTAGGTTTAGGGTTAGGGTTAGGGTAACGATAAGGGTTAGGGTAAGTGTTAGGGTTAGAGTTAGGGTTAGGGTAAGGGTAAGGGTTAGTGTTAGTGTTAGTGTTAAGTTTAGGTTTAGGGTTATGGTTAGGGTAAGTGTTAGGGTTAGGGTTAGGGTAAGGGTAAGTGTTACGGTTAGGGTTAGGGTTAAGTTTAAGGTTAGGGTTAGGCTTAGGTTTAGGGTTAGGGTTAGTGTACGGGTTAGGGTTGGGTTAGGGTTAGGGTTAGGGGTAAGTTTAGGTTTAGGGTTAGGGTTAGGGTTAGGATTAGGGTTAGGTTTAGGTTTAGTGTTACGGTTAGGGTAAGGGTAAGGGTTCGGGTTATGTTTAGGGTGTAGGTTAGAGATAGGGTTTGGGTTAGGGTTAGGGTTAGGGTTAGGGAAATGGTAAGGGTTAGGGTTAGGGCTAGGTTTAGGGTTAGCTGGTAGTGTTAGTGTTAGGGTTAGGGATAGGGTAAGGGTAGGATTAGGGTTAGGGATTACAGTTAGGTTTAGGGTTAGTGTTTGGGTTAGGGTTAAGGTAAGTGTAAGAGTTAGGTTTCGGGTTAGGTTTAGGTTTACGATTAGGGTTAGAGTTAGGTTTAGGGTAAGGGTAAGGTTTAGGGTTAGGGTTAGGGTTAGGTTTAGGGTAAGGGTAAGTTTTAGGGTTAGGGTTAGGGTTAGGGTAATGGTAAGGGTTAGGGTTATTGTTAAGGTTAGACTTAGGGTTAGGGTAAGGATAAGGTTTAGGGTTAGGGTTAGGGTGAGGTTGAGGGTTAGGGTTAGGGTTAAGGGTTAGTGTTCAGGTTAAGGTAAGGGTTAGGGTTAGGGTTAGGGTAAGGGTAAGCATTAGGGTTAATGTTACGGTTAGGGGTTAGGGTTAAGGTTAGGGTTAGCGTAAGGGTTAGGGTGAGGTTTAGGGTAAGGATAAGTGTTAGGGTTTGGGTTCGGGTTAGGTTACGATAAGGGTATGGGTTAGGGTTAGGGTTAGGTTTAGGGTAAGGGTTAGGGTTAGGGTTAGGGTTAGGGTAAGGGTTAGGGTTAGGGTTAGCGGTTAGGGTTAGGGTTACTGTAAGGTTAGGGTTAGGGTTAGGGTTAGGATTAGAGTTAGGGTAAGGGTAAGGGTTAGGGTTAGTGTTACTGTTAGGGTAAGGTTATTGTTAGGGTCAGGGTTAGGGTTAGGTATGGGTAAGTGTTAGGGGTAGGGTTAGGGTTAGGTTTAGGGTAAGGGTAAGGGTTAGGGTTAGGTTTGGGTAAGGTTTAGTGTTAGGGTTAGGGTTAGGGTTAGGGTTAGGTTTAGGGTAAGGATAAGTGTTAGGGTTAAGGTTAGGGTTAGGTTTGAGTAAGGGTATGGGTTAGGGTTAGGGTTAGGGTTAGGTTTAGGGTTAAGGTAAGGGTTAGGGTTAGGGTTAGGATTAGAGTTAGAGTTAGGGTTAGGGTAGGGTAAGGGTAAGAGTTAGGGTTAGGGATACGGTTTGGAGTTATGTTTAGGGTTAGCGTTAGGGTTAGGATAAGGGTAAGGGTTAGGGTTAGGTTTAGGGTTAGGGGTTAGGGTTAGGTTTAGGGTAAGGTTTGGGTGAGGGTTAGGGTTAGGGTAAGGGTAAGGGTAAGGCTTAGGGTTAAAGTTAGGGTAAGGATTAGGTTTAGGGTTAGGGTAAGGGTTAGGGTTAGGGTTAGGGTAAGGGTAAGCGTTAGGGTTAGTGTTAGGGAAAGGGTTAGGGTTAGGGGTTAGAGTTAGGGTTAAGTTAAGTGTAAGGGTTAGGTTTAGGGTAAGGATAAGTGTTAGGGTTAGGTTAGGGTAAGGGTATGGTTTAGGGTTTGGGTTAGGTTTAGGGTTATTGTAAGGGTTAGGGTTAGGATTAGGGTTAGGGTAAGGGTTAAGGATATGGTTAGGGTTAGGGTTAGAGTTATGGTTAGGGTAGGGTAAGGTTAAGAGTTAGGGTCAGGGATAGGGTTAGTGGTTAGGGTTGGGGTTAGGGTTAGGATAAGAGTAAGGTTTAGGGTTAGGGTTAGGGTTATGGGTTAGAGTTAGGGTTAGGGTAAGGTTAGGGTTAGGGTTAGGGTAAGGGTAAGGGTTAGGGTTAGGGTTAGGGTTAGGATAGGTTTAGGGTTAGGGTCAGGGTTAGTGTTAGGGTAAGGGTAAGTGTGAGGCTTAGGGTTAGGGTAGGTTTAGGGTAAGGTTAAGGGTTCAGGTTAGGGTTAGGGTAAGGTTTAGTGTTAGGGTTAGGGTTAGGGTTAGGGATAGGTGTATGGGTTAGGGGTAGGGTTAGGGTTAGGGTTAGGGGAAGGGTAAGGTTTAGGGTTAGGGTTAGGGTTTGGGTTAGGTTTGGTGTTAGGTTTAGGGTAAGGGTAAGGGTTAGGGTAAGGGTTCGGGTTAGGGTTAATGTTAGGGTTAGGGTTAAGGTTAGGGTTAGGGTTAGAGTTAGGGTTAGGGGTTAGTGTTAGGGTTAGGGTTAGGATAAGGTAAGCTTTAGGGTTAGGGTTAGTTTTAGGATTAGGGTTAGGGTTAGGTTTATGGTTAGGGTAAGGGTAAAGGTAAGAGTTAGGGTGAGGGTTAGGGTTAGGGTAAGGGTTTGGGTTAGGGTTAGGGTTAGGGTTATGGTTAAGGTTAGGGTTAGGGTTAGGGTTAGGTTAAGGGTAATGTTTAGGGTTAATGTTAGGGTTAGGGGTTAGGATTAGGGTTAGGCTAAGGGTAAGGTTTAGGGTTAGGGTAAGGGTAAGGGTTAGGTTTAGGTTTAGGCTTAGGATTAGGGGTTAGGATTAGGGTTGGGGTAAGGGTAAGGTTTATGGTTAGGGTTAGGCTTAGGGGTTAGGGTTAGGGTAGAGTAAGGGTTTGGGTTAGGGTTAGGTTTAGGGTAAGTGCTGGGGCCAAGCGGCAGCAAACCAGGGATCGCAGACTGGGGTTCCTGAAATCGGGGGCAAGGACTAGGAAGAAATATAAGAGAGACAGACACACCGGGTCCGGGATGTCCGCAGTCCAGGGAAAGACTGCTGAGACTGCCGCATTTATTTTCCACTCCCACTTCTCCCCTCCTCCTGACCCAGGGAAACTCCAGGTGTTACATTCATATAGTAATTCTCAGGTCATTTACACAGTGTAGGGCCAGAAAGCAATAAGACAATAAAGCCATCGTCTGATGCAAGTCAAGGTACAGTTTGATTCCACTCTGACTCCCAACAGGTAAGGGTAAGGTTTAGGTTTAGGGTTAGGTTTAGGGTTAGGGTAAGGGTTAGGGTTAGGGTTAGGGTTAGGGTTAGGTTTGGGGTTAGGATTAGAGTAAGGGTAAGGGTTAGGATTAGGGTTATGGTTGTGGTTAGGGGTAGGCTAAGAGTAAGGGTTAGGGTAAAGGTTCCGTTTAGGGTTAGGGTTAGGATTAGGATAAAGTTAGGGTTAGGGTTAGGGTTAGGTTTAGGGTTAAGGGTAGGGCAAGGTAATGGTTAGGGTTAGGTTTAGGGTTGGGGTTAAGATTAGGGTTAGGGTTAGGGTAAGCGTAAGTGTTAGGGTTAGGGTTAGGGTTAAGGTAAGGGTAAGGGTTAGGGTTATGGTTAGGGTTAGGGTTAGGTTTAGGGTTAGGGTTAGGGTAAGGGTAAGGGTAAGTGTTAGGGTTAGGGTTAGGGTTAGGGTAAGGGTAAGGGTTAGGGTTATTGTTAGGGTTACATTTAGGGTTAGGGTTAGGGTTAGAGTAAGGGTTAGTGTTAGGGTTAGGGTTAGGGTTAGGGTTAGGATAAGGGTAAGTGTTAGGGTCAGGGTTAGGGTTAGGGTTATGGTTAGGGGTTAGGGTTAGGGTTAGGGTAAGGGTAAATTTAGGGTTTGGGTTAGGGTTAGGGTTAGGGTTAGGGTTAGAGTAAGGGTTAGGGTTAGGGTTAGGGTTAGGGTTAGGGTTAGGGTAAGGTTAAGGGTTAGGGTTAGGTTTGGGGTTAGGATTAGGGTAAGTGTAAGGGTTAGGGTTAGGGTTAGGGTTGTGGTTAGGGTTAGGCTAAGGGTAAGGGTTAGGGTTAAGTTTAGAGTTAGGGTTAGGGTTAGGGTGAGGGTAAGAGTTAGGGTTAGGGTAAAGTTAGGGTTAGGGTTAGGGTTAGGGTTAGTGTTAGGTTTAGGGTTAGGGGTAGGGTAAGGGTAAGTGTTAGGTTTAGGTTTATGGTTGGGGTTAAGGTTAGGGTTAGGGTTGGGGTAAGGCTAAGGGTTAGGGTGAGGGTTAGGGTAATGGTTATGGTTAGCGTTAGGTTAGGGTGAGCGTTATGGTTAGGGTTAGGGTTAGTGTTTAGGGTTAGGGATAGGGTTAGGCTTAAGGTTAGGGTTAGGTTTAGTGTAAGGGTGAGGGTTAGGGTTAGGGTTAGGGGAAGGGTTAGGGTTAGGGTTAGGGTTAGGGGTTAGGGTTAGTGTTAGGGTTAGGGTAAGGTTTAGGGTTAGGGTTATTGTTAGGGTAAGGGTAAGTGTTAGGGTTAGGTTTAGTGTTAGCGTTAGGGTAAGTGTAAGGGTTAGGGTTATTGTTTGGGTTACGTTTAGGGTTAGGGTTAGGGTTAGGGTAAGGGTAAGGTTTAGGGTTAGGGTTAGGGTTGGGGTTAGGGTTAGAGTTAGGAATAGCTTTAGGGTCAGGCTTAGGGTTAAGTTTAGGGTTAGGTTTAGGGTAAGGTTAAGGGTTAGGGTTAGAGTAAGGGTTAGGGTTAGGGTTACTGTTAGGGTTAGGTTTCAGGTTAGGGTTAGGGTTAGGGTTAGGGTTAGGGTTAGTGGTTAGGGTTAGGGTAAGGGTAATGTTTAGGGTTAAGGTTAGGGTTATGGGTTAGGGTTAGGGTTAGGGTAAGTGTAAGGTTTAGGGTTAGGGAAGGGTAAGGGTTAGGATTAGGTTTAGGGTTAGGGTTAGGGTTAGGGGTTAGGGTTAGGGTTAGGGTAAGGGTAAGGTTTATGGTTAGGGTTAGGCTTAGGGGTTAGGGTTAGGGTTAGAGTAAGGGTTAGGGTTAGGGTTAGGTTTAGGGTAAGTGCTGGGGCCAACCGGCAGCAAACCAGGGTTCGCAGACTGGGGTTCCTGAAATCGTGGCAAGGACTAGGAAGAAATATAAGAGAGACAGACACACCGGGTCCGGGATGTCTGCAGTCCAGGGAAAGACTGCTGTGACTGCCGCGTTTATTTTCCACTCCCCCTTCTTCCCTCCTCCTCACCCAGGGAACCTCCAGCTGTTACATTCATATGGTAATTCTCAGGTCATTTACATAGTATAGGGCCAGAAAGCAATAAGACAATAAAGCCATCATCTGATGCAAGTCAAGGTACAGTTTGATTCCACTCTGACTCCCAACATGTAAGGGTAACGTTTAGGTTTAGGGTTAGGGTTAATTTTAGGGTAAGGGTAAGGGTTAGGGATAGGGTTAGGTTTGGGGTTAGGATTAGGGTAAGGGTAAGGTTAGGGTTAGGATTATGGTTGTGGTTAGGGTTAGGCTAAGCGTAAGGGTTAGGGTAAAGGTTAGGTTTACGGTTAGGGTTAGGGTTAGGGTAAAGTTAGGTTTAGAGTTAGGGTTAGGTTTAGGGTTAGGGGTAGGGTAAGGGTAAGGTTTAGGGTTAGGTTTAGGGTTGGGGTTAAGATTAAGGTTAGGGTTAGGGGAAGCGTAAGGGTTAGGGTTAGGGTTAGGGTTAGAGTAATGGTTATGTTTAGGGTTAGGTTAGGGTGAGCGTTAGGGTTAGGGTTAGTGTTTAGGGTTAGAGATAGGGTTAGGCTTAAGGTTAGGGTTAGGTTTAGTGTAAGGGTGAGGGTTAGGGTTAGGGTAAGGGGAAGTGTTAGAGTTAGGGTTAGGGTTAGGGTTAGGGGTTAGGGTTAGGTTTTGGGTTAGGTTAAGGGTTAGGGTTAGGGTTAGGGTAAGGGTAAGTGTTAGGGTTAGGGTTAGGGTTAGGGTTAGGGTAAGGGTAAGGGTTAGGGTTATTGTTAGGGTTACGTTTAGGGTTAGGGTTAGGGTTAGGGTTAGGGTAAGGGTAAGTGTTCGGGTTAGGGTTAGGGTTAGAGTTAGGGTTAGGGTTAGGATAAGAGTAAGGGTTAGGGTCAGTGTTAGGGTTAGGGTTATGGTTAGGGGTTAGGGTAAGGGTTAGGGTAAGGGTAAAGTTTAGGGTTAGGGTTAGGGTTAGGGTTAGGGTTAGAGTAAGGGTTAGTGTTAGGGTAAGGGTTAGGGTTAGGTTTAGGGTAAGGGTAAGGTTTAGGGTTAGGGTTAGGGTTAGGGTAAGGTTAAGGGTTAGGTTTAGGGTTAGGGTTAGGGTTAGGGTTAGGTTTAGGTTTGGGATTAGGATTAGGGTAAGTGTAAGGGTTAGGGTTAGGGTTAGGGTTGTGGTTAGGGTTAGGCTAAGGGTAAGGGTTAGGGTTAAGTTTAGGGTTAGGGTTAGAGTTAGGGTGAGGTTAAGAGTTAGGGTTAGGGTAAAGTTAGGGTTTGGGTTAGGGTTAGGGTTAGGTTTAGGGTTAGGGGTAGGGTAAGGGTAAGTGTTAGGGTTAGGTTTAGGGTTGGGGTTAAGGTTAGGGTTAGGGATAGGGTAAGGGTAAGGGTGAGGTTTAGGGTTAGGGTAAGGGTAATGGTTATGTTTAGGGTTAGGTTAGGGTTAGGGTTAGGGTTAGGGAAAGGGTAGGGGTTAGGGTTAGGGTGTGGGTTAGGGGTTAGGGTTAGGTTTAGGGGTAGGGTTAGGGTTAGGTTTAGGGTTAGGGTAAGGGTAAGCTTTAGGGTTACTGTTAAGCATTAGAGTGAGGGTTAGGGTTAGGGTTAGGGTTAAGGTAAGGATAAGGGTTAGGATTAGGTTTAGGGTTAATGGTTTGGGTAAGGTTTAGGGTTAGGTTTAGGGCAAGGGTAAGGTTTCCGTTTAGGGTTAGGGTTAGGGTAAGGGTAAGTGTTAGGGTAAGGGTAAGGGTTAGGATTAGGGTTAGGGTGAGGGTTAGGTTTAGGGTTAGGGGTTAGGCTTCGGGTTAGGGTTAGGGTTAGGGTTAGGGTAAGGTTTAGGGTTAGGGCTAGGGTAATGGTAAGTGTTAGGGGTAGGGTTAGGGTAAGTGTAAGGGTTAGTGTTAGGTTTAGCGTTAGGTTTAGCGTTAGGTTCAGTTTAAGGTTTAGGGTTAGTGTTAGGGTTAGGGTTAAGTATAGGGGTGAGGGTTAGGGTTATCGTTAGGGTAAGGGTTTGGGTTAGGTTTAGGCTAAGAGTAAGTGTTAGGGTTAGGGTTAGGGTAAGTGTAAGGGTTAGTGTTAGGGTTAGGGTTAAGTTTAGGTTTAGGTTTAGGGTTAGGGTATGGGTAAGTGTTAGGGTTAGGTTTAGGGTTAGGGTTAGGGTTAGGATAAGGGTAAGTGCTAGGGTTAGGGTTAGGTTAAGGGATAGGGGTTACGGTTAGGGTTAGGGGTAGGGTTATGGTTAGGGTAAGGGTAAGGTTTAGGTTTAGGTTTAGGGTTAGGGTTAAGTTTAGGGTTGGGGTTAGGCTTAGGTTTAGGGTTAGGGTAAGGGTTAGGGTTAGGGTTTGGGTTAGGGGTAGAGTTAGGGTTTGGTTTAGGGTTAGGGTAAGGGTAAGGGTTAGGGTTAGGGTTAGGGTTAGGGGTTAGGGGTTAGGGTTAGGGTTAGGGTTAGGATTAGGTTAGGGTAAGGTTAGGGTTAGGGTCAGGGTTAGGCTTAGGGTATGGGTGTTAGGGTTAGGGTTAGCGTTAGGGTTTGGGTTAGGGTTAGGGTTAGGGTTAGGAATAAGGTAAGGGTTAGGGTTAGGGCTAGGGTTAGGGTTAGGGGTTAGGGTTAGGGTTAGGGTTATGGTAAGGCTAAGGGTAAAGTTTAGGTTTAGTGTTATGTTTAGGTTTAGTATTAGGGTAAGTGTAATGTTTAGGTTTAGGGTTAGGGTTATGGTTAAGGTTAGGGTTAGGGTTAGGGTTAGGGTAAGGGTAAGGGTTAGGGTTAGGTTAGGGTTGGGATTATGGTTAAGGTTATGGTTAGGGCAAGGGTTATGGTTATGGTTAGGGTTAGGGTTAGGGTTAGGGGTTAGGGTTATTGTAGGTTTTAGGGTAAGGGTTAGGGTTAGGGTTATGGTAAGGGTTAGGGTTAGGGTTAGGGTTTAGGGTTAGGGTTAGGGTTAGGGTTAGGGTTAAGGAAAGGATAAGGGTTAGGATTAGGGTTAGAGTTAGGGCTAGGGTAAGGGTTAGGGTTTGGTTTAGGGTAAGGTAAGGTTTCGAGTTACGATTAGGGTTAGGATTAGGGTAAGGGTAAGGGTTAGGGTAAGGGTAAGTGTTAGGGTGAGGGTTAGGGTGAGTGTTAGGTTTAGGGTTAGGGGTTAGGCTTCGTGTTAGGGTTAGGGTTAATGTAAGGGTTAGGGTTAGGGTTAGGGTTAGGGTAAGGGTTAGGTTTAGGTTTAGCGTTAGGGTAAGTTTAAGGGTTAGATTTAGGTTTAGGGTTAGGGTTAGGATTAGGGGTTAGGGTTAGTGTTAGGGTTAGTGTAAGGGTTAGGGTTAGGGTTAGGGTAAGGGTAAGTGTTAGGGTTAGGGTTAGGGTTAGGGTAAGTGTAAGGGTTAGGGTTAGGGTTAGGGTTAGGTTTAGGGTTAGGGTTAGGGTTAGGGTTAGGATAAGGGTAAGTGTTAGGGTTAGGGTTAGGTTAAGGATTGGGTTTAGGGTTAGGGTAAGGGTTAGGGTAAGGGTAAGGGTTAGGGTTAGGGTTAGGGATAGGGTTAAGTTCAGGGTTAGGGTTAGGCTTAGTTTTATGGTTACGGTAAGTGTTAGGGATAGAGTTTAGGTTAGGGGATAGAGTTAGGGTTAGGGTTAGGGTTAGGCTAAGCGTAAGGGTTGGGGTTAGGGTTAGGTTTAGGGTAAGGGTTAGGGTTAGAGTTAGGGTTAGGGTAAGGGTAAGTGTTAGGTTTAGGGTTAGGGTTAGGTTTAGGGTAAGGGTTAGGGTTAGGGTTAGGGTAAGGGTAAGGGTTAGGGTTAAGTGTAGGTTTAGGGTTAGGGTTAGGGTTAGGATTAGGGTTAGGTTTAGGTTTAGGTTTGGGGTTAGGGTAAGGGTTAGTTTAAGGGTTAGGGTTAGGGTAAAGTTAGGGGTTAGGGGTTAGGGTTAGGGTTAGGGATAGGGTAAGGGTTAGGTTTAGGGTTAGAGTTCCGGTTAGGGTTAGGGTTCCGGTTAGGGTTAGGGGTAGGGTTCGGGTAAGGGTTAGGGTTAGTGTAAGGGTTAGGGTTACTGTTAGTGTTAGGTTTAGGGTTAGGTTTGTGGTTAGGGTTAGGGTAAGGGTAAGGGTTAGGGTTAGGGTTTGGGTTAACGTTAGGGTTAGGATTAGGGTAAGGGTAAGGTTTACGGTTAGGGGTTAGAGTTAGGGTTAGGGTTAGACTTAAGGTAAGATTAAGGGTTAGGGTTCGGGATAGGGTTAGGTTTACGGTTAGGGTTAGGCTTAGGTTTAGGGTAAGGGTAAGGTTTAGGTTTAGGGTTAGGTTTAGGTTTAGGGAAAGTGTAAGTTTTAGGGTTAGCGTTAGGGGTTAGGGTTAGGGTAAGGGTAAGGGTTAGGGTTAGGGTTAAGGTTAGGTTTAGGTTTAGGGTTAGGTTAAGGATAAGAGTTAGTTTTAGGGTTAGTGTTAGGGTGAGGGTTAAGGTTAGGGTTAGGGGTTAGGGTCCGGGTTATGGTTAGGGTTAGGGTAAGGGTTAGGGTTAGGGTTAGGGTAAGGGTTAGGGTTAGGGTTAGGGTAAATGTTAGTGTTAGTGTTAGGGTTAGTGTTAGGATTAGGGGTTAGGGTTAGGGTTAGTTTTAGGGTAAGGGTTAGGGTTAGGGTTAGGGTAAGGGTTAGGGTTAGGGTTAGGGTTAGGGTAAGGGTTAGGGTTAGGGTTAGGTTTAGGGTTCTGGTAAAGGTTAGGGTTAGGGTTAGGGTTAGGTTTAGAGTTAGGGTAGGGTAGTGTAAAGGTAAGTGTTAGGGTTAGGATAAGCGTAAGAGTTAGGGTTAGGTTTAGGGTTAGGGTGAGGGTTAGGATTAGGTTTAGAGGTTAGGGTTTGGGTTATGGTTAGGGTTAGGGT
>JANJXV010000361.1:652500-657500 GCA_024803745.1 Megascapheus bottae
GGGTAAGTGTAAGGGTTAGGGTTAGGGTTAGGGTTAGGATTAGGTGTTAGGGTTAGGGTAAGGGTAATTGTTAGGGTTAGGGTTAGGGTAAGTGTAAGGGTTAATGTTAGGGTTAGGGTTAGATTTAGGGTTAGGGTTAGTGTTAGGGTTAGGTTTAGATAAGGTTAAGTGTTAGGGTTAGGTATAGGTTAAGGTATAGGTGTTAGGGTTAGGGTTAGGGTTATGGTAAGGATAAGGGTTAGGGTTAGGGTTAGGGTTAGGGTAAGGGAAAGTGTTAGGGTTAGTGTTAGGGTTAGGGTAAGGGTAAGGGTAAGGTTTAGGGTTAGGGTTAGGGATAGAGTAAGGGTTAGGGTTAGAGTTAGGGTTAGGGTAAGGATTAGGGTTAGGGTTAGGGTTAGGGTCAAGGTTATGGTTAGGTTAGGGTTAGGATTAGCATTAAGGTTAGGGTTAGGTTTAGGGTAAGGGTAAGGGTTAGGGTTTTGGTTAGGGTAAGTTTTAGGGTTAGGTTTGGGGTTAGGATTAGGGTAAGTGTAAGGGTTAGGGTTAGGGTTAGGGTTAGGGTTAGGATTAGGGGTTAGGGTTAGGGTACGTGTAAGTGTTAGAGATAGGGTTAGGGTTAGGGAAAGTGTAAGGGTTAGTGTTAGGGTTAGGGTTAGGTTTAGGGTTAGGGTTAATGTTAGGGTTAGGTTTAGATAAGGTTAAGTTTTAGGGTTAGGTATAGGTTAAGGTATAGGTGTTAGGGTTAGGGTTAGTGTTAGGGTTATGGTAAGGGTAAGGGTTAGGGTTAGGTTTAGGGTTAGGGTAAGGGTTAGGTTTAAGGTTAGGGTTAGGGTTAGGGTTAGGGTTAGGGTAAGGTTTAGGGTTAGGGTTTTGGTTAGGGTTAGGGAAAGTGTAAGGGTTAGGTTTAGGGTTAGGGTTAGGGTTAAGGTAAGGGTAAGTGTTAGGGTTAGTGTTAGGGTTAGGGTAAGGTTAAGGGTAAGGTTTAGGGTTAGGGTTAGGGATAGAGTAAGGGTTAGGGTTAGGGTTAGGGTTAGGGTAAGGATTAGGGTTAGGGTTAGGGTCAAGGTTATGTTTCGGTTAGGGTTACTATTAGCATTAAGTTTAGGGTTAGGTTTAGGGTAAGGGTAAGGGTTAGGTTTAGGGTTAGGGTTAGCGTAAGGGTAAGGGTTAGGGTTAATGTTAGGGTAAGGGGTAGGGTTAGGGTTAGGGTTAGGTTTAGGGTTAGGGTTAGGGTAACGGTAATGGTTAGGGTTAGGGTTAGGTGAAGGGTAAGGGTTAGGGTTAGGGTTAGTGTTAGTGTTAGGGTTAGGGTTAAGGATAGGGTTACGGTTAGGGTACTGTTAAGGGTTAGGGTTAGGGTTAGGGTTTAGGGTTAGGGTTAGGTTTAGGTTTAGGGTTAGGGTAAGGTTAAGGTTTAGGGTTAAGTTAAGGGTAAGGGTTAGGGTTAGGGTTAGGGTAAGGGTTAGTGTTAGGGTTAGGGTTAGGTTAAGGGTTAGGGTTAGGGTTAGGGGTTAGGGTTAGAGTAAGGGTTCGGGTTAAGGTTAGTGTAACGGTTAGGGTTAGGGTTAGGGTTAGGTTTAGGGTAATGGTAAGGGTTAGGTATGGTAAGGTGTAGGGTTAGGTTTAGGGTAAGGGTTATTGTTAGGGTTAGTGTTAGGTTTAGGGTTAAGGTTAGGGTTAGGGTTAGCATAATGTTAAGGGTTAGGGTTAGGGTTTAGGGTTAGTGTTAGGTTTAGGGTTAAGGTTAGGGTTAGGGTAGGATAATGTTAAGGGTTAGGGTTAGGGGTTAGAGTTAGGGTTAGGGTTGGGGTTAGGTTTAGGGTTAGGGTAAGGGTAAGGGTAAGGGTTAGGTTTAGGGTTAGGTTAAGGATTAGGGTTAGGGTTACGTTTAGGTTTGGGGTTAGGGTTAGAGTTAGGGTTAGGGTTAGGGTTAGGTTAAGGGTAAGGTTTAGGGTTAGGGTTAGGGTTAGGGTTAAGTTAGGGTAATGGTATGGGTTAGTGTAAGGGTTAGGTGTAGGGTTAGGGTTAGGGTAAGGGTTAGGTTTAGGGTTAGTGTTAGGTTTAGGGTTAAGGTTAGGGTTAGGGTTAGGGTAATGTTAAGGGTTAAGGTTAGGGTTAGGGTTAGGGTTAGGGTGAGGTTTAGGTTTAGGGTTAGGGTAAGGTTAAGGTTTAGGGTTAGGGTTAGGGTTAGGAGTTAGGGTTAGTTTTAGGGTTAGGGTTCGGTTTAGGGTTAGCGTAAGGGTTAGTGTTAGGTTTAGGGTAAAGGTAAGTTTTAGGGTTAGGCTAAGTGTTATTAGGGTTAGGATAAGAGTAAGGGTTAGGGTTAGGGTTATTGTAAGGGTCAGGGTAAGGGTTAGGGTTAGGGTTAGGGTTAGGTTTGGGGTTAGGGTTAGGGTTAGGGTAAGGGTTCGGGTTAGGTTTAGGATTATGTTTAGAGTTAGCGTTAGGGTTAGGGTTAGGGTAAGTGTAAGGTTTAGGGTTAAGGTTAGGGTTAGGTTTAGGATTAGGGTTAGGGTTAGTGTAAGGATTAGGGTTAGGTTAAGGTTTAGGTTTAGGGTTAGGTTTAGGGTTAGGGTAAGGGTAAGGGTAAGGTTTAGTGTTAATGTTAGGGTTAGGGGTTAGGGTTAGGGTTAGGTCAAGAGTTAGGATTCGGTTTAGGGTAAGTGTAAGGTTTAGAGTTCTGGTTAGGGACAGGTTTGGTTAGGGTTAGGGTAAGAGTAAGAGTTAGGGTTAGGGTTAGGGTTTGGTTTAGGGTAAGAGTTAGGGTTAGGTTTAGGGTTAGTTTTGGGGTTAGGGTTAGGGAAAGGGTAAGGGTTACAGTTAGGGTTAGGTTTAGGGTTAGGGTTAGGGTTAGGTGTAGGTTTAGGGTTAGAGTAAGGGTTAATGTTGTGGGTAGGGTTAGGGTTAGGGTTAGGGCTCGGGCTAGGGTTAGGATAGGATTAGGTGGGGTTTAGATTTAGGTGTAGGAGGAGGGGGAGGGTTAGGGTTAGGGTTAGGATTAGGGTTGGGGGTAGGGGTAGAGGTAGGGATGGGGGTAGGGTTAGGGTTAGGGTTAGGGGTAGAGTAATGGGTAGGGTTAGGGTTAGGGTTAGGTTTAGGGTTAGGGTAAGGGTAAGTGTTAGGTTTAGGGTTAGGGTTAGGATAAGGTAAGGTTAGGGTTAGGGTAAGGGTTAGGGTTAGGTTTAGGGTAAGGGTAAGGTTTCGGGTTAGGGTTAGGATTAGGTTTAGTGTAAGGGTAAGGGTTACTGTAAGGGTAAGGGTTAGGGTTAGGGTTAGGGTGAGTGTTAGGTTTAGGTTAGGGGTTAGGCTTCGGGTTAGGGTTAGGGATAGGGTAAGGGTTAGGTTTAGGGTTAGGGTAAGGGTTAGGGTTAGGTTAAGCGTTAGGGTAAGGTTAAGGGTTAGGTTTAGTGTTAGGGTTAGGGTTAGGATTAGGGTTTAGGGTTAGGGTTAGGGTTAGGGTAAGGGTTAGGTTTAGGGTTAGGGTAAGGGTAAGTGTTATGGTTAGGGTTAGGGTAAGTGTAAGGGTAAGTGTCACGGTTAGGGTTAGAATAAGTGTAAGGGTTAGTGTTAGGGTTAGGGTTAGGTTTAGGGTTAGGGTTAGGGTTAGGGTTAGCGTTAGTATAAGGGTAAGTGTTAGGGTTAGGGTTAGGTTAAGGGATAGTGGTTAGGGTTAGGGTTAGGATTAGGGTAAGGGTAAGGGTTAGGTTTAGGGTTAGGGTTAAGTTTAGGGTTAGGGTTAGGCTTAGGTTTAGTGTTAGGGTAAGGGTAAGTGTTAGGGTTAGGGTTAGGGTTAGGTGTTAGGGTTAGGGTTAGTGTTAGGTTAGGGTAACGTTAGGTTTAGGGTCAGGTTTAGGGTTAGGGTATGGGTAAGTGTTAGGGTTGGGTTTAGGGTTAGGGTTGGGTAAGGGTAAGGTTTGGGGTTAGGGTTAGGGTTAGGGTTAGGGTTAGAGTAAGGGTTAGGTTAGGGTTAGGGTAAGGGCAAGGGTTAGGTTTAGGGTGAGGGTTAGGGTAAACTTTAGGTTTAGCGTTAGGGTTAGGGTTAGGATTAAGGTTAGGTTTAGGTTTAGGGTTGGGGTTACGGTAAGGGTAAGAATTAGTGTTAGGGTTAGAGTTAAGGTTAGAGCTAGGGTTAGGGTTAGGGGATAGGGTTAGGGTTAGGGTTAGGGTAAGGGTAAGGTTTAGGGTTAGGGGTTAGAGTTAGGGTTAATGTTAGGGTTAAGGTAAGAGTAAGTTTTAGGGTTCTGGTTAGGGTTAGGGTTACGGTTAGGGTTAGGGTTAGGGTTAGGTTTAGGGTAAGGGTAAGGTTTAGAGTTAGGTTTAGATTTATGTTTAGGGTAAAGGTAAGGTTTAGGGTTATGGTTAGATGTTAGGGTTAGGGTAAGGGTAAGGGTTAGGGCTAGGGTTAGGGTTAGGGTTAGGGTTATGATTATGGTTAGGTTGAGGGTTAGGGTTAGGATTAGGAGTTAGGGTTCGGGTTAGGGTTAGGGTTAGGGTAAGGGTTAGGGTTAGGGTTAGGGTAAGGGTTAGGGTTAGGGTTAGGGTAAGGGTAAGGTTTAGGGTTAGGGTTCTAGTAAGGGTTAGGGTTAGGGTTGGGGTAAGGGTTACGGTAAGGGTTAGGTATAGGGTTAGTTTTAGGGTAAGGGTTAGGGTTAGTGTTAGGGTAAAGGTTATGGTTATGGTTAGGGTTAGGGTTAGGGTTAGGGTTAGGGTAAGGGTAAGGTTTAGGGTTAGGGTTCTAGTAAGGGTTAGGGTTAGGGTTAGGGGCAAGGGTTACGGTAAGGGTTAGGTATAGGGTTAGTTTTAGGGTAAGGGTTAGGGTTAGTGTTAGGGTAAGGGTTATGGTTATGGTTAGGGTTAGGGTTAGGGTTAGGGGTTAGGATTAGGGTTAGGTTTAGGGTAAGGGTAAGGTTTAGGGTTAGGGTTAGGGATGGAGTAAGGGTTAGGTTTAGGGTTAGGGTTAGGGTAAGGATTAGGGTTAGGGTTAGGCTTAGGGTCAAGGT
>JANJXV010000361.1:662500-667500 GCA_024803745.1 Megascapheus bottae
TAGGGTTAGGGTAGAGGGTTAGGGTTAGGGTTAGGGTTAGTTTTGGGGTTAGGGTTAGGGTAAGGGTAAGGGTTAGGGTTAGGGTTAGGGTTAGGGTTAGAGTTAGGGTTAGGGTTAGGGTAAGGCTAAGGTTTAGGGTTAAGGTTAGGGTGAGGTTTAGGATTAGGTTTAGTGTTAGGGTAAGGATTAGGGTTAGGGTAAGTGTTAGGGTTAGGGTTAGGGTTAGGTTTAGGGTTAGGGTTAGGGTAAGGGTAAGGTTTAGGGTTAAAGTTAGGGTTAGCGGTTAGGGTTAGGGTTAGGGTTAGGGTAAGAGTTAGGTTTAGGTTTAGGGTAAGTGTAATGTTTTTAGTTATGGTTAGGGTTAGGTTTGGTTAGGGTTACGGTAAGAGTAAGAGTTAGGGTTAGGGTTAGGGTAAGAGTAAGAGTTAGGGTTAGGGTTAGGGATAGGTTTAGCGTAAGGGTTAGGGTTAGGGTTAGGGTTAGTTTTGGGGTTAGGGTTAGGGTAAGGGTAAGGGTTACATTTAGGGTTAGGTTTAGGTTTAGGGTTAGGGTTAGGGTTAGAGTTAGGGTTAATATTAAGGGTAGGGCTATGGTTAGGGATAGGGTTAGGGGTGGGGTTAGGGTTAGGTGTAGGAGGAGGGGGAGGGGTAAGAGTGGGGTTAGGATTAGGGTTAGGGGTAGGGGTAGAGGTAGGGGAAGGGTTAGGGTTAGGATTAGGGTTATGGGTAGAGTTATGAGTAGAGTTAGGGTTAGGGATAGGTTTAGAGTTAGGGTAAGGGTAAGTGTTAGGGTTAGGGTTAGGGTTAGGGTTTCAATAAGGGTAAGGGTTAGGGTTAGGGTTAGGGTTAAGGGTTAGAGTTAGGGTAAGGTTAGGGTTAGGGTTAGGGTTAGGGTTAGAGTTAGGTTTAGGGTAAGGTTAGGGTTAGCGTTAGGGTCAGGGTTAGGGTTAGGGTAATGGTAAGTGTGAGAGTTAGGGTTAGGATTATGTTAGGGTAAGGTTAAGGGTTAGGGTTAGGGTTGGGGTTAGGGTAAAGGTATGGTTAGGGTTAGATTTAGGGTTAGGGTTAGGGTAAGGTTTAGAGTTAGGGTTAGGGTAGGCTTAGGGTTCGGGATTAGGTTTAGGGTTAGGGTTAGGGTAAGGGTAATGTTTAGGTGTAGGGTTAGGGTTAGAGTTAATGTTAGTGATAGAGTAAGGGTTAGGGTTAGTGTTAGGGTTAGGGTAAGGATTAGGGTTAGGGTTAGGTTTAGGGTAAGGGTTATGGTTACGTTAGGGTTAGGATTAGCATTAAGGTTAGGGTTAGGTTTAGGGTAAGGGTAAGGGTTAGGGTTAGGGTTAGGTTTAGGGTTAGGGTAAGGGTAAGGGTTAGGGTTAGGGTTAGGGTTAGGGTAAGGGTTAGGGTTAGAGTTAGGGTTAGGTTTAGGGTTAGGGTTAGGGTAATGGTAAAGGTTAGGGTAAGGGTTAACTCTAGGGTTAGGGTTAGGGTAAGGTTTAGGGTTAGGGTTAGTGTTAGGTTTAGGGTTAAGGTTAGGGTTAGGGTTAGGGTAATGTTAAGGGTTAGGTTTAGGGTTAGGGTTAGGGTAAGGTTAAGGTTTAGGTTTAGGGTTGGGGTTAGGGGTTAGGGTTAGGGTTAGGGTTAGGGTTGGGGTTAGGGTAAGGGTTAGGGTTAGGGTTAGGGTTAGTTTTGGGGTTAGGGTTAGGGAAAGGTTAAGGGTTAGGGTTAGGGTAGGGTATTGTTTAGGGTTAAGGTTAGGGTTAGGTTTAGGATTAGGGTTAGTGTTAGTGTAAGGATTAGGGTTAGGGTAAGGGTTAGGGTTAGGGTTAGGGTTAGGTTTAGGGTTAGGGATAGGGTTAGGGTTAGGGTTAGGGTTAGGGTGAGGATATGGGTTAGATTTAGGTTTAGGGTAAGGGTAAGGTTTAGGGTTAGGTTAGGGTTAGGTTTGGGGTTGGGGTTAGGCTTAGGGTAAGAGTAAGGGTTAGGGTTAGTGTTTGGGTTAGGTTTAGGGTAAGGGTTAGGGTTAGGGTTAAGGTTAGATTTGGGGTTAGGATTAGGATAAGGGTAAGGGTTACAGTTAGGTTTAGGTTTAGGTTAGGGTTAGTTTTATGGTTAGGGTAAGGGGAAGGGTTAGGGTTAGGGTTAGTGTTAGGATATGGGTTAGAGTTAGGGTTAGGGTAAGGGTAAGTGTTAGGGTTAGGTTTAGGGTTGGGGTTAAGATTAGGTTTAGCGTTAGGTTAAGGGTAAGGGTTAGGTTTAGGTTTAGAGGTAGGGTTAGATTTAGGGATAGTTAGGGTTAGGGTTAGGGTTAGGGTAAGGGTTAGGGTTAGCATGAAGATTCGGGTTAGGGTTAGTTAAGGATAAGGGTTTGGGTTAGGATTAGGGTTAGGTTTAGGGTTAGGGTAAGGCTTAGGGTTAGAGTTAGGGTAAGGTTTAATGTTAGGATTAGCGTTAGGGTAAGGATAAGGTTTAGGGTTAGTGTTAGGTTTGGGGTTAGTGTAAGTGTAAGTGTTAGGGTTGGTGTTAGGGTTAGGATTAGAGGTTAGGGTTAGGGTAAGGGAAATTGTTAGGGTTAGGGTTAGGGTAAGTGTAAGGGTTAGTGTTAGGGTTAAGGTAGGTTTAGGTTTAGGGTTAGGTTAGGGTTAGGATAAAGTTAAGTGTTAGGGTTAGGGTTAGGGTTAGGTTAGGGTAAGGGTTTGGGTTAGGGTTAGGGTTAGGGTTAGGGTAAGAGTTAGGGTTAGAGTTAGGGTTAGGGTAGGGTAAGGGTAAGGGTAAGGGTTAGTGATAGGGATAGGGTTAGGGGTTAGGTTTAGGGTTAGGGTTAGGGGTAGAGTTAGGGGTACGGTTCGGGATAGGGTTAGGGTTAGAGTTAAGGTAAGGATAAGTGTTAGGGTTAGGGTTAGGGTTAGGGTAAGGGAAAGTGTTAGGGTTAGTGTTAGGGTTAGGGTAAGGGTAAGTGTAAGGTTTAGGGTTAGGGATAGAGTAAGGGTTAGGCTTAGGGTTAGGGTAAGGATTAGGGTTAGCGTTAGGGTTAGGGTCAAGACTATGGTTAGGTTAGGGTTAGGATTAGCATTAAGGTTAGGGTTAGGTTTAGAGTAAGGGTAGGGGTTAGGGTTAGGGTTAGGGTTAGGGTAAGTGTTAGGGTTAGGTTTGGGGTTAGGGTTAGGGTAAGTGTAAGGGTTAGGGTTAGGGTTAGGTTTAGGGTTAGGATTAGGGGTTAGGGTTAGGGTAAGTGTAAGTGTTAGGGTTAGGGTTAGGGTAAGGGTAAGGTTTAGGGTTAGGGTTTTGGTTAGGGTTAGGGAAAGTATAAGGGTTAGGTTTAGGGTTAGCGTTAGGGTTAAGGTAAGGGTAAGTGTTAGGGTTAGTGTTAGGGTTAGGGTAAGGGTAAGGTAAGGTTTAGGGTTAGGGTTAGGGATAGAGTAATGGTTAGGGTTAGGGTTAGGGTTAGGGTAAGGATTAGGGTTAGGGTTAGGGTCAAGGTTATGGTTAGGTTAGGGTTAGGATTAGCATTAAGGTTAGGGTTAGGTTTAGGGTAAGGGTAAGGGTTAGGGTTAACGTTAGGGTAAGGGTTAGGGTTAGGGTTAGGGTTAGGTTTAGGGTTAGGGTTAGGGTAATGGTAAAGGTTAGAGTAAGGGTTAGGTGTAGGTTTAGGGTTAGAGTAAGGGTTAGGGTTAGGGTTAGGGTTAGTGTTAGGGTTAGGGTTAGGGTTAGGGTAATGTTAAGGGTTAGGGTTAGGGTTTAGGGTTAGTGTTAGGTTTAGGTTTAATGTTAGGGTAAGGTTAAGGGTTAGGGTTAGGTTTAGGGTTAGGGGTTAGGATTAGGGTTAGGGTAAGGGTAAGGTTTAGGGTTAGGGGTTAGGGTTAGGGTTAGGGTTAGGGTTAGGGTAAGGGTAAGGGTTAGGATTAATATTAGGGTAAGATGTAGGATTAGGGTTACGGTTAGGTTTAGGGTTAGGGTTAGGGTAATGGTAAAGGTTAGGTTTAGGGTTAGGTGTAGGGTTAGGGTTTGGGTAAGGGTTAGGGTTATGGTTAGTGTTAGGGTTAGGGTTAAGGTTAGGTTTAGGGTTGGGGTTAAGGTTAGGGTTAGGGTTACGGTAATGTTAAGCGTTAGGGTTAGGGTTAGGGTTAGGTTTAGGTTTAAGTTTGGGTAAGGGTAAGGTTTAGGTTTAAGGGAAGGGTAAGGGTTAGGGTTAGGGTTAGGGTAAGGGTTAGTGTTAGGGTTAGGGTTAGGTTAAGGGTTAGGGTTAGGGTTAGGGTTTGGGGTTAGAGTAAGGGTTCGGGTTAGGGTTATGGTAAGGGTTAGGGTTAGGGTTAGGGTTAGGTTTAGGGTAATGGTAAGTGTTAGGTAAGGGTAAGGTGTAGGGTTAGGTTTAGGGTAAGTGTTATTGTTAGGGTTATTGTTAGGTTTAGCGTTAAGGTTAGGGTTAGGGTTAGCATAATGTTAAGGGTTAGGGTTAGGGTTAGGGTTAAGGTTAGTGTTAGGTTTAGGGTTAAGGTTAGGGTTAGGGTAGCATAATGTTAAGGGTTAGGGTTAGGGGTTAGAGTTAGGGTTAGGGTTGGGGTTAGGTTTAGGGTTAGGGTAAGGGTAAGGGTAAGGGTTAGGGTTAGGGTTAGGTTAAGGGTTAGGGTTAGGGTTACGTTTAGGTTTAGGGTTAGGTTTAGAGTTAGGGTTAGGGTTAGGGTTAGGGTAAGGGTAAGTGTTAGGGTTAAGGTTAGGGTTAGGGTTAGGGTTAGGGTAATGGTAAGGGTTAGTGTAAGGGTTAGGTGTAGAGTTAGGGTTAGGGTTAGGGTAAGGTTTAGGTTTAGGGTTAGGGTAAGGTTAAGGTTTAGGGTTAGGGTTATGGTTAGGAGTTAGGGTTAGGTTTAGGGTTAGGTTTCGGTTTAGGGTTAGCGTAAGGGTTAGTGTTAGGTTTAGGGTAAAGGTAAGTTTTAGGGTTAGGCTAAGTGTTATTAGGGTTAGGATAAGAGTAAGGGTTAGGGTTAGGGTTATAGTCAGGGTCAGGGTAAG
>JANJXV010000361.1:672500-725000 GCA_024803745.1 Megascapheus bottae
TTAGGGTTAGGGTTAGGGTTAGGGTTAGTGTTAGGATAAGGGTTAGGGTTAGGTTTAGGGTTAGGGTTAGGGTAAGGGTAAGGTTTAGGGTTAGGGTTAGGGTTAGAGGAAGGCTTAGGGTTAGGGTTAGTGTTAGGGTTAGTGTTAAGTTTAGGGTTAGGGTTAGGGTAAGGGGAAGGGTTAGGGTCAGAGTTAGGTTTAAGGGTTATTGTTAGTGTTAGTGTAAGGGTAAGGTTTAGGATTAGGTTTAGGCTTAGGAGTTAGTGTTAGGGTTAGGGTTAGGGTAAGGTTTAGGATTAGGGTTAGGTTAGGGTTTAGGTTTGGGTTAGGGTTAGGGTTAGGGTTAGGGTTAGCATTAAGGTTAGGGTTAGGGTTAGTTAAGGATAAGGGTTAGGATTAGGATTAGGGTTAGGTTTAGGATTAGGGTAAGGTTTAGGGTTATTGTTTTGGTAAGGTTATGGTTAAAGTTAGGGTTAGGGTTAGGGTAAGGGTAAGGGTTAGGGATAGGTTTAGGTTTGGGGTTAGGGTTAGGGTAAGTGTAAGGGTTAAGGTTAGGGTTAGGGTTAGGATTAGTGGTTAGGGTAAGGGTAAGTCTTAGGGTTAGGGTTAGGTTAGGGTTAGGGTAAGTATAAGGTTTAGTGTTAGGGTTAGGGTTAGGGTTAGGGTTAGGGTTAGGGTTAGGATGAGGTTAAGTGTTAGGGTTAGGGTTAGGATAAGGGATAGGGGATAGGGTTAGGGTTAGGGTTAGGGTGAGGCTTAAGGTAAGGGAAAGTTTTAGGTTTATTGTTAGTGTTAGGGTTAAATTTAGGGTTAGGGTTAGGCTTAGGTTTAGAGTTAGGGTAAGGGTTAGGGTTAGGGTTAGGGTTAGGGGTTAGAGGTAGGGTTAGGGTTAGAGGTAGGGTAAGGGTAAGGGTTAGGTTTAGGGTTAGGGTTAGGGGTTAGGGTTAGGGTTAGGGTTAGGGTCAGGGTAAGTTATAGGGTTAGGTTTAGAGTAAGGGTAAGTTTAGGTTTATGGTTTGGGTTAGGGTAAGGATAAGGGTTAGGGTTAGGTTTAGGGTGAGGGTGAGGGTTAGGTTAGGGTTAGGGGTTAGCGTTCGGGTTCGGGTTAGGGTTAGGGTAAGGGTTAGGGTTAGGGTTAGGGTAAGCGATAGGGTTAGGGTCAGGGTTAGGATTAGGGTTAGGGATAGGGTAATGGTTAGGTTTAGGGTTATGGTAAGGTTAAGGTTTAGGGTTAGGGTTAGCTATTAGTGTTAGGTTAGGGTTAGGGTAAGTGTTAGGGTTAGGTTTAGGTTAAGGGTAAAGTTTAGGATTAGGGTAAGGGTTAGGTTTGGTGTTAGGGTAAGAGTAAGGGTTAGGGTTAGGGTTAGAGGTAGGGTTAGGGTAAGTGTTAGGGTTAGGGTTAGTGTTAGGTTTGGGGTTAGGGTTAGGGTAAGGGTAAGGGTTAGGGTTAGGGTTAGGTTTAAGGTTAGGGTTAGGGTTAGCGTTAGTGTTAGGGTAAGGGTAAGCGTTAGGGTTAGGGATAGGTTTAGGGTTGGGGTTAACGTTAGGGTTAGGGGTAGGGTAAGGGTTAGGGTTAGGGTTAGGGTTAGGGTTAGGATTAGGGTAAGGGTAAGGTTTAGGGTTACAGTTAGTGTTAGGGGTTATTTTTAGGGTTAGGTTTAGGATAAGGGTTAGGGTTAGGTTTAGGTAAGGGTAAGGTTTAGGGTTAGGTTAGGGTTAGATTTGGGGTTGGGGTTAGGGTTAGGGTAAGAGTAAGGGTTAGGGTTAGTGTTAGGGTTAGGTTAGATTTGGGGATAGGGTTAGGATAAGGGTAATCGTTAGAGTTAGGTTTAGGTTTAGGGTTAGGGTTAGGTTTAGGGTTAGGGTAAGGGGAAGGGTTAGGGTTAGGGGTAGGGTTAGGATAAGGGTTAGGGTTAGGGTTAGGGTAAGGGTAAGTGTTAGGGTTAGGTTTAGGGTTGGGGTTAAGATTAGGGTTAGCGTTAGGGTAGGGGTAAGGGTTAGGTTTATGGTTAGGGGTAAGTGTTCGTGTTAGGGTTGGCGTTAGGGTAAATGTTAAGGTTACGCTTAGGGTAAGGGTTAGGGTTAGGTTTAGGTTTAAAGGTAGGGTTAGATTTAGGGATAGAGTTAGGGTTAGGGTTAGCATTAAGGTTCGGGTTAGGGTTAGTTAACGATAAGGGTTAGGGTTAGGATTAGGGTTAGATTTAGGGTTAGGGTAAGGCTTAGGATTAGGGTTAGGGTTAGGGTAAGGTTTAATGTTAGGATTAGCGTTAGGGTAAGAATAAGGTTTAGGTTTATTGTTAGGCTTGGTGTTAGGGTTAGGGTAAGTGTAAGGGTTAGGCTTAGTGTTAGGGTTAGGATTAGGGGTTAAGGTTAGGGTAAGGGTAAGTGTTAGGGTTAGGGTTAGGGTTAGGGTAAGTGTAAGTGTTAGCGTTAGGTTTAAGGTAGGTTTAGGGTTACGGTTAGGGTTAGGGTTAGGATAAGGTTAAGTGTTAGGGTTAGGGTTAGGTTAAGGGATAGGGGTTAGGGTTAGGGTTAGGGTTAGGGTTAGGGTAAGGGTTAGGTTTAGGGTTAGAGTTAGGTCTAGGATTAGGGGTTAGAGTTAGGGTTAGGGTCATGGTTAGGATAAGGGTAAGGGTTAGGGTTAGGTTTAGGGTTAGGGGTAAGGGTTAGGGGTTAGGGTTAGGGTTAGGGGCAGGGTAAGTGTAAGGGTTAGGATTAGGGTTAGGCTTATAGTTATGGTTAGGATTAGGGTTAGGGAAAGTGTAAGGGTTAGAGTTAGGGTTAGGGTTAGGTTTAGGTTAAGGGTAAGGTATAGGGTTAGGTTTAGGGTAAGGGTAAGTTTAGGTTTAAGGTTTGGGTTAGGGTAAGGATAAGGGTTAGGGTTAGGGTGAGGGTTAGGGTTAGGGTTAGGGATTAGGGTTCGGGTTAGGGTTAGGGTTAGGGTAAGGGTTAGGTTTAGGGTTAGGGTAAGGGTTAGGGTTAGGGTCAGGGTTAGGATTAGGGTTAGTGTTAGGGTAAGGGTTAGGTTTAGGGTTATGGTTAGGTTAAGGTTTAAGGTTAGGGTTAGGTATTAGGGTTAGGGTTAGGGTTAGGGTAAGTGTTAGGTTTAGGTTTAGGGTAAGGGTAAGTTTTAGGGATAGGGTAAGTTTTAGGTTTGGGGTTAGGGTTAGGGTAAGAGTAAGGGTTAGGGTTAGTGTTAGGGGTAGGGTTAGGGTAAGGGTTAGGGTTAGTGTTAGGTTTAGGGTTAGGATTAGGGTAAGGAAAGGGTTAGGGTTAGGGTTAGGGTTAGGGTTAGGGTTAGGTTTAGGGTTAGGGTTAGGGTTAGCGTTAGTGTTAGGGTAAGGGTTATGGTTAAGGTTAGTGTTAGGTTTAGGGTTAGGATTAGGGTTAGGGTAAGGTTTAGGGTTAGGGTAAGGTTTAGGGTTAGGGTTAGGGTTGGGATTAGGTTTAGGCTTAGGGTTAGGGTTAGGGTAAGGGTTAGGGTTAGTTTTAGGGTTGGGATTAAGGTTAGAGTTAGGGTTAGGGTAAGAGTTAGGGTTAGGGTTAGGGTTAGGGTTAGGGGTTAGGGTTAGTGTTAGGGTTAGGGTAAGGGTTAGGGTTAGGTTTAGGGTAAGGGTAAGGGTTAGGGTTATGGTTATGGTTAGGTTTATGGTTAGGGTTAGGGTAAGAGTAAAGTTTAGGTTTAGGGTTAGTGTTAGGGTTAAGGTTAGGGTTAGGGTTAGGGTAAGGGTCAGGGTAAGGTTAAGCGTTTGGGTTAGGTTTAGGTTTAGGGTTGGGGTTAAGGTTAGCGTTAGGGTTAGGGTAAGGGTTAGGGTTAGGGTTAGGGTTAGGGTTAGGTTGAGGGTTAGGATTAGGGTAAGAGTATGGTTTAGGGTTACAGTTAGTGTTAGGGGTTAGGGTCAGGGTTAGGGTTAGGATTAGGGTTAGGGTTAGGTTTAGGGTAAGGGTAAGGTTTACGGTTAGGTTAGGGTTAGGTTTGGAGTTGGGGTTAGGGTTAGGGTAAGAGTAAGGGTTAGGGTTAGTGTTAGGGTTAGGTTTAGGGTAAGAGTTAGGGTTAGGGTTAAGGTTAGATTTGGGGATAGGGTTAGGATAAGGGTAAGGGTTAGAGTTAGGTTTAGATTTAAGGTTAGGGTTAGGTTTAGGGTTAGGGTAAGGGGAAGGGTTAGGGTTAGGGTTAAGGTTAGGATAACGGTTAGGGTTAGGGTTAGGGTAAGGGTAAGTGTTAGGGTTAGGTTTAGGATTGGGGTTAAGATTAGGGTTAGCGTTAGGGTAAGGGTAAGTGTTAGGTTTAGGGTTAGGTGTAAGGGTTCATGTTAGGGTTAGCGTTAGGGTAAAGGTTAAGGTTAGGGTTAGGTTAAGGGTTAGGGTTAGGTTTAGGGTTAGAGGTAGGGTTAGGTTTAGGGACAGAGTTAGGGTTAGTGTTAGCGTTAGGGTAAGGGTTAGGGTTAGCATTAAGGTTAGGGTTAGGGTTAGTTAAGGATAAGGGTTAGGGTTAGGATTAGGGTTAGGTTTAGGGTTAGGGAAAGGCTAGGCTTAGGGTTAGGGTTAGGGTAAGGTTGAATGTTAGGATTAGCGTTAGGGTAAGGATAAGATTTAGGGTTAGTGTTAGGTTTGGGGTTAGGGTTAGGGTAAGTGTAAGGGTTAGGGTTAGTTTTAGGGTTAGGATTAGGGGTTAAGGTTAGGGTAAGGGTAAGTGTTAGGGTTAAGGTTAGGTTTAGGTTTAGGGTTAGGGTTAGGGTTAGGATAAGTTTAAATGTTAGGGTTAGGGTTAGGTTAAGGGATAGGGGTTAGGGTTAGGGTAAGTGTTAGGGTTAGGGTTAGGGTTAGGGCTAGGGTTAGGGGTTAGAGTTAGGGTTAGGGTTAGGTTTATGGTAAGGGTAAGGGTTAGGTTTAGGGTTAGGGTTACGGGTTATGGTTATGGTTAGGGTTAGGGGTAGGGTAAGTGTAATGGTTAGGGTTAGGGTTAGGGTTAAGGTTAGGGTTAGGGTTAGGGATAGGGTAGAGTTTTGTTTGGGGTTAGGGTTAGGGTAAGGGTAAGGGTTAGAGTTAGGGTTATGGTTGGGTTTAGGGTTAGGGTTAGGTTTACGGTAAGGGTTAGGGTTAGGGTTAAGGTTAGGGTTAGGGGTTAGGGTTAGTGTTAGGGTTAGGGTAAGGGTTAGGGTTAAGGTTAGGGTAAGGGTAAGGGTTAGGTTAGGGTTAGGGTTAGGGTTAGGTTTAGGGTTAGGATAAGGGTTAGGGTTAGGTTTAGGGTTAGGTTTGGAGTTAGGGTTAGGGTTAGGGTTAGGGTAAGGTTTAGGTTTAGGGTTAGGTTAGGGGTTAGGTTTGGGTTAGGGTTAGGGTTAGGGTTAGCATTAAGGTTAGGGTTAGGGTTAGTTAAGGATAAGGGTTAGGATTAGGATAAGGGTTAGGTTTAGGATTAGGGTAAGGCTTAGGGTAAGGGTTTGGGTTAGCTTATGGTTAATGTTAGGGTTAGGGTTAGGGTAAGGGTAATGGTTAGGGATAGGTTTAGGTTTGGGGTTAGGGTTAGGTTAAGTGTAAGGGTTAGGGTTAGGGTTAGGATTAGGTTTAGGTTAAGGGTAAGGTATAGGGTTAGGTTTAGAGTAAGGGTAAGTTTAGGTTTAGTGTTTGGGTTAGGGTAAGGATAAGGGTTAGGTTTAAGGTTAGGGTGAGGGTTAGGTTAGGGTTAGGGGTTAGCGTTCGGTTTAGGGTTTGGGTTAGGGTAAGGGTTAGGGTTAGGGTTAGGGTAAGGGTTTGGGTTAGGGTCAGGGTTAGGATTAGGGTTAGGGTTAGGGTAAGGGTTAGGTTTAGGGTTATGGTAACGTTAAGGTTTAGGGTTAGGGTTAGGGTTAGGTATTGGGGTTAGGGTTAGGGTTAGGGTAAGTGTTAGGGTTAGGTTTAGGTTAAGGGTAAAGTTTGGGGTTAGGGTAAGGGTTAGGTTTGGTGTTAGGGTTAGGGTAAGAGTAAGGGTTAGGGTTAGGGGTATGGGTAGGGTTAGGGTAAGTGTTAGGGTTAGGGTTAGTGTTAGGTTTTGGTTTAGGGTTAGGGTAAGGGTAAGGGTTATGGTTAGGGTTAGGGTTAGGTTTAGGGTTAGGGTTAGGGTTAGCGTTAGTGTTAGGGTAAGGGTTAGGGTTAAGGTTAGTGTTAGGTTTAGGGTTAGGATTAGGGTTAGGGTAAGGTTTAGGGTTAGGGTAAGGGTTAGGGTTAGGGTTAGGGTTAGGATTAGGTTTAGGGTTAGGGTTAGGGTAAGGGTAAGTGTTAGGGTTAGGTTTAGGGTTGGGATTAAGGTTAGGGTTAGGGTTAGGTTAAGAGTTAGGGTTAGGGTTAGGGTAAGGGTAAGGATTACGGTTAGGTTTAGGGTAAGGGTAAGGGTTAGGGTTAGGGTTAGGGTTAGGTTTAGGGTAAGGGTAAGCGTTAGAGTTAGGGTTAGGTTTAGGGTTGGGGTTAAGGTTAGGGTTAGGGTTATGGTAAGGGTTAGGGTTAGGTTTAGGGTTAGGTTTAGGTTTAGGAGTAGGGTAAGGGTAAGGTTTAGGGTTACAGTTAGTGTTAGGGGTTAGGGTTAGGGTTAGGGTTAGGATAAGGGTTAGGGTTAGGGTTAGGGTAAGGGTAAGGTTTAGGGTTAGGTTAGGGTTAGGTTTGGGGTTGGGGTTAGGGTTAGGGTAAGAGTAAGGGTTAGGGTTAGTGTTAGGGTTAGGTTTATCGTAAGGGTTAGGGTTAGGGTTAAGGTTAGATTTGGGGATAGGGTTAGGATAAGGGTAATAGTTAGAGTTAGGTTTAGGTTTAGGGTTAGGTTTAGATTTAGGGTTAGGTTAAGGGGAAGGGTTAGGTTTAGGGTTAGGGTTAGGATAAGGGTTAGGGTTAGGGTTAGGGTAAGGGTAAGTGTTAGGGTTAGGTTTAGGGTTGGGGTTTAGATTAGGGTTAGCGTTAGGGTAGGGGTAAGGGTTAGGTTTAGGGTTAGGGGTAAGGGTTCGTGTTAGGGTTGGCGTTAGGGTAAATGTTAAGGTTAGGCTTAGGGGAAGGGTTAGGGTTAGGTTTAGGGTTAAAGGTAGGGTTAGATTTAGGGATAGAGTGAGGGTTAGTGTTAGGGTTAGGTTAAGGGTTAGTGTTAGCATTAAGGTTCGGGTTAGGGTTAGATAACGATAAGGGTTAGGGTTAGGATTAGGGTTAGGTTTAGGGTTAGTGTAAGGCTTCGGGTTAGGGTTAAGGTTAGGGTAAGGTTTAATGTTAGGATTAGGATTAGGGTAAGGATAAGGTTTAGGGTTAGTGTTAGTTTTGGGGTTAGGGTTAGGGTAAGTGTAAGGGTTAGGCTTAGTGTTAGGGTTAGGATTAGGGGTTAGGGTTAGGGTAAGGGTAAGTATTAGGGTTAGGGTTAGGGTTAGGGTAAGTGTAAGTGTTAGCGTTAGGGTTAAGGTAGGTTTAGGGTTAGGGTTAGGGTGAGGGTTAGGATAAGTTTAAGTGTTAGGGTTAGGATTAGGTTAACGGATAGGGGTTAGGGTTAGGGTTAGGGTTAGGGTTAGGGTTAGGTCTAGGGTTAGGGGTTAGAGTTAGGGTTAGGGTTACGGTTAGGATAAGGGTAAGGGTTAGGGTTAGGTTTAGGGTTAGGAGTTAGGGTTAGGGTTAGGGTTAGGGGCAGGGTAAGTGTAAGGGATAGGATTAGGGTTAGGTTTATGGTTAGGTTTAGGGTTAGGGTTAGGGAATGTGTAAGGGTTAGAGTTAGGTTTAGGGTTAGGTTTAGGTTAAGGGTAAGGTATAGGGTTAGGTTTAGGGTAAGGGTAAGTTTAGGTTTAAGGTTTGGGTTAGGGTAAGGATAAGGGTTAGGGTTAGGGTTAGGATTAGGGTGAGGGTTAGGGTTAGGGTTAGCGATTAGGGTTCGTGTTAGGGTTAGGGTTAGGGTAAGGGTTAGGGTTAGGGTTAGGGTTAGGGTAAGGGTTAGGGTTAGGGTCAGGGTTAGGATTAGGGTTAGTGTTAGGGTAAGGGTTAGGTTTAGGCTTATGGTAAAGTTAAGGTTTAGGGTTAGGGTTAGGTACTAGGGTTAGGGTTAGGGTTAGGGTAAGTGTTAGGTTTAGGTTTAGGGTAAGGGTAAGGTTTAGGGTTAGGGTAAGCTTTAGGTTTGGGGTTAGGGTTAGGGTTAGGGTTAGGGGTAGGGTTAGTGTAAGGGTTAGGGTTAGGGTTAGTGTTAGGTTTGGGGTTAGGGTTAGGGTAAGGGTAAGGGTTAGGGTTAGTGTTAGGGTTAGGTTTAGGGTTAGGGTTAGGGTTAGCGTTAGTGTTAGGGTAAGGGTTATGGTTAAGGTTAGTGTTAGGTTTAGGGTTAGGATTAGGGTTAGGGTAAGGTTTAATGTTAGGGTAAGGGTTAGGGTTAGGGTTAGGGTTAGGATTAGGTTTAGGGTTAGTGTTAGGGTAAGGGTAAGGGTTAGGGTTAGTTTTAGGGTTGGGATTAAGGTTAGTGTTAGGGTTAGGGTAAGAGTTAGGGTTAAGGTTAGGGTTAGGGATTAGGGTTAGTGTTAGGGTTAGGGTAAGGGTTAGGGTTAGGTTTATGGTAAGGGTAAGGATTAGGGTTATGGTTATGGTTAGGTTTACGGTTAGGGTTAGGGTAAGTGTAAAGTTTAGGTTTAGAGTTAGCGTTAGAGTTAAGGTTAGGGTTAGGGTTAGGGAAAGGGTCAGGGTAAGGGTAAGCGTTTGGGTTAGGTTTAGGTTCAGGGTTGGGGTTAAGGTTAGCGTTAGGGTTAGGGTAAGGGTTAGGGTTAGGGTTAGGGTTAGGTTTAGGGTTAGGATTAGGGTAAGAGTAAGGTTTAGGGTTACAGTTAGTGTTAGGCGTTAGGGTTAGGGTTAGGGTTAGGATAAGGGTTAGGGTTAGGTTTAGGGTAAGGGTAAGGTTTACGGTTAGGTTAGTGTTAGGTTTGGGGTTGGGGTTAGGGTTAGGGTAAGATTAAGGTTTAGGGTTAGTGTTAGGGTTAGGTTTAGGATAAGGGTTAGGGTTAGGGTTATGTTTAGATTTGGGGATAGGTTTAGGATAAGGGTAAGGGTTAGATTTAGGTTTAGGTTTAGGGTTAGGGTTAGGTTTAGGGTTAGGGTAAGGGGAAGGGGAAGGGTTATGGTTAGGGTTAGTGTTAGGATAACGGTTAGGGTTAGAGTTAGGGTAAGGGTAAGTGTTAGGGTTAGGTTTAGGGTTGGGGTTAAGATTATGGTTAGCGTTAGAGTAAGGGTAAGGGTTAGGTTTAGTGTTAGGGGTAAGGGTTCGTGTTAGGGTTAGCGTTAGGGTAAATGTTAAGGTTAGGCTTAGGGTAAGGGTTAGGGTTAGTTTTAGGGTTAGAGGTAGGTTTAGGTTTAATGACAGAGTTAGGGTTAGGGTTAGGGTTAGGGTAACGGTTAGGGTTAGCATTAAGTTTAGGGTTAGGGTTATTTAAGGATACGGGTTAGGGTTAGGATTAGGGTTAGGTTTAGGGTTAAGGTAAGGCTTAGGCTTAGGGTTAGGGTTAGGTTTAGGGTTAGAGTTAGGGTTAAGGTTAGGGTTAGGTTTAGATTAAGGGTAAGGTACAGGGTTAGGTTTGGGGTAAGGGTAAGTTTAGGTTTAGGGTTTGGGTTAGGGTAAGGATAAGGGTTAGGGTTAGGGTTAGGATTAGGATGAGGGTTAGGGTTAGGGTTAGGGGTTAGGGTTCGGGTTAGGGTTAGGGCTAGGGTAAGTTTAGGGTAAGGGTTAGGGTAAGGGTAAGGGTTAGGGTTAGGGTCAGGTTTAGGATTAGGGTTAGGGTTAGGGTAAGGGTTAGGTTTAGGGTTGTGGTAAGGTTAAGGTTTAGGGATAGGGTTAGGGTTAGGTATTAGGGTTAGGGATAGGGTTAGGGTAAGTGTTAGGGTTAGGTTTAGGGTATGGGTAAGTTTTAGGGTTAGGGTAAGGGTTAGGTTTGGGGTTAGAGTTAGGGTAAGAGTAAGAGTTAAGGTTAGGGTTAGGGTTAGGGGTAGGTTTAGGGTAAGGGTTAGGGTTAGGGTTAGGTTTTGGGTTAGGGTTAGGGTTAGCGTTATTGTTAGGGTAAGGGTTAGGGTTAAGTTTAGTGTTAGGTTTAGGGTTAGGATTAGGGTTACGGTAATGTTTAGGGTTAGGGTAAGGGTTAGGGTTAGGGTTAGGATTAGGTTTAGGGTTAGGGTAAGGGTAAGGGTTAGGGTTAGGTTTAGGGTTGGGATTAAGGTTAGTGTTAGGGTTAGGGTAAGAGTTAGGGTTAGGGTTAGGGTTAGGTTTAGGGTAAGTGTTAGGGTTAGGGTTAGGGTTAGGGTTAGGTTTAGGGTTAGTGTAAGGGTTAGGTTTAGGGTTAGGGTTAGGGTAAGGGTAAGTGTTAGGGTTAGGGTTTGTGTTAGGATTAGGGTTAGGGTAAGGGTTAGGGTTAGGGTTAGTGTAAGGGTTAGGTTTAGTGTTAGGGTTAGGGTTAGGGAAAGGGTAAGAGTTAGGGTTTGGGTTAGGGTAAGGATTAGGGTTAGGGTAAGATAAGTGTTAGTGTTTGGGTTAGTGTTACGGTTATGATAAGGGTAAGGCTTAGGGTTAGGGTTAGGGTTAGGATAAGGGTAAGAATTAGGGTTAGGGTTAGGGTTAGGGTTAGGGTTAGGGTTGGGGTTAGTGTTAGGGTTAGGGAAAGAATAAGGTTTAGGGTTAAGTTTAGGTTTTGGGTTAGTGTTAGGGTTTGGGTTAGGATAAGGGTAAGAGTTAGGGTTAGGGTTAGGGTTAGGTTAGGGGAAGGGTTAGGGTTAAGGGTTAGGTGTAGGGTTAGGGTTAGGGTAAGGGTAGGGGTTAGGGTTATGGTTAGGGTTAGGTTTAGGTTTAGGATTAGGGTAAGGATAAGGTTTAGGGTTACAGTTAGTGTTAGGAGTTAAGGTTAGGGTTAGGGTTAGGAAAAGGGTTAGGTTTAGGTTTAGGGTAAATTAAGGTTTAAGGTAAGGTTAGGGGTAGGTTTGGGGTTGGGGTGAGGGTTAGGGTAAGATTAAGTGTTAGGGTTAGTGTTAGGGTTAGGTTTAGGATAAGGGTTAGAGTTAGGGTTAGGGTTAGATTAGGGGTTAGAGTTAGGGTAAGGATAAGTGTTAGAGTTAGGGTTAGGTTTAGGGTTAAGGTTAGGTTTAGGGTTAGAGTAAGGGTAAGGGTTAGGGTTAGGGTTAGGATTAGGATAAGGGTTAGGGTTAGGGTTAGAGTAAGGGTAAGGTTTAGGGTTAGGTTTAGGGTTGGGGTTAAGGTTAGGGTTAGGCTAAGGCTAAGGGTAAGGGTTAGGGTTTGGGTTAGGGGTTAAGGTTCGTGTTAGGGTTAGCGTTACGGTAAGGGTTAGGGGTAGGGGTAGGGGTAGGGTTAGGTTTAGGGTTAGAGTTAGGGTTAGGGTTTGGGTTAGGGTAAGGGTAAGTGTTAGGTTTAGGGTTAGGGTTAGGGTTAGGATAAGGGTAAGGGTTAGGGTTAAGGTTAGGGTTAGGGGTTAGGGTTAGGGTTATGGATAGGGTTAGGGTTAGGGTTAGGTTTAGTGTTAGGGTTAGGTTTAGGGTTAGGTTTAGGGTTAGGGTTAGGTTTAGGGTAAGGGTAAGTGTTAGGGTTAGGGTTAGGGTTAGGGTTACGTTAAGGGTAAGGGTTAGGGTTAGGGTTAGTGTTAGGGTTTGGTTTAGGGTTAGGGTTATGGTTAGGACTAGGGTAAGGGTAAGGGTTAGGGTTAAGGTTAGGGTTAGGGTTAGGGTTAGGGTAAGGGTTTGGTTTAGAGTTAGGGTTAGGGTTAGAATTAGTGTTAGGTTTAGGGTTAGGGTTAGGGTAAGGGTAAGTGTTAGGGTTAGGTTGAGGGTAAGGGTAAGGGTTAGGTTTAGGGTTATGGTTAGGGTAAGGGTAAGGGTTAGGGTTAGGGTTAGGGTGAGGGTTAGTGTTAGGGTTAGTGGTTAGGGTTCCGGTTAGGGTTAGGGTAAGGGTTAGGGTTAGGTTGGAGTAAGGATTATGGTTAGGGTAAGGGTTAGGGTTAGGGTTAGGGTTAGGCTAAGAGTAAGGGTTAGGGTTAGTGTTAGGGTTAGGTTTAGGGTAAGGGTTAGGGTTAGGGTTAGGGTTAGATTTGGGGTTAGGGTTATGGTAAGGGTATGGGTTACAGTTAGGTTTAGATTTAGGGTGAGGGTTAGGGTTAGGTTTAGGTTTAGGGTAAGGGTAAGGGTTAGGGTTAGATTTAGGGTTGCGATAAGGTTTAGGGTAAGTGTAAGGGTTAGGGTTAGGTTTAGGGTTGGGGTAAAGTTTAGGGTTAGGGCAAGGGGTATGGTTAGGTTTAGGGATAGAGGTAGGGTCAGGTTTAGGGTTAGAGTTAGTGTTAGGGTTAAGGTTAGTGTAAGGGTAAGTGTTAGGTTTAGGGTTAGGGTTAGGGTTAGGGTTAGCATTAAGGATAGGGTTAGGGTTAGTTAAGGATGAGGGTTAGGGTTAGGAATAGGGTTAGGTTTAGGGTTAGGGTAAGGCTTAGGGTTAGGGTTAGGGTTAGGGTAAGGGTTAATGTTAGGATTAGGGTTAGGGTAAGGATTAGGGGTTATGGTTAGCGTAAAGGTAAGTGTTAGGGTTAGGGTTAGGGTTAGGGTTAGGGTAAGGGTAAGGGTTAGGGTTAGGGTTAGGGTTAGGATTAGGGTTATTATAAGGTGAAGTGTTAGGGTTAGGTTTAGGTTAAAGGATAGGTGTTAGGGTTAGGGTTAGGGGCAGGGTACGTGTAAGGGTTAGGGTTAGGGTTAAGGTTAGGGTTAGGGTTAGGGTTAGGGAAAGGTTAAGGGTTAGGGTTAGGTGTAGGGTTAGTTTTAGGTTAAGGGTAAGGTATAGGGTTAGGTTTAGGGTAAGGGTAAGGTTTAGGGTTAGGGTAAGGGTTAGGTTTGAAGTTAGGGTTAGGGTAAGAGTAAGGGTTAGGGTTAGGGTTATGGGTAGGGTTAGGGTTAGGGTTAGGGTTATGGTTAGGGTAAGTGTAAAGTTTAGGTTTAGGTTTAGGGTTAGGGTTAAGGTAAGGGTTAGGGTTAGGGTTATGGTCAAGGTAAGGGTAAGCGTTAGGGTTAGGGTTATGTTTAGGGTTGGGGTTAAGGTTAGGGTTAGGGTTAGGGTAAGTGTTAGGTTTAGGGTTAGGGTTAGGTTTAGGATTAGGATTAGGGTAAGGGTAAGGTTTAGGGTTACAGTTAGTGTTAGGTTTTAAGGTTAGGGTTAGGGTTAGGATAAGGATTAAGGTTAGGTATAGGGTAAGGGTAAGGTTTAGGGTTAGGTTACGGTTAGGTTTGTGGTTGGGGTTAGGGATAGGGTAAGAGTAAGGTTTAGGGTTAGTGTTAGGGTTAGGTTTAGGGTAAGGATTAGGGTTAGGGTTCGGGTTAGATTTTGGGTTAGGGTTATGGTAAGGCTAAAGGTTAGAGTTAGGATCAGGTTTAGGGTTTGGGTTAGGTTTAGGCTTAGGGTAAGTGTAAGGGTTAGGGTTAGGGTTAGGGTTAGGATAAAGTTTAGGGTTAGGGTTAGAGTAAGGATAAGGGTTACTGTTAGGTTTAGGGTTGGGGTTATGGTTAGGGTTAGGCTTAGGGTAAGGGTAAGGATTAGGGTTAGGGTTAGGGGTAAAGGTTCGTGTTAGGGTTAGCGCTAGGGTAACTGTTAGGGTTAGGGTTAGGGGCAGGGTTAGGTTTAGGGTTAGAGTTAGGCTTAGGATAAGAGTAAAGGTTAGGGTTAAGGTTAGGGTTAGGGGTTAGGATTAGGGTTAGGGTTAGGTTAAGGGTAAGGTTTAGGGTTAGGGTAAGGGTTAGGGTTAGGGTTAGTGTCAGGAGTTAGGGTTTGGCTTAGGGTTAGGGTAAGGGTAAGGGTTAGGGTTATGGTTAGGGTTAGGGTTAGCGTTAGGTTTAGAGTTAGGGATAGGGTTAGGGGTAGGGTTTGGGTTAGGTTAAGGGTAATTGTAAGTGTTAGGTTTAGAGTTAGGGTTAGGGTTAGGTTAAGGGTAAGGGTTAGGGTTAGGGTTAGTGTTAGGGTTACGTTTAGGGTTAGGGTTACGGTTAGGGTTAGGGTAAGGGTAAAGGTTAGGGTTAAGGTTAGGGTTAGGGTTAGGGTTAGGGTAAGGGTTAGGGTTAGGGTTAGTGTTAGGCTTAGAGTTAGGGTTAGGTTTAGGGTTAGGGTTAGGGTTAGGGTAAGGGTTAGGGTTAGGTTTAGGGTAAGGGTAAGTGTTAGGTTTAGGGTTAGGGTTAGGGTAAGGGTTAGGGTTAGGTTGGGGTAAGGGTTAGAGTTAGGGTTAGGGTTAGGGTTAAGGATAGGTTTAGGGTAAGGGTAAGTGTTAGGGTTAGGTTTAGGTTTAGGGTTAGGGGTTAGGGTTAGGGTTAGGGTTAGGGAAGGTTATGGGTAGGTTCAGGGTTAGTGTTAGGGTAAGGGTAAGTGTTAGGTTTAGGGTTAGGGTTTGGGTAATGGTAAGGGTTAGGGTTAGGGTTAGGTTTAGGGTTAGCGTTAGGGTAAGGGTTAGGGTTAGGGTAAGTGTTAGTTTTAGGGTTATGGTTAGGGCTAGGTTAAGGTTAAGGGTTAGGGTTAGGGTTAGGTTTAGGGTAAGGGTAAGTGTTAGGGTTAGGGTTAGGGTTAGGTTAAGAGTTAAGGTTAGGGTTAGTTTAAGGGTAAGGGTTAGGGTTAGGGTTAAGGTTAGGGTTAGTGTTATGGTTATGGTTAGGGTTAGGGTTAGGGTATGGATTAGGTTTAGAGTTAGGGTTAGGGTCAGGGTTAGGTTTAGGGTTAGGGTTAGGGTTTGTATTAAGGTTAGGGTTAGGATTAGGTTAAGGATAAGGGTTAGGGTTAGGGTTAGGCTTAGTCTTAGGGTTAGTGTAAGGGTAAGGGTTGGGGTTAGGGTTAGAGTAAGGGTTAGGGTTAGGGTTATGTTTAGGTTTAGGGTTAGGGTTAGGGTAAGGGTTCGGGTTCGGGTTCGTGTTAGTGTAAGGTTTAGGGTTAGGGTTAGGGTTAGAGTTAGGGTTAGGGTTAGGGATAGGGTAACGGTAAGGGATAGGGTTAGGGTTAGGGATATGGTTAAGGTAAGGGTTAGGGTTAGTGTAAAGTTAAGGGTTAGGGTTAAGTTTAGGGTTAAGGGTTAGGGTTAGTGTTAGTGTAAGGGTAAGGTTTAGGGTTAGGATTAGGGTTAGGGTTGGGGTTAGGTTAAGGGTTAGGTTCAGAGTTAGGGTTAGGGTTAGCATTAAGGTTAGGCTTAGGTTTAGGGTTAGGGTTAGGGTTAGGTTTAGGGTAAGGGTAAGTGTTAGAGTAAGGCTAAGGTTTCTGGTTAGAGTTAGGATAAGGGTTAATGTTAGGGTTAGGGTTAGGGTAAAGGTAAGGGTTAGTGTTAGGGTTAGGTTTAGGGTTAGGGGTTATGGTTACGGTTAGGGTTAGTGTAAGGATTAGGGTTAGGGTTAGGGTTAGGTTAGGGGTTAGGCTAAGGTTTAGGGTTAGGGTTAGGGTAAAGGTTAGGGTTAGGTTTAGGGTTGGGGTTAAGGTTAGGGTTAGAGTTAGGGTAAGGGTAAGGTTTAGGGTAGGGTTAGGGTTAGGGTAAGGGTTATGTTTAGTGTTAGTTTAAGGTGAGCGTTAGTGTTGGTGGTAGGTTTGGTCTTTAGGGTTAGGGTTAGGGTTAGGGTAAGGGTTAGGGTTAGGGTTATTGTAAGTGTTTGGGTTAGGGTTAGGGTAAGGGTAAAGGTGGGGACAGAGTTAGGGTTAGGGTTAGGGTTAGGTTAGGGGTTGAGGTTAGGGTTAGGTTTAGGTTACGGTTAGGGTTAGGGAAAGTGTTAGGTTTAGGGTTAGGGATAGGTTTAGGGTAAGTTTAAGGTTTAGGGTTAGCGTTAGGGTTAGGGGTTAGGGTTAGGTTTAGGGTTAGGGTTAGGGTTAGGGTTAGGGTAAGGGTATAGGTTAGGGTTAGGGTTAAGGTTAGGGTTAGGGTTAGGGTTAGGGAAAGTGTAAGGGTTAGGGTAAGCGTAAGGGTTAGGGTTAAGGTGAGTGTTAGCATAAAGTTTAGGGTTAGGGTTATGTTAAGGGTAGGGTTTAGGTTTAGGGTTAGGGTTAGGGTTAGTTTAGGGTACGGATTAGGGTTAGGGTTAGGGTTAGGGTAAGGTTTAGGGTTAGGGTTAGGGTTAGCATTAAGTTTAGGGTTAGGGTTAGGGTAAGGATAAGGTTTAGGTTTAGGGTTAGGGTTAGGGTTAAGGTTAGGGGATAGGGTAAGGGTAAGGGTTAAGGTTAGGTTTAGGTTTAGGGGTTAGGGTTAGGGTTAGGGTTAGGGAAATGGTAAGGGTAAGGGATAGGGTTAGGGTTAGGGTAAAGGTAAGGGTTAGGTTTAGGGTTAGGGTAAGGGTAAGGGTTAGGGTTAGGGTTAGGTTTAGAGTTACGGTAAGGGTAAGGGTTAGGGTTAGGGGTAGCCTTAGGATTAAAGTTAGGTTTAGGGTTAGGGTTAGGGTAGGGATGAGGGTTAGGGTTAGGGTTGGGTAAGGTTAAGGGTTAGGGTTAGGGTTAGGGTTAGGGTAAGGTTTAGAGTTAGGGTTAGGTTTAGGGTTAGGGTGATGGTTAGTGTTAGGGTTAGCGGTTAGGGTTCGGATTATGGTTAGGGTTAGGGTAAGGGTTAGGGTTAGGTTGGGGTAAGGGTTAGGGTTAGAGTAAGGGTTAGGGTTAGGGTTAGAGGTTAGAGTTAGGGTTAGGTTTAGGGTTAGGGTTAGGGTAAGGGTAAGGGTTAGGGTTAGGTTTAGAGTTAAGGTTAGTGTTAGGGTTAGCGTTAGGGTAAGGGAAAGGGTAAGGGTTAGGGTAAGGTTAGAGTTAGGGTTAGGGTAAGGATTGTGGTTATGGTTAGGGTAAGGGTAAGTGTAAGGTTTAGGGTTAGGGTTAGGGTTAGGGGTTAGGGTTAGGGTTAGGGTTAGGGAATGTTAGGATTACGGTCAGGGTTAGGTGTAGGTTTAGGGTAAGGGTAAGTGTTAGGGTTAGGGTTAATGTTAGGGTTAGGGTTAGGATAAGGGTAAGGGTTAGGGTTATGTTAAGGGTTAGGGTTGGGTTAGGGTTAGGGTTAGATTTAGAGTTAGGTTTAGGGTAAGGGTAAGGGTTAGGGTTAGGGTTAGGGTTAGGGTTAGGGTAAGGTTTAGGGTTAGGTTTAGGGTTAGGGGTTAGGGTTAGGGTTAGGGAAGGTTAGGTTTAGGGTTAGGGTTAGGGTTAGGGTAAGGGTAAGTGTTAGGTTTAGGGTTAGGGTTAGTGTTAGGGAAAAGGTAACGGTTAGGGTTAGCGTTAGGGTTTGGCTTAGGGTAAGGATTAGGCTTAGGGTTAGTGTTAGTGTTAGGGTTAGGGTTAGGGTTAGGGTTAGGGTAAGGGTTAGGGTTAGGGTTAGAGTTAGCATTAAGGTTAGGGTTAGGGTTAGGGTAAGGATAACGGTTAGGGTTAGGGTTAGGGTTAGGCTTAGGTTTAGGGTAATTGTAAGGGTTAGGGTTAGGGTTCGGGTAAGGCTTTGGGTTAGGGTTAGGGTTAGGTTTTGCGTTAGGGTTAGGGTAAGGTTCGGGTTCGGGTTAGTGTAAGGGTTAGGGTTAGGGTTAGGGTTAGGGTTAGGTTTAGGTTGAGGGTTAGTGTAAGGGTAAGGGTTAGGGTTAGGGTTAGGGTTAGCGTAAAGTTTAGGGTTAGGGTTACTGTTAGGGTTAGGGTTAAGTTTAGGGTTAGGGTTAGAGTAAGGGTAAGGGTTAGTGTTAAGTTTAGGGTTAAGGGTAAGGGTTAGTGTTAGTGTAAGGGTAAGGATTAGGGTTAGGTTTAGGGTTAGGAATTAGGGTTAGGGTTAGTGTTAGGGTAAGTTTTAGGGTTAGGATTAAGATTAGGTTAGGGTTTAGGTTTAGGGTTAGGGATAGGGTTAGGTTTAGGGTTAGCATTAAGGTTAGGGTTAGGGATAGGGTAAGGGTAAGGTTTAGGGATAGGATTAGGGTTAGGGTTGGGTTAGGGTAAGGCTTAGGGTTAGGTTTAGGGTTACGGTAAGGGTTAATGTTAGGGTTAGTGTTAGGGTAAGGAAAGGGTTAGTGTTAGGGTTAGGTTTGGGGTTAGGGTTAGGGTAAGTGCAAGGGTTAGGGTTAAGGTTAGGTTTAGGTTTAGGTGTTAGGGTTAGGGTTAGGGTTAGGGGTAGGGTAAGATGTAGGTTTAGGGTTAGAGTTAGGGTAAGGGTAAGGGTTAGGGTTAGGTTTAGGGTAGGGTTTAAGGTTAAGGTTAGGGTTAGGGTAAGGGTAAGGTTTAGGGTTAGGATTAGGGTTAGGGTAAGTGTTATGTTTAGGGTTACGTTAAGGTGAGCGTTAGGGATAGTGTTGGGGTTAGTGTTTAGGATTAGGGTTAGGGTAAGGCTTAGGGTTAGGGATATTTTAAGGGTAAGGGTGAGGGCAGAGTTAGGGTTAGGGTTAGGGTTAGGTTATGGGTTAGGGTTAGGGTTAGGATTAGGGTTAGGGTCAGGTTTAGAGTTAGAATTAGGGTTAGGGTTAGGGTTAGGATAACGGTTAGGGTTAGTGTTAGGTTTAGAGTTAGGGTTAGGGTTAGGGTTAGGGTTAGGGGTTCGGGTTAGGTTTAGGGTTAGGGTTAGGGTAAGGATTAGGGTTAGGGTTAGGGTTAGGGTTAGGGTAATGGTTAGGGTTAGGGTTAGGGTTAGGGTAACGGTAAGTGTAAGGTTTAGGGTTAGGGTTAGGGTTAGGTTAAGGGTAAGTGGAAGGTTTAGGGTTAGGGTTAGGGTTAGGGGTTAGGGTTAGGGTTATGGTTAGGGAAGGTTAGGATTAGGGTCAGGGTTAGGTGTAGGTTTAGGGTAAGGGTAAGTGTTAGGGTTAAGGTTAATGTTAGGGTTAGGGTTAGGATAATGGTAAGCCTTAGGGTTATGTTAAGGGTTAGGGTTAGGGTTAGGGTTAGGGTTAGAGTTAGAGTTAGGGTTAGGGTAAGGGTAAGGATTAGGGTTAGGGTTAGGGTTAGAGTTAGAGTTAGGGTTAGGGTTAGGGTAAGGATTGGGGTTACGGTTACTGTTAGGGTAAGGGTAAGGTTTAGGGTTAGGGTTAGGGTTAGCATTAAGTTTAGGGTAAGGGTTAGGGTTAGGGTTAGTGTTAGGGTTAGGTTTAGGGTTAGGGTTACGGTTAGGGTTAGGTTAAGGGTAAGGGTTCGGGTTAAGGTTAGGGTTAGGGTTAGGGTTAGGTTAAGCGTTAGGGTTAGGGTTAGTGTTAGGCTTAGAGTTAGGGTTAGGTTTAGGGTTAGGGTTAGGGTAAGGGTAAGGGTTAGGGTTAGGTTTAGGGTAAGGGTAAGTGTTAGGTTTAGGGTTAGGGTTAGGGTAAGGGTTAGGGTTAGGTTGGGGTAAGGGTTAGAGTTAGGGTTAGGGTTAGGGTGAGGGATAGGTTTAGGGTAAGGGTAAGTATTAGGGTTAGGGTTAGGTTTAGGGTTAGGGGTTAGGGTTAGGGTTAGGGTTAGGGAAGGTTATGGTTAGGTTCAGGGTTAGTGTTAGGGAAAGGGTAAGTGTTAGGTTTAGGGTTAGGGTTTGGGTAATGGTAAGGGTTAGGGTTAGGGTTAGGTTTAGGGTTAGCGTTAGGGTAAGGGTTAGGGTTAGGGTAAGTGTTAGTTTTAGGGTTATGGTTAGGGCTAGGTTAAGGTTAAGGGTTAGGGTTAGGGTTAGGTTTAGGGTAAGGGTAAGTGTTAGGGTTAGGGTTAGGGTTAGGTTAAGAGTTAAGGTTAGGGTTAGTTTAAGGGTAAGGGTTAGGGTTAGGGTTAAGGTTAGGGTTAGTGTTATGGTTATGGTTAGGGTTAGGGTTAGGGTATGGATTAGGTTTAGAGTTAGGGTTAGGGTCAGGGTTAGGTTTAGGTTTAGGGTTAGGGTTTGTATTAAGGTTAGGGTTAGGATTAGGTTAAGGATAAGGGTTAGGGTTAGGGTTAGGCTTAGGCTTAGGGTTAGGGTAAGGGTAAGGGTTGGGGTTAGGGTTAGAGTAAGGGTTAGGGTTATGGTTATGTGTAGGTTTAGGGTTAGGGTTAGGGTAAGGGTTCGGGTTCGGGTTCGTGTTAGTGTAAGGTTTAGGGTTAGGGTTAGGGTTAGAGTTAGGGTTAGGGTTAGGGATAGGGTAACGGTAAGGGATAGGGTTAGGGTTAGGGATATGGTTAAGGTAAGGGTTAGGGTTAGTGTAAAGTTAAGGGTTAGGGTTAAGTTTAGGGTTAAGGGTTAGGGTTAGTGTTAGTGTAAGGGTAAGGTTTAGGGTTAGGATTAGGGTTAGGGTTGGGGTTAGGTTAAGGGTTAGGTTCAGGGTTAGGGTTAGGGTTAGCATTAATGTTAGGCTTAGGTTTAGGGTTAGGGTTAGGGTTAGGTTTAGGGTAAGGGTAAGTGTTAGAGTAAGGCTAAGGTTTCTGGTTAGAGTTAGGATAAGGGTTAATGTTAGCGTTAGGGTTAGGGTAAAGGTAAGAGTTAGTGTTAGGGTTAGGTTTAGTGTTAGGGGTTATGGTTACGGTTAGGGTTAGTGTAAGGATTAGGGTTAGGGTTAGGGTTAGGGTAGGGGTTAGGCTTAGGTTTAGGGTTAGGGTTAGGGTAAAGGTTAGGGTTAGGTTTAGGGTTGGGCTTAAGGTTAGGGTTAGAGTTAGGGTAAGGGTAAGATTTAGGGTTAGGGTTAGGGTTAGGGTAAGGGTTATGTTTAGTGTTAGTTTAAGGTGAGCGTTAGTGTTGGTGGTAGGGTTGGTCTTTAGGGTTAGGGTTAGGGTTAGGGTAAGGGTTAGGGTTAGGGTTATTGTAAGTGTTTGGGTTAGGGTTAGGGTAAGGGTAAAGTTGGGGACAGAGTTGGGGTTAGGGTTAGGGTTAGGTTAGGGGTTGAGGTTAGGGTTAGGTTTAGGTTACGGTTAGGGTTAGGGAAAGTGTTCGGTTTAGGGTTAGGGATAGGTTTAGGGTAAGTGTAAGGTTTAGGGTTAGCGTTAGGGTTAGGGGTTAGGATTAGGTTTAGGGTTAGGTTCAGGGTTAGGGTTAGGGTTAGGGTAAGGGTACAGGTTAGGGTTAGGGTTAAGGTTAGGGTTAGGGTTAGGGTTAGGGAAAGTGTAAGGGTTAGGGTAAGCGTAAGGGTTAGGTTTAAGGTGAGTGTTAGCATGAAGTTAGGGTTAGGGTTATGTTAAGGGTAGGGTTTAGGTTTAGGGTTAGGGTTAGGGTTAGTTTAGGGTCCGGATTAGGGTTAGGGTTAGGGTTAGGGTAAGGTTTAGGGTTAGGGTTAGGGTTAGCATTAAGTTTAGGGTTAGGGTTAGGGTAAGGATAAGGTTTAGGTTTAGGGTTAGGGTTAGGGTTAAGGTTAGGGGATAGGGTAAGGGTAAGGGTTAAGTTTAGGTTTAGGTTTAGGGGTTAGGGTTAGGGTTAAGGAAATGGTAAGGGTAAGGGTTAGGGTTAGGGTTAGGGTAAAGGTAAGGGTTAGGTTTAGGGTTAGGGTAAGGGTAAGGGTTAGGGTTAGGGTTAGGTTTAGAGTTAGGGTAAGGGTAAAGGTTAGGGTTAGGGGTAGCCTTAGGATTAAAGTTAGGTTTAGGGTTAGGGTTAGGGTAGGGATGAGGGTTAGGGTTAGGGTTGGGTAAGGTTAAGGGTTAGGGTTAGGGTTAGGGTTAGGGTAAGGTTTAGAGTTAGGGTTAGGTTTAGGGTTAGGGTGATGGTTAGTGTTAGGGTAGCGGTTAGGGTTCGGATTATGGTTAGGGTTAGGGTAAGGGTTAGGGTTAGGTTGGGGTAAGGGTTAGGGTTAGAGTAAGGGTTAGGGTTAGGGTTAGAGGTTAGAGTTAGGGTTAGGGTTAGGTTTAGGGTTAGGGTTAGGGTAAGGGTAAGGGTTAGGGTTAGGTTTAGAGTTAAGGTTAGTGTTAGGGTTAGCGTTAGGGTAAGGGAAAGGGTAAGGTTTAGGGTAAGGTTAGAGTTAGGGTTAGGGTAAGGATTGTGGTTATGGTTAGGGTTAGGGTAAGGGTAAGGTTTAGGGTTAGGGTTAGGGTTAGGGTAAGGTTTAGGCTTAGTCTTATGGTTAGGGTTAGGGTTAAATTAGGGTTAGGGTTAGGGTTAGGGTAAGGGTAAGTGTAAGGTTTAGGGTTAGGGTTAGGGTTAGGGGTTAGGGTTAGGGTTAGGGTTAGGGAAGGTTAGGATTAGGGTCAGGGTTAGGTGTAGGTTTAGGGTAAGGTTAAGTGTTAGGGTTAGGGTTAATGTTAGGGTTAGGGTTAGGATAAGGGTAAGGGTTAGGTTTATGTTAAGGGTTAGGGTTAGGGTTAGGGTTAGGGTTAGATTTAGAGTTAGGGTTAGGGTAAGGGTAAGGGTTAGGGTTAGGGTTAGGGTTAGGGTTAGGGTAAGGTTTAGGGTTAGGTTTAGGGTTAGGGGTTAGGGTTAGGTTTAGAGAAGGTTAGGTTTAGGGTTAGGGTTAGGGTTAGGGTAAGGGTAAGTGTTAGGTTTAGGGTTAGGGTTAGTGTTAGGGAAAAGGTAACGGTTAGGGTTAGCGTTAGGGTTTTGGTTAGGGTAAGGATTAGGCTTAGGGTTAGTGTTAGGGTTAGTGTTAGGGTTAGGGTAAGGGTTAGGGTTAGGGTTAGAGATAGCATTAAGTTTAGGTTAGGGTTAGGGTAAGGATAACGGTTAGGGTTAGGGTTAGGGTTAGGCTTAGGGTTAGGGTAATTGTAAGGGTTAGGGTTAGGGTTAGGGTTAGGGTTAGGGTTAGGGTTAGGGAAAGTGTAAGGGTTAGGGTAAGCGTAAGGGTTAGGTTTAAGGTGAGTGTTAGCATGAAGTTAGGGTTAGGGTTATGTTAAGGGTAGGGTTTAGGTTTAGGGTTAGGGTTAGGGTTAGTTTAGGGTCCGGATTAGGGTTAGGGTTAGGGTTAGGGTAAGGTTTAGGGTTAGGGTTAGGGTTAGCATTAAGTTTAGGGTTAGGGTTAGGGTAAGGATAAGGTTTAGGTTTAGGGTTAGGGTTAGGGTTAAGGTTAGGGGATAGGGTAAGGGTAAGGGTTAAGTTTAGGTTTAGGTTTAGGGGTTAGGGTTAGGGTTAAGGAAATGGTAAGGGTAAGGGTTAGGGTTAGGGTTAGGGTAAAGGTAAGGGTTAGGTTTAGGGTTAGGGTAAGGGTAAGGGTTAGGGTTAGGGTTAGGTTTAGAGTTAGGGTAAGGGTAAAGGTTAGGGTTAGGGGTAGCCTTAGGATTAAAGTTAGGTTTAGGGTTAGGGTTAGGGTAGGGATGAGGGTTAGGGTTAGGGTTGGGTAAGGTTAAGGGTTAGGGTTAGGGTTAGGGTTAGGGTAAGGTTTAGAGTTAGGGTTAGGTTTAGGGTTAGGGTGATGGTTAGTGTTAGGGTAGCGGTTAGGGTTCGGATTATGGTTAGGGTTAGGGTAAGGGTTAGGGTTAGGTTGGGGTAAGGGTTAGGGTTAGAGTAAGGGTTAGGGTTAGGGTTAGAGGTTAGAGTTAGGGTTAGGGTTAGGTTTAGGGTTAGGGTTAGGGTAAGGGTAAGGGTTAGGGTTAGGTTTAGAGTTAAGGTTAGTGTTAGGGTTAGCGTTAGGGTAAGGGAAAGGGTAAGGTTTAGGGTAAGGTTAGAGTTAGGGTTAGGGTAAGGATTGTGGTTATGGTTAGGGTTAGGGTAAGGGTAAGGTTTAGGGTTAGGGTTAGGGTTAGGGTAAGGTTTAGGCTTAGTCTTATGGTTAGGGTTAGGGTTAAATTAGGGTTAGGGTTAGGGTTAGGGTAAGGGTAAGTGTAAGGTTTAGGGTTAGGGTTAGGGTTAGGGGTTAGGGTTAGGGTTAGGGTTAGGGAAGGTTAGGATTAGGGTCAGGGTTAGGTGTAGGTTTAGGGTAAGGTTAAGTGTTAGGGTTAGGGTTAATGTTAGGGTTAGGGTTAGGATAAGGGTAAGGGTTAGGTTTATGTTAAGGGTTAGGGTTAGGGTTAGGGTTAGGGTTAGATTTAGAGTTAGGGTTAGGGTAAGGGTAAGGGTTAGGGTTAGGGTTAGGGTTAGGGTTAGGGTAAGGTTTAGGGTTAGGTTTAGGGTTAGGGGTTAGGGTTAGGTTTAGAGAAGGTTAGGTTTAGGGTTAGGGTTAGGGTTAGGGTAAGGGTAAGTGTTAGGTTTAGGGTTAGGGTTAGTGTTAGGGAAAAGGTAACGGTTAGGGTTAGCGTTAGGGTTTTGGTTAGGGTAAGGATTAGGCTTAGGGTTAGTGTTAGGGTTAGGGTTAGGTTTAGGGTAAGGGTTAGGGTTAGGGTTAGGGTAAGGGTTAGGGTTAGGGTTAGAGTTAGCATTAAGGTTAGGGTTAGGGTTAGGGTAAGGATAACGGTTAGGGTTAGGGTTAGGGTTAGGCTTAGGGTTAGGGTAATTGTAAGGGTTAGGGTTAGGGTTCGGGTAAGGCTTTGGGTTAGGGTTAGGGTTAGGTTTTGCGTTAGGGTTAGGGTAAAGTTCGGGTTCGGGTTAGTGTAAGGGTTAGGGTTAGGGTTAGGTGTTAGGGTTAGGTTTAGGGTGAGGGTTAGTGTAAGGGTAAGGGTTAGGGTTAGGGTTAGGGTTAGGGTTAGCGTAAAGGTTAGGGTTAGGGTTACTGTTAGGGTTAGGGTTAGGGTTAAGGTAAGGTTTAGGGTTAGGTTTAGGGTTAGGGGTTAGGGTTAGGTTTAGGGAAGGTTAGGTTTAGGGTTAGGGTTAGGGTTAGGGTAAGGGTAAGTGTTAGGTTTAGGGTTAGGGTTAGTGTTAGGGAAAAGGTAACGGTTAGGGTTAGCGTTAGGGTTTTGGTTAGGGTAAGGATTAGGCTTAGGGTTAGTGTTAGGGTTAGGGTTAGGGTTAGGGTAAGGGTTAGGGTTAGGGTAAGGGTTAGGGTTAGGGTTAGAGTTAGCATTAAGGTTAGGGTTAGGGTTAGGGTAAGGATAACGGTTAGGGTTAGGGTTAGGGTTAGGCTTAGGGTTAGGGTAATTGTAAGGGTTAGGGTTAGGGTTCGGGTAAGGCTTTGGGTTAGGGTTAGGGTTAGGTTTTGCGTTAGGGTTAGGGTAAGGTTCGGGTTCGGTTAGTGTAAGGGTTAGGGTTAGGGTTAGGTGTTAGGGTTAGGTTTAGGGTGAGGGTTAGTGTAAGGGTAAGGGTTAGGGTTAGGGTTAGGGTTAGGGTTAGCGTAAAGGTTAGGGTTAGGGTTACTGTTAGGGTTAGGGTTAAGTTTAGGGTTAGGGTTAGAGTAAGGGTAAGGGTTAGTGTTAAGTTTAGGGTTAAGGGTAAGGGTTAGTGTTAGTGTAAGGGTAAGGATTAGGGTTAGGTTTAGGGTTAGGAATTAGGGTTAGGGTTAGTGTTAGGGTAAGTTTTAGGGTTAGGATTAAGGTTAGGTTAGGGTTTAGGTTTAGGGTTAGGGATAGGGTTAGGTTTAGGGTTAGCATTAAGGTTAGGGTTAGGGATAGGGTAAGGGTAAGGTTTAGGGATAGGATTAGGGTTAGGGTTGGGTTAGGGTAAGGCTTAGGGTTAGGTTTAGGGTTACGGTAAGGGTTAATGTTAGGGTTAGTGTTAGGGTAAGGAGAGGGTTAGTGTTAGGGTTAGGTTTGGGGTTAGGGTTAGGGTAAGTGCAAGGGTTAGGGTTAAGGTTAGGTTTAGGTTTAGGTGTTAGGGTTAGGGTTAGGGTTAGGGGTAGGGTAAGATTTAGGTTTATGGGTTAGGGTTAGGGTAAGGGTAAGGGTTAGGGTTAGGTTTAGGGTAGGGTTTAAGGTTAAGGTTAGGGTTAGGGTAAGGGTAAGGTTTAGGGTTAGGATTAGGGTTAGGGTAAGTGTTATGTTTAGGGTTACGTTAAGGTGAGCGTTAGGGATAGTGTTGGGGTTAGTGTTTAGGGTTAGGGTTAGGGTAAGGCTTGGGGTTAGGGATATTTTAAGGGTAAGGGTGAGGGCAGAGTTAGGGTTAGGGTTAGGGTTAGGTTATGGGTTAGGGTTAGGGTTAGGATTAGGGTTAGGGTCAGGTTTAGAGTTAGAATTAGGGTTAGGGTTAGGGTTAGGATAACGGTTAGGGTTAGTGTTAGGTTTAGAGTTAGGGTTAGGTTTAGGGTTAGGGTTAGGGGTTCGGGTTAGGTTTAGGGTTAGGGTTAGGGTAAGGATTAGGGTTAGGGTTAGGGTTAGGGTTAGGGTAATGGTTAGGGTTAGGGTTAGGGTTAGGGTAACGGTAAGTGTAAGGTTTAGGGTTAGGGTTAGGTTAAGGGTTAGGGTTAGGGTTAGGGTTAGGGTAAGGGTAAGTGTAAGGTTTAGGGTTAGGGTTAGGGTTAGGGGTTAGGGTTAGGGTTAGGGTTAGGGAAGGTTAGGATTAGGGTCAGGGTTAGGTGTAGGTTTAGGGTAAGGGTAAGTGTTAGGGTTAAGGTAAATGTTAGGGTTAGGGTTAGGATAATGGTAAGCGTTAGGGTTATGTTAAGGGTTAGGTTAGGGTTAGGGTTAGGGTTAGAGTTAGAGTTAGGGTTAGGGTAAGGGTAAGGATTAGGGTTAGGGTTAGGGTTAGAGTTAGAGTTAGGGTTAGGGTTAGGGTAAGGATTGGGGTTATGGTTACTGTTAGGGTAAGGGTAAGGTTTAGGGTTAGGGTTAGGGTTAGCATTAAGTTTAGGGTAAGGGTTAGGTTTAGGGTTAGGGTTAGGGTAAGGGTTAAGGTTAGTCTTATGGTTAGGGTTAGGGTTAAGGTTAGAGCTAGGGTTAGGGTTAGGGTAAGGGTCAGTGTAAGGTTTAGAGTTAGGGTTAGGGTTAGGGGTTAGGGTTAGGGTTAAGGTTAGGGAAGGTTAGGATTAGCGTCAGGGTTAGGTTTAGGTTTAGGGTAAGGGTAAGTATTAGGGTTAGGGTTAATGTTAGGGTTAAGGTTAGGATAAGGGTAAGGGTTAGGGTTATGTTAAGGGTTAGGGTTAGGGTTAGGGTTAGATTTAGAGTTAGGGTTAGGGTAAGGGTAAGGGTTAGGGTTAGGGTTAGTTTTAGAGTTAGAGTTAGGGTTAGGGTAAGGGTAAGGTTAAGTTTTAGGGTTAGGGTTAGGATTAGGGGTTAGGGTTAGTGTTAGGGTTATGGTAAGGGTAAGGTTTAGGGTTAGGTTTAGGGTTAAGGGTTAGGGTTAGGGTTAGGGAAGGTTAGGTTTAGGGTAAGGGTTAGGGTTAGGGTAAGGGTAAGGGTTAGGGTTAGGATTAGGTTTAGGTTTGGGTTAGGGTAAGGCTTAGGGTTAGGGTTATGGTAAGGGTTAATATTATGGTTAGTGTTAGGGTAAGGAAAGGGTTAGTGTTAGGGTTAGGTTTGTGGTTAAGGTTAGGGTAAGTGAAAGGGTTAGGGTTAGGGTAAGGGTTAGGGTTAGGTTTAGGGTAGGGTTTAAGGTTACGGTTAGGGTTAGGGTAAGGGTAAGGTTTAGGGTTAGGATTAGGGTTAGGGTAAGTGTTATTTTTAGGGTTACGTTAAGGTCAGCGTTAGGGATAGTGTTAGGGTTAGTGTTTAGGGTTAGGGTTAGGGTTAGGGTAAGGGTTAGGGTTAGGGTTATTTTAAGTGTAAGGGTGAGGACAGAGTTAGGGTTAGGGTTAGGGTTAGGTTAGGGGTTAGGGTTAGTGTTAGGATTAGTGTTAGGGTCAGGTTTACAGTTAGAATTAGGGTTAGGGTTAGGGTTAGGGTAACGGTTAGGGTTAGTGTTAGGTTTAGAGTTTGGGTTAGGATTAGGGTTAGGGTTAGGGGTTAGGGTTAGGTTTAGGGTTAGGGTTAGGGTAAGGATTCGGGTTAGGATTAGGGTAAGGGGAAGTGTTAGGTTTAGGGTTAGGGTTAGGGTAAGGGTTAGGGTTAGGGTTAGGGTTAGGGTAAGGGTAAGTGTAAGGTTTAGGGTTAGGTTAGGGTTAGGGGTTATGGTTAGGGTTAGGGTTAGGGAAGGTTAGGATTAGGGTCAGGGTTAGGGTTAGTTTTAGGGTAAGGGTAAGTGTTAGGGTTAGGGTTAATGTTAGGATTAGGGTTAGGATAAGGCTAAGGGTTAGGGTTATGTTAAGGGTTAGGGTTAGGGTTAGGTTTAGGGTTAGAGTTAGAGTTAGTGTTAGGATAAGGGTAAGGGTTAGGGTTAGGGTTAGGGTTAGAGTTAGAGTTAGGGGTAGGGTAAGGGTAAGTGTTAGTGTTAGGGTTAGGGTTAGGGCTTAGGGTTAGTGTTAGGGTTAGGTTAAGGGTAAGGTTTAGGGTTAGGGTTAGGGTTAGGGTTTAGGGTTAGGGGTTAGGTTTAGTGTTAGGTTTAGGGTAAGGGTTAGGGTTAGGGTTAGGGTTAGGGTTAGGGTTGGGGTTAGGGAAGGTTAGGGGTTAGGGTAAGGGTTAGGGTTAGGGTAAGTTTAAGTGTTAGGTTTAGGGTTAGGGTTAGTGTTAGGGAACAGGTAACGGTTAGGGTTAGGGTTAGGGTTTGGGTTATGGTAATGATTAGGCTTAGGGTTAGTGTTAGGGTTAGGGTTAGGGTAAGGGTTAGGGTTAGGGTTAGAGTTAGCATTAAGGTTAGGGTTAGGGTTAGGGTAAGAATAACGGTTAGGGTTAGGGTTAGGGTTAGGCTTAGGGTTACGGTAATTGTAAGGGTTAGGGTTAGGGTTCGGGTAAGGGTAAGGTTTATGGTTAGGATTAGGGTTAGGGTAAGTGTTATGTTTAGGGTTACGTTAAGGTGAGCGTTAGGTATAGTGTTAGGGTTAGTGTTTAGGGTTAGGGTTAGGGTAAGGGTTAGGGTTAGGGTTATTGTAAGGGTAAGGGTGAGGGCAGAGTTCGGGTTAGGTTTAGGTTTAGGTTAGGGGTTAGGGTTAGGGTTAGGATTAGGGTTAGGGTCAGGTTTAGAGTTAGAATTAGGGTTAGGGTTAGGGTTAGGGTAAAGGTTAGGGTTAGTGTTAGGGTTAGAGTTAGGGTTAGTGTTAGGGTTAGGGTTAGGGGTTAGGGTTAGGTTTAGGGTTAGGGTTAGGGTAAGGATTAGGGTTAGGGTTAGAGTAAGGGGAAGTGTTATGGTTAGGATTAGGTTTAGTATTAGGGTTAGCGATAGGGAAAGTGTTAGGGTTAGGGTTAGGTTTAGGGTTAGGGTTAGGGTAAGGGTAAGGTTTAGGGTTAGGGTTAGGGTTAGGGTTAGGGGTTAGGGTTAGATTTAGGGTTAGGTTTAGGGTTAGGGTTAGGGTTAGGGTAAGGGTAAGGGTGAGGGTTAGGGTTAGGGTTAGGGTTAGGTTTAGGTTAGGGTTAGGGTAACGGTACGGGTTAATGTTAGTGTTATGGTTAGGGTTAAGATTAGGGTTAGGGATAGGGTTAGGGAAAGGGTAAGGTTTAGGGTTAGGGTGAGGGTTAGGGTTAGCTTTAAGTTTAGGGTTAGGGTTAGGGTAAAGGTAAGTGTTAGGTTTAGGGTTAGGGTTGGGGTTAGGGTTGGGGTAAGGGTTAGTGTAAGGGTTAGGGTTAGGGTTAGCGTTAGGTTTATGGTTAGGGTTAGGTTAAGGGTTAGGGTCAGGGTTAGGGTAAGGGTTAGTGTTAGGCTTATGGTTAGGTTTAGAGTTAGGGTTAGGTTAGGGTAAGGTTTAGGGTTAGGTTTAGGGTTAGGGTTAGGGTTAGGGTAACGGTAAATGTTAGGCTTAGGGATAGGGTGAGGTTTAGGGTAAGGGTAACGGTTAGGATTAGGGTTAGGTTTAGGGATAGGGTTAATGTGAGGATTAGGGTTAGGGTTAGGGTTAGAGTAAGGGTTAGGGTTAAGGTTAGGATTAGGGTTAAGTTAAGGGTAAGGGTAAAGGTTAGGGTTAGTGTTAGGTTTAGGGTTAAGGTTGGGGTTAGGGTTAGGTTAAGGGTAAGGTTTAGGGTTAGGGTTAGGGTTAAGGATAGGGTTAATGTTAGTGTAAGGGTAAGGTTTATTGTTAGATTTAGGGTTAGGAATTAGGGTTAGGGTTAGGCTTAGGGTTAGGGTAAGGTTTAGGGTTAGGGTTAGGTTTAGGTTAGGGGTTAGGTTTAGGGTTAGAGTACGGGTTAGGGTTAGGGTTAACATTAAGGTTACGGTTAGGGTTAGGGTAAGGGTAAGGGTTAGCGTTAGGATTAGGGTTAGGGGTAGGGTTAGGGGTTAGTTTTAGGTTTAGGGTTAGTTTAAGGTTTAGGGTTAGGTTTAGGGTTAGGTTAGGGGTTAGGTTTAGGGTTAGGGTTAGGGTCAGCGTTAGAGTTATTGTTAAGATTAGGGTTAGGGTTAGGGTTAAGGGTTTGGGTTAGGGTTAGGGTTAGGGTTAGTGCAAGGGTTAGTGTTAGGGACAGGGTAAGGGGAAGTGTTAGGGTTAGGGTTAGGGTTAGGGTAAGGGTAAGGGTTAGGGTTAGGTTTACGTTTAGGGTTATGGATAGGGTTAGGGAAAGTGTTAGGTTAGGGTTAGGGTTAGGGTTAGGGTAAGGGTAAGGTTTAGGGTTAGGGTTAGGGTTAGGGGTTAGGGTTACGTTTAGGCTTAGCTTTAGGGGTAGGGTTTGGGTAAGGGTAAGGGTGAGGGTTAGGGTTAGGGTTAGCGTTAGGGTTAGGTCTAGGGTTAGGGTTAGGGTAACTGTACGGGTAAGGGTTAGGGTTAGGGTTAGGGTTAGGGTTAAGGTTAGGGTTAGGGTTAGGGATAGGGTTAGTGAAGAGTAAGGGTTAGGGTAAGTGTAAGGGTTAGGGTTAGGGTGAGGGTTAGGTTTAGCATTAAGTTTAGGGTTAGGGTTAGGGTAAGGGTAAGGGTTAGTTTTAGGGTTAGGCTCAGAGTTAGTTTTAGGGTAAGGATTAGGGTTAGGGTTAGGGTTAAGGTAAGGGTTAGGCTTAGGTTTAGCATTAACATTAAGGTTACTGTTAGGGTTAGGGTAAGGGTTAGGTTTAGGGTTAGGGTTAGGGTTATTATTAGGGGATAGTGTTAGGGTTAGCGTTAGGTATAGGGTTAGGGTATGGGTAAGGTTTAGTGTTAGGGTTAGGGTAAGGGTTAAGGTTAGGGTTAGGGTTAGGGTAAGGGTTAGGGTTAGGGTTAGGGTTAGGGGATAGGGTTAGGGTTAGGGTTAGGGTAAGGCTAAGGGTTAGGGTTAGTGTTAGCTTTAGAGTTAGGGTTCGGTTTAGAGTTATGGTAAGGATAAGGGTAAGGGTAAGGGTTAGGGTTCGGGGTTAGGGTTAGGGTTAGGGTTAGGGTTAGAGTTAGGTTTAGGTTTAGGGTTGGGGTTAGGGTTAGGGTTAGGGTTAAGGTAACGCTAAGGGTTAGGGGTAGGGTTAGTTTTATTGTTAGGGTAAGGGTTAGGGTTAGGGTTAGGGTTAGGGTAAGGATAAGGGTTAGGGTTAGGGTTAGGGTTAGGTTTAGAGTTAGGGTTAGGTTTAGGGTTAGGGTTAGGGTAAGGGTAAGGGTTAGGGTTAGGGTTAGGGTTAGGGTTAGGTTTAGAGTTAGGGTAAGGGTAAGGGTTAGGGTTAGGGGTAGGGTTAGGCTTAAAGGTAGGTTTAGGGTTAGGGTTAGGGGTAGGGAAAGGGTAAGGGTTAGGGTTAGTGTTAGGGTTAGGGTAAGGATTAGGGTTAGGGTTAGGGTAAGGGTTAGCATTAGGGTTAGGGTAAGGGTTAGCGGTAGGGTTAGGGTTAGCATTAAGGTTAGGATTAGGGTTAGGGTTAGGGTAAGGGTAAAGTTTAGGGTTTGGGTTAGGGTTTGGATAAGGGTACGGGTTAGGGTTAGGTTTATTGTTAGGGTTAGGGTTAAGGTTTGGGTTAGCGTTAGGGTAAGGTAATGGTTAGGGTTAGGGTTAGGGTTAGGGTTAGGGGTTAGGGTTAGGGTTAGCGTTAGTGTAAGGGTAAGGTTTAGGGTTAGGGTAAGGGTTAGGGTTAGGGTTAGGTTTAGGGTAAAGGGAAGGTTTAGGGTTAGGTTTAGTGTTATGGTTAGGGTTAGGTTTAGGGTTAGGGTAAGGGTAAAGGTTAGGGGTTAGTGTTAGGGTTAGGGTTAGGGAAAGGGTAAGGGTTAGGGTTAGGGATAGGGTTAGGTTTAGAGTTAGGGTTGGGGTTAGAGTTAGGGTTAGGGTTAGGTAAGGGTAATGGTTAAGGTTAGGGTTAGGGTTACGGGTTAGGGTTAGGGTTAGGGTTAGGGTAAGGGTAAGGGTTAGGGTTAGGGTTAAGGTTAGGTTTAGAGTTAATGTTAGGTTTAGGGTTAGGGTTAGGATAAGGGTAAGTGTTAAGTTTAGGGTTAGGGTTAGGGTTAGGTTTAGCGTTAGTGTAAAGGTAAGGGTTAAGGTTAGGTATAGGGTTAGTGTCAAAGGTAGGTTTAGGGTTAGGGTTAAGGTAGGGATAAGGGTTAGGGTTAGGGATAGTGTTAGGTTAAGGATTAGGGTTAGGGTTAAGTTTAGGGTAAGGGTTAGCATTAGGGTTAGGGTTAGGGAAAGGGTAAGGGTTAGGGTTAGGTTTAGGGCTAGGTTTAGGGTAAGGGTTAGGGTTTTGGTTAGGTTTAGGGTAAGGGTAAGTGTTAGGGATTGGGTTAGGGTTAGGTTAGGGGTTAGAGTTAGGGTTAGGGTAAGGGTAAGGGTTAGGGTTAGGGTTAAGTTTAGGGTTAATGTTATGGTTAGGGTTAGGGTTAGGGTAAGGGTAAGGGTAAGGTTTAGGTTTAGGGTTAGGGTTAGGGTTTTGGTTAGGTTTAGGGTAAGGGTAAGTGTTAGGGATTGTGTTAGGGTTAGGTTAAGGGTTAGAGTTAGGGTTAGGGTAAGGGTAAGGGTTAGGGTTAGGGTTAAGGTTAGGGTTAATGTTATGGCTATGGTTAGGGTTAGGGTAAGGGTTAAGGGTAAGGTTTAGGTTTAGGGTTAGGGTTAGGAAAAGGGTAAGAGTTACTGTTAGGGTTAGGTTTAGGGTTAGGGTTAGGGTAAGTATTATGGTTAGGGTAAGGGTTAGGGTTAGGGTTAGGTTTAGCATTAAGGTTAGGGTTAGGGTTAGGTTAAGGGTAAGAGTTACGGTTAGGGTTAGGGTTAGGGTAAGGGTAAGGGTTAGTGTTAGGGTTAGTGTTAGGGTTAGGTTAGGGTTAGGGTTAGGTTTAGGGTTACGGTTAGGGTAAGGGTTCTGTTTCGGTTTCAGATTAGTGTAAGGGTTAGGGTTAGGGTTAGGGTTAGGTTTAGGGTTACAGTTAGGCTTAGGTTTAGGGTAAGTGTAAGGGTTATGGTTAGGGTTAGGGTTAGGGTTAGGGTTAGGGAAAGGCTTAGGGCTAGGGTTAGGGTTAGGGTTAGGGTAAGGGTTAATACTAGGTTTAGGTTTAGGGTAAGTGTAAGGGTTAGTGTTAGGGTTAGGTTTGGGTCAGGGTTAGTGTAAGTGTAAGGGTTAGGTTTAGGGTTAGGTTTACGTTTAGGGGTTAGGGTTAGGGTTAGGTTTAGGGTAAGGTTCAGGGTTAGGTTTAGGGTTAGGTTAGGGGTTAGACTTAGGTTTAGGGTTAGGGTTAGGGTAAGGGTAAGGGGTGGGGGTAGGTTTAGGGTTGGGGTTAAGGTTAGGGTTAGGGTAAGTGTAAGATTTAGGGTTAGGGTTAGGGTTAGGGTAAGGGTTATGTTTATGTTTAAGTTAAGGTGAGCGTTGGGGTTAGTATTAGTCTTAGTGTATAGGGTTAGGGTTAGGGTTAATTTAAGGGTTAGGGTTATTGTAAGGGTTTGTGTTAGGGTTAGGGTTAGGGTAAGGGTATGGGTGAGGGTCGAGTTAGGGTTACGGTTAGGGTTAGGTTAGGGTCAGGGTTAGGGTAAGGGTTAGGGTTAGGTTTAGGGTTGGAGTTAGGGTTAGGGTTAGGGTAAGGGTTAGGGTTGGGGTTTGGGTTAAGTGTTAGGGATAGGGTTAGGGTTTGGGTAAGGGTTAGTGTTAGGGGTAGGGTAAGGGGAAGAGTTAGGGTTAGGGTTAGGGTTAGGGGTAGGGTAAGGGTAATAGTTAGGGTTAGGGTTAGTGTTACATTTAGGGTTAGAGTAAGGGTAAGGGTTAGGGTTAGGGGATAGGGTTAGTGTTAGGTATAGGTTTAGGGTCAGGGTAAGGGTTAGTGTTAGGTTTAGGGTAAGGGTTAAGGTTAAGTTTAGTGTTAGGGTTAGGGTTAGGGTTAGGGAAAGGATAAGGATTAGGGTAAGGGTTAGGGTTAGGATTAGGGTAAGGATTGGGTTTAGGGTTAGGGTTAGGGTAAGGGTAAGGGTTAGGGTTAGGGTTAGGGTAAGGGTAATGGTAAGTGTTAGGGTTAGGCTTATGATTAGGGTTAGGGTTAAGGTAGGGTTAGGGTTAGGGTTAACGTAAAGGTAAGGGTTAGGGCTAGGGTTAGGGTTAGCGTTATGGTAAGGGTTAGGGTTAGGGTTAGGGTTAGGGTAAGGGTTAGGGTTAGGTTTAGGGTTGGAGTTAGGGTTAGGGTTAGGGTAAGGGTAAGGGTTAGGGTTAGGGTTTGGGTTAAGGGTTAGGGATAGAGTTAGGGTTTGGGTAAGGGTTAGTGTTAGGGTTAGGGTAAGGGGAAGAGTTAGGGTTAGGGTTAGGGGTAGGGTAAGGGTAATTGTTAGGGTTAGGGTTAGTGTTACGTTTAGGGTTAGGGTAAGGGTAAGGATTAGGATTAGGGGATAGGGTTAGTGTTAGGTATAGGTTTAGGGTCAGGGTAAGGGTTAGTGTTAGGGTTAGGGTAAGGGTTAAGGTTAAGTTTAGTGTTAGGGTTAGGGTTAGGGTTAGGGAAAGGATATGGATTAGGATAAGGGTTAGGTTTAGGATTAGGGTAAGGATTGGGGTTAGGGTTAGGGTTAGGGTAAGGGTAAGGGTTAGGGTTAGGGTTAGGGTAAGGGTTATGGTAAGTGTTAGGGTTAGGCTTATGATTAGGGTTAGGGTTAAGGTAGGGTTAGGGTTAGGGTTAACGTAAAGGTAAGGGTTAGGGCTAGGGTTAGGGTTAGGGTTATGGTAAGGGTTAGGGTTAGGGTTAGGGTTATGTTTCGGGTTAGGGTAAGGGTAAGTGTTAGGGTTAGGGGATAGGGTTAGTGTTAGGTATAGGTTTAGGGTCAGGGTAAGGGTTAGTGTTAGGGTGAGGGTAAGGGTTAAGGTTAGTGTTAGGTTTAGGGTAAGGGTAAGGGTAATTGTTAGGGTTAGGGTTAGGTTTAGGCGTTAGGGTTAGGGTTAGGTTTAGGGTAAGGATAAGGGTTACGGTTAGGGTTAGGCTAAGGGGTTAGGGTTAGAGTTAGGGTTAGGGTAAGGGTAAGGATTAGGGTTAGGGTTAGGTTTAGGGTTAGGGTTAGGGTTAGGGTTAGGTTTAGAGTTAGGGTTAGGGTTAGGGTAAGGTTTAGGGTTAGGGTTAGGGTTAGGGTTAGGTTTAGGGTAACGGTAAGTGTTAGGGTTAGTGTTAGGGTGAGGTTTAGGGTAAGGGTAACTGTTAGGGTGAGGGTTAGGGTTAGGGTTAATGTGAGGATTAGGGTTAGGGTTAGGGTTAGGGTATGGGTTATGGTTAAGGTTAGGATTAGGGTTAGGTTAAGTGTAAGTGTAAGGGTTAGGGTTAGGGTTAGTGTTAGTGTTAGGGTTAAGGTTAGGGTTAGGGTTAGGTTAAGGGTAAGGTTTAGGGTTAGGGTTCGGGTTAAGGATAGGGTTAGTGTTAGTGTAAGGGTAAGGTTTAGGGTTAGATTTAGGGTTAGGAGTTAGGGTTAGGGTTAGGGTTAGGGTTAGGGTAAGGTTTAGGGTTAGGGTTAGGGTTAGGTTAGGGGTTAGGTTTAGGGTTAGAGTAAGGGTTAGGGTTAGGGTTAGCATTAAGTTTACTGTTAGGGTTAGGGTAAGGGTAAGAGTTAGAATTAGGATTAGGGTTAGTGTTAGGGTTAGGGAAAGGCTTAGGGTTAGGGGTTAGGTTTAGGGTTAGGGTTATTGTAAGGGTTAGGGTTAGGGTTATTGTATGGGTTTGGGTTAGGGTTAGGGTTAGGGTAAGGGTAAGGGTAAGGGTGAGGGTAGAGTTAGGGTTAGGGTTAGGGTTAGGTTAGGGTTTAGGGTTAGGGTTAGGGTTAGGGTTAGGGTCAGGGTTAGAGTTAGGGTTAAGGTTAGGGTTAGGGTTAGGGTTAGGGGTTTGGGTTAGGGTTAGGTTTATTGTAAGGGTTAGTGTTAGGGTCAGGGTTAGGGGAAGTGTTAGGGTTAGGGTTAGGGTTAGGGTTAGGGTTAGGGTAAGGTTTAGGGTTAGGGTTAGGGTTAGGGGTTAGGGTTAGGTTTAGGGTTAGCTTTAGGGTTAGGGTTAGGGTAAGGGTAAGGGTGAGGGTTAGGGTTAGGTTTAGGGTTTGGGTTAAGTCTAGGTTCAGGGTTACGGTAAGGGTACGGGTTAGGGTTATGTTTAGGGTTAGGGTTAGGGTTAAGGTTTAGGGTTAGGGTTAGGGATAGGGTTAGGGAAGAGGAAGGGTTAGGGTAAGTGTAAGGCTTAGGGTTAGGGTGAGGGTTAGGTTTAGCATTAAGTTTAGGGTTAGGGTTAGGGTAAGGGTAAGGGTTAGGTTTAGGGTTAGGCTTAGGGTTAGTTTTAGGGTAAGGATTAGGGTTAGGGTTAGGGTTAGGGTAAGGTTTAGCCTTAGGATTAGCGTTAACATTAAGGTTACTGTTAGGGTTAGGGTAAGTGTTAAGTTTAGGGTTAGGGTTAGGGTTAGGATTAGGGGATAGGGTTAGGGTTAGTGTTAGGTATAGGGTTAGGATATGGGTAAGGTTTAGTGTTAGGGTTAGGGTAAGGGTTAAGGTTAGGGTTAGCGTTAGGGTAAGGGTAAGGGTTAGGGTTAGGGTTAGGGTTACGGGTTAGGGTTAGGGTTAGGGTTAGGGTTAGGGTAAGGGTTAGGGTTAGGGTTAGGGTTAGCTTTAGAGTTAGGGTTAGGTTTAGGGTTAGGGTAAGGGTAAGGGTAAGGGTTAGGGTTAGGGTTAGGGGTTAGGGTTAGGGTTAGGTTTAGGGTTAGAGTTAGGTTTCGGTTTAGGGTTGGGGTTAGGATTAGGGTTAGGGTTAAGGTAACGCTAAGGGTTAGGGGTAGGGGTAGGGTTCAGGTTAGGGTGAGGGTTAGCGTTAGGGTTAGGGTTAGGTTTAGGGTAAGGGTAAGTGTAATGGTTAGGGTTAGCGTTAGGGTTAGGGTAAGGGTAAAGTTTAGGGTTAGGGTTAGGGTTTGGATAAGTGTACGGTTAGGGTTATGGTTCTTGTTAGGGTTAGGGTTAAGGTTAGGGTTAGCGTTAGGGTAATGTAATGGTTAGGGTTAGGGTTAGGGTTAGGGGTTAGGGTTAGGGTTAGGGTTAGTGTAAGGGTAAGTTTTAGGGTTAGGGTAATGGTTAGGGTTAGGGTTAGCGTTAGGGTAATGGTAAGGGTTAGGGTTAGGTTTAGTGTTAGGGTTAGGGTTAGGTTTAGGGTTAGGGTAAGGGTAAGGGTTAGGGGTTAGTGTTAGGGTTAGGGTTAGGGAAAGGGTAAGGTTTAGGGTTAGGGTTAGGGTTAGATTTAGAGTTAGGGTTGGGCTTAGGGTTAGGGTTAGGTTTAGAGTAAGGGATAGGGTTAGGGTTAGGGTTAGGGGTTAGGGTTAGGGTTAGGTTGAGGGTTAGGGTTAGTGTTAGAGTTAGGTTTAGAGTTAGGGTTAGGGTTAGGGTTAGGGTAAGGGTAATTGTAAGTGTTAAGGTTAGGGTTAGGGTTAGGGTTAGGGTTAGGGTTAGAGTTACGTTTAGGTTTAGGGTTGGGGTTAGGTTTAGGGTTAGGGTTAGGTTTAGGGTTAGAGTTAGGGTTAGTTTTAGGGTTGGGGTTAGGTTTAGGGTTAGGGTTAAGGTAACGCTAAGGGTTAGGGGTAGGGGTAGGGTTCAGGTTAGGGTAAGGGTTAGCGTTAGGGTTAGGGTAAGGGTAAAGTTTAGGGTTAGGGTTAGGGTTTGGATAAGGGTACGGGTTAGGGTTAGGGTTATTGTTAGGGTTAGGGTTAAGGTTAGGGATAGCGTTAGGGTAAGGTAATGGTTAGGGTTAGGGTTAGGGTTAGGGGTTAGGGTTAGGGTTAGGGTTAGTGTAAGGGTAAGTTTTAGGGTTAGGGTAAGGGTTAGGGTTAGGGTTAGCGTTAGGGTAATGGTAAGGTTTAGGGTTAGGTATAGTGTTAGGGTTAGGGTTAGGTTTAGGGTTAGGGTAAGGGTTAGGGTTAGGGGTTAGTGTTAGGGTTTGGGTTAGAGAAAGGGTAAGGTTTAGGGTTAGGGTTAGGATTAGATTTAGAGTTAGGGTTGGGGTTAGGGTTAGGGTTAGGTTTAGGGTAAGGGATAGGGTTAGGGTTAGGGTTAGGGGTTAGGGTTAGGGTTAGGGTTAGGGTTAGGTTAAGGGTTAGGGTTAGGGTTAGAGTTAGGTTTAGGGTTAGGGTTAGGGTTAGTGTTAGGGTAAGTATAAGTGTTACGGTTAGGGTTAGGGTTAGGGTTATTTTTAGCGTTAGTGTAAAGGTAAGTGTTAAGGTTAGGGGTAGGGTTAGTGTCAGAGGTAGGTTTAGGGATAAGGGTTAGGGATAGGGTTAGGTTAAGGATTAGGGTTAGGGTTAGGTTAGGGTAAGGGTTAGCATTAGGGTTAGGGTTAAGGAAAGTGTAAGGTTGAGGGTTAGGGTAAGGGCTAGGTTTATGGTAAGGGTTAGGGTTTTGGTTAGGTTTAGGGTAAGGGTAAGTGTTAGGGATTGGGTTAGTGTTAGGTTAAGGGTTAGGGTTAGGGTTAGGCTAAGGGTAAGGGTTAGGGTTAGGGTTAACTTTAGGGTTAATGTTATGGTTAGGATTAGGGTTAGGGTTAGGGAAAGGGCAACGGTTAGGTTTAGGGTTAGGATTAGGGTTAGGGTAAGTATTAGGGTTAGGGTTAGTGTTAGGGTATGGGTTAGGGTTAGGGTTAGGGTTAGCATTAAGGTTAGGGTTAGGGTTAGGGTAAGGGTAAGAGTTACGGTTTGGGTTAGGGTTAGGTTTAGGGTAAGGGTAAGGGTTCTGTTTCGTGTTCCGATTAGTGTAAGGGTTAGGGTTAGGTTTATAGGTAGGGTTAGGTTTAGGGTTAGAGTTAGGGTTAGGGTTAGGGTAAGGGTAAGGGTTAGGGTTAGGGTTAGGGTTAGGGTTAGGGTTAGGGAAAGGCTTAGGGTTAGGGTTAGGGTAAGAGTTAGGGTTAGGGTTAGTATTAGTCTTAGGTTTAGGGTTGGGGTTAAGGTTAGGGTTAGGGTTAGGGTTAGGGTAAGGGTTAGGGTTAGGGTTATTGTAAGGGTTTGGGTTAGGGTTAGGGTTAGGGTAAGGGTATGGGTGAGGGACGAGTTAGGGTTAGGGTTAGGGTTAGGTTACTGTCAGGGTTAGGGTAAGGGTTAGGGTTAGGTTTAGGGTTAGAGTTAGGGTTAGGGTTAGGGTAAGGATTAGGGTTAGGGTTAGGTTTTGGGTTAAGGGTTAGGGTTAGGGTTAGGGTTAGGGTAAGGGTTAGTGTTAGGGTTAGGGTAAGGGTAAGTGTAATGTTTTGGGTTAGGGTTAGGGTAAGAGTTTGGGTAAGGGTAGGGGTTAGGGTTAGTGTTATTTTTAGGGTTACTGTTAAGGTTAGGGTTAGCGTTAGGGTTAGGGTTAGGTGTTAGGGTTAGGGTTAGGGTTATGGTAAGGGTTAGGGTTAGGGTTAGGGTTAGGTTTAGGGTCAGGGTAAGGGTAAGGGTAAGGGTAAGGGTTAGGATTAGGGTTAGGTTTAGGCGTTAGGGTTAGGGTTAGGGTTAGGGTAAGGATAAGGGTTAGCGTTAGGGTTAAGGTAGGTTTAGGGTTACGGTTAGGGTTAGGGTTAGGATAAGGTTAAGTGTTAGGGTTAGGGTTTGGTTAAGGGATAGGGGTTAGGGTTAGGGTTAGGGTTAGGGTTATGGTAAGGGTTAGGGTTAGGGTTAGGGTTAGGTCTAGGGTTAGGGGTTAGAGTTAGGGTTAGGGTCATGGTTAGGATAAGGGTAAGGGTTAGGGTTAGGTTTAGGGTTAGGGGTTAGGGTTAGGGTTAGGGTTAGGGGCAGGGAAAGTGTAAGGGTTAGGATTAGGGTTAGGGTTATGGTTATGGTTAGGGTTAGGGTTAGGGAAAGTGTAAGGGTTAAAGTTAGGGTTAGGGTTAGGTTTAGGTTAAGGGTAAGGTATAGGGTTAGGTTTAGGGTAAGGGTAAGTTTAGGTTTAAGGTTTGGGTTAGGGTAAGGATAAGGGTTAGGGTTAGGGTTAGGGTTAGGGTGAGGGTTAGGGTTAGGGTTAGGGTTAGGGTAAGGTTTAATATTAGGGTTAGGGTTAGGGTTAGGTTTAGGGTAAGGTTCAGGGTTAGGGTTAGGGTTAGGTTAGGGGTTAGACTTAGGTTTAGGGTTAGGGTTACGGTAAGGGTAAGGTTTAGGGTTAGGGTTAGGGTTAGGGTAAGGGTTATGTTTAGGTTTTGGTTAAGGTGAGCGTTGGGGTCAGTATTAGTCTTAGTGTATAGGGTTAGGGTTAGAGTTAGGGTAAGGGTTAGGGTTAGGGTTATTGTAAGGGTTTGGGTTAGAGTTAGGGTTAGGGTAAGGGTATGGGTGAGGGTCGAACTAGGGTTAGGGTTAGGGTTATGTTAGGGTCAGGGTTAGGGTAAGGGTTAGGGTTAGGTTTAGGGTTGGAGTTAGGGTTAGGGTTAGGGTAAGGGTAAGGGTTAGGGTTAGGGTTTGGGTTAAGGGTTAGGGATAGGGTTAGGGTTAGGGTAAGGGTTAGTGTTAGGGTTAGGGTAAGGGGAAGTGTTAGGGTTAGGGTTAGTGTTAGGTTTAGGGTAAGGGTAAGGGTTAGGGTTAGGGTTAGGGTTACGTTTAGGGTTAGGGTAAGGGTAAGGGTTAGGTTTAGGGTATAGGGTTAGTGTTAGGTATAGGTTTAGGTTCAGGGTAAGGATTAGTGTTAGGGTTAGGGTAAGGGTTAAGGTTAAGTTTAGTGTTAGGTTTAGGGTTAGGGTTAGGGTTAGGGAAAGGATAAGGATTAGGGTAAGTGTTAGGGTTAGGGTTAGGGTAAGGATTGGGGTTAGGGTTTGGGTTAGGGTAAGGGTAAGGGTTAGGTTTAGGGTTAGGGTTAGCATTAAGTTTAGGGTTAGGTTTAGGGTTAGGTTTCGGGTAAGTGTTAGGGTTAGGCTTATGATTAGGGTTAGGGTTAAGGTAGGGTTAGGGTTACGGTTAACGTAAAGGTAAGGGTTAGGGCTAGGGTTAGGGTTAGGGTTAGGGTTATGGTAAGGGTTAGGGTTAGGGTTATGTTTAGGGTTAGGGTAAGGGTAAGGGTTAGGGTTAGGGGATAGGGTTAGTGTTAGGTATAGGTTTAGGGTCAGGGTAAGGGTTAGTGTTAGGGTGAGGGTAAGGGTTAAGGTTAGGGTTAGTGTTCGGGTAAGGGTAAGTGTAAGGGTTGGGGTTAGGGTTAGGTTTAGGCATTAGGGTTAGGGTTAGGGTTAGGGTAAGGATAAGGGTTACGGTTAGGGTTAGGCTAAGGGGTTAGGTTTAGAGTTAGGGTTAGTGTAAGTGTAAGGATTAGGGTTAGGGTTAGGTTTAGGTTTAGGTTTAGATTTAGGGTTAGGGTTAAGGTTTGGGTTAGGGTTAGGGTTACGGGTTAGGGTTAGGGTTAGTGTAAGGGTAAGATTTATGGTTAGGGTAAGGGTTAGAGTTAGGGTTAGGGTTAGGGTTAGGGTAAAGGAAAGTTTTAGGGTTAGGTTTAGTGTTAGGGTTAGGGTTAGGTTTAGGGTTAGGGTAAGGGTAAGGGTTAGGGTTAGTGTTAGGGTTAGGTTTAGTGTTAGGGTTATGGTGAGGGTTACGGTAAGGGTAAGGGTTAGGGTTAAGGTTAGGGTTAGGGTTAGGGTTAGGGTAAGGTTTAGGGTTAGGGTTAGGGTTAGGGTTAGGTTTAGGGTAACGGTAAGTGTTATGGTTAGGGTTAGGGTGAGGTTTAGGGTAAGGGTAACGGTTAGGGTTAGGGTTAGGGTTAGGGTTAATGTTAGGATTAGGGTTAGGGTTAGGGTTAGGGTATGGGTTAGGGTTAAGGTTAGGATTAGGGTTAGGTTAAGTGTAAGGGTAAGAGTTAGGGTTAGATTTAGGGTTAGGAGTTAGGGTTAGGGTTAGGGTTAGAGTAAGGTTTAGGGTTAGGGTTAGGGTTAGTTTAGGGTTAGGTTTAGGGTTAGAGTAAGGGTTAGGGTTAGGGTTAGCATTAAGGTTACTGTTAGGGTTAGGGTAAGGGTAAGAGTTATAGTTAGGATTAGGGTTAGTGTTAGGGTTAGGGAAAGGCTTAGGGTTAGGGGTTAGGTTTAGGGTTAGGGTTATGGTAAGGGTTAGGGTTAGGGTTATTGTAATTGTTTGGGTTAGGGTTAGGGTTAGGGTAAGGGTAAGGGTAAAGGTGAGGGTAGAGTTAGGGTTAGGGTTAGGGTTATGTTAGGGTTTAGGGTTAGGGTCAGGGTTAGGGTTAGGGTCAGGGTTATATTTAGGGTTAAGGTTAGGGTTAGGGTTAGGGTTAGGGATTTGGGTTAGGATTAGGGTTATTTTAAGGTTTAGTGTTAGGGTCAGGGTAAGGGGAAGTGTTAGGGTTAGGGTTAGGGTTAGGTTAGGGTTAGGGTTAGGGTAAGGGTTAGGGTTAGGGTTAGGGTTACGTTTAGGGTTATGGATAGGGTTAGGGAAAGTATTAGGTTAGGGTTAGGGTTAGGGTTAGGGTAAGGGTAAGGTTTAGGTTTAGGGTTATGGTTAGGGGTTCAGGTTAGGTTTAGGGTTAGCTTTAGCGTTAGGGTTAGGGTAAGGGTAAGGGTGAGGGTTAGTGTTAGGGTTAGCGTTTGGGTTAGGTCTAGGTTTAGGGTTAGGGTAAGGGTACGGTTAGGGTTAGGGTTAGGGTTTGGTTAGGGTTAAGGTTAGGGTTAGGGTTAGGGATAGGGTTAGGGAAGAGGAAGGGTTAGGGTAAGTGTAAGGGTTAGGGTTAGGGTGAGGGTTAGGTTTAGCATTAAGTTTAGGGTTAGGGTTAGGGTAAGGGTAAGGGATAGGTTTAGGGTTAGTCTTAGGGTTAGTTTTAGGGTAAGGATTAGGGTTAGGGTTAGGGTTAGGGTTAGGGTTAGGGTAAGGGTAATTGTAAGTGTTAAGGTTAGGGTTAGGGTTAGGGTTAGGGTTAGGGTTAGAGTTAGGGTTAGTTTTAGGGTTGGGGTTAGGTTAAGGGTTAGGGGTAGGGGTAGGGTTCAGGTTAGGGTAAGGGTTAGCGTTAGGGTTAGGGTAAGGGTAAAGTTTAGGGTTAGGGTTAGGGTTTGGATAAGGGTACGGGTTAGGGTTAGGGTTATTGTTAGGGTCAGGGTTAAGGTTAGGGTTAGCGTTAGGGTAAGGTAATGGTTAGGGTTAGGGTTAGGGTTAGGGGTTAGGGTTAGGGTTAGGGTTAGTGTAAGGGTAAGTTTTAGGGTTAGGGTAAGGGTTAGGGTTAGGGTTAGCGTTAGGGTAATGGTAAGGTTTAGGGTTAGGTTTAGTGTTAGGGTTAGGGTTAGGTTTAGGGTTAGGGTAAGGGTAAGGGTTAGGGGTTAGTGTTAGGGTTTGGGTTAGGGAAAGGGTAAGGTTTAGGTTTAGGGTTAGGGTTAGATTTAGAGTTAGGGTTGGGGTTAGGGTTAGGGTTAGGTTTAGGGTAAGGGATAGGGTTAGGGTTAGGGTTAGGGGTTAGGGTTAGGGTTAGGGTTAGGGTTAGGTTAAGGGTTAGGGTTAGGGTTAGAGTTAGGTTTAGGGTTAGGGTTAGGGTTAGTGTTAGGGTAAGTATAAGTGTTACGGTTAGGGTTAGGGTTAGGGTTATTTTTAGCGTATTTTTAGTGTAAAGGTAAGTGTTAAGGTTAGGGGTAGGGTTAGTGTCAGAGGTAGGTTTAGGGATAAGGGTTAGGGATAGGGTTAGGTTAAGGATTAGGGTTAGGGATAGGTTTAGGGTAAGGGTTAGCATTAGGGTTAGGGTTAAGGAAAGGGTAAGGTTGAGGGTTAGGGTAAGGGCTAGGTTTATGGTAAGGGTTAGGGTTTTGGTTAGGTTTAGGGTAAGGGTAAGTGTAAGGGATTGGGTTAGGGTTAGGTTAAGGGTTAGGGTTAGGGTTAGGCTAAGGGTAAGGGTTAGGGTTAGGGTTAAGTTTAGGGTTAATGTTATGGTGAGGATTAGGGTTAGGGTTAGGGAAAGGGCAACGGTTAGGTTTAGGGTTAGGATTAGGGTTAGGGTAAGTATTAGGGTTAGGGTTAGTGTTAGGGTATGGGTTAGGGTTAGGGCTAGGGTTAGCATTAAGGTTAGGGTTAGGGTTAGGGTAAGGGTAAGAGTTACGGTTTGGGTTAGGGTTAGGTTTAGGGTAAGGGTAAGGGTTCTGTTTAGTGTTCCGATTAGTGTAAGGGTTAGGGTTAGGTTTATAGGTAGGGTTAGGTTTAGGGTTAGAGTTAGGGTTAGGGTTAGGGTAAGGGTAAGGGTTAGGTTTAGGGATAGGTATAGGTTTAGGGGTTATGGTTAGGGTTAGGTTTAGGGTAAGGTTCAGGGTTAGGGTTAGGGTTAGGTTAGGGGTTAGGCTTAGGTTTATGCTTAGGGTTAGGGTAAGGGTAAGGGGTAGGATTAGGTTTAGGGTTGGGGTTAAGGTTATGGTTAGGGTTAGGGTAAGGGTAAGGTTTAGGGTTAGGGTTAGGGTTAGGGTAAGGGTATGGGTGAGGGACGAGTTAGGGTTAGGGTTAAGGTTAGGTTAGTGTCACGGTTAGGGTAAGGGTTAGGGTTAGGTTTAGGGTTAGAGTTAGGGTTAGGGTTAGGGTAAGGGTTAGGGTTAGGGTTAGGGTTTGGGTTAAGTGTTAGGGTTAGGGTAAGGGGAAGTGTTAGGGTTAGGGTTAGGGTTAGGTTTAGGGTTAGAGTTAGGGTTAGGGTTAGGGTAAGGGTTAGGGTTAGGGTTAGGGTAAGGGTTAGTGTTAGGTTTAGGGTAAGGGGAAGTGTTAGGGTTAGGGTTAGGGTTAGGGTAAGGGTAAAGGTTAGGGTTAGGGTTAGGGTTAGGGTTAGCGTCAGGGGTAGAGTAGGGGTTAGGGTTAGGGTTATTGTTAGGGATAGGGTTAAGGTTAGGGTTAGCGTTAGGTTAAGGTAAGGGTTAGGGTTAGGGTTAGGGTTAGCTGTTAGGGTTAGGGTTAGTGTAAGGGTAAGGTTTAGGGTTAGGGTTAGGGTTAGGGTTAGGGTAAGGGTAAGGGTTAGGGTTAGGGTTATTAGGTTTAGGGTTACAGTTAGGGTTAGTGAAAGTGTTAGGTTTAGGGTTAGGGTTAGGGTAAGATTTAGGGTTATTGTTAAGGTTAAGTTTAGTGTTAGTGTTAGTGTTAGGGTTAGGGAAAGGATAAGGGTTAGGGTAAGGGTTAGGGTTAGGGTAAGGATTGGGGTTAGGATTAGGGTTAGGGTAAGGGTAAGGGTGAGGGTTAGGGTTAGGCTTAGGGTTAGTTTTAGGGTAAGGATTAGGGTTAGGGTTAGTTTTAGGGTAAGGTTTAGGCTTAGGATTAGCGTTAACATTAAGGTTACTGTTAGGGTTAGGGTAAGGGTTAGGTTTAGGGTTAGGGTTAGGGTTAGGATTAGGGGATAGGGTTAGGGTTAGTGTTAGGTATAGGGTGAGGGTATGGGTAAGTGTTAGTGTTAGGGTTAGTGTAAGGGTTAAGGGTTGGGTTAGGGTTAGCGTAAGGGTAAGGGTTAGGGTTAGGGTTAGGGGTTAGGGTTAGGGTTAGGGTAAGGGTAAGGGTTAGGGTTTGGGTTAGGGTTAGCTTTAGAGTTAGGGTTAGGTTTAGGGTTAGGGTAAGGGTAAGGGTAAGGGTTAGGGTTAGGGTTAGGGTTTAGGTTTAGGGTTAGGTTTAGGTTTAGAGTTAGGGTTAGGTTTAGGGTTAAGGTAACACTAAGGGTTAGGGGTAGGGGTAGGGTTAGGGTTATGGTAAGGGTTAGGTTTAGCGTTAGTGTAAAGGTAAGGGTTAAGTTTAGGGGTAGGGTTAGTGTCAGAGGTAGGTTTAGGGATAAGGGTTAGGGATAGTGTTAGGTTAAGGATTAGGGTTAGGGTTAGGTTTAGGGTAAGGGTTAGCATTAGGGTTAGGGTTAGGGAAAGAGTAAGGTTTAGGGTTCGGGTTAAGGCTAGGTTTAGGGTAAGGGTTAGGGTTTTGGTTAGGTTTAGGGTAAGGGTAAGTGTTAGGGATTGGGTTAGGGTTAGGTTAAGGGTTAGGGTTAGGGTTAGGGTAAGGTTAAGGGTTAGGGTTAGGGTTAAGTTTAGGGTTAATGTTATGGTTATGGTTAGGGTTAGGGTTACGGAAAGGGCAACGGTTAGGTTTAGGGTTAGGGTTAGGGTTAGGGTAAGTATTAGGGTTAGGGTTAGGGTTAGGGTAGGGGTTAGGGTCAGGGTTAGGGTTAGCATTAAGGTTAGGGTTAGGGTTAGGGTAAGGGTAAGAGTTACGGTTAGGGTTAGGGTTATGGTTAGGGTAAGGGTAAGGGTTCTGTTTCGTGTTCAGATTAGTGTAAGGGTTAATATTAGGGTTCGGGTTACGGTAAGTGTAAGGGTTAGTGTTAGGGTTACGTTTAGGGTTAGGGTTAGTGTAAGTGTAAGGGTTAGGTTTAGGGTTAGGTTTAGGTTTAGGGGTTATGGTTAGTGTTAGGTTTAGGGTAAGGTTCAGGGTTAGGGATAGGGCCTTGGTTAGGCTTAGGTTTAGAGTTAGGGTTAGGGTAAGGGTAAGGGGTAGGGTTAGGTTTAGGGTTGGGTTTAAGGTTAGGGTTAGGGTTAGGGTAAGGGTAAGGGTAATGGTTAGGGTTAGGGTTAGGGTTAGGGTAAGGGTTAGGGTTAGGGTTAGTATTAGTCTTAGGTTTAGGGTTGGGGTTAAGGTTAGGGTTAGGGTTAGGGTTAGGGTAAGGGTTAGGGTTAGGGTTATTGTAAGGGTTTGGGTTAGGGTTAGGGTTAGGGTAAGGGTATGGGTGAGGGACGAGTTAGGGTTAGGGTTAGGGTTAGGTTACTGTCAGGGTTAGGGTAAGGGTTAGGGTTAGGTTTAGGGTTAGAGTTAGGGTTAGGGTTAGGGTAAGGGTTAGGGTTAGGGTTAGGTTTTGGGTTAAGGGTTAGGGTTAGGGTTAGGGTTAGGGTAAGGGTTAGTGTTAGGTTTAGGGTAAGGGTAAGTGTAACGTTTTGGGTTAGGGTTAGGGTTAGAGTTTGGGTAAGGGTAGGGGTTAGGGTTAGTGTTATTTTTAGGGTTACTGTTAAGGTTAGGGTTAGCGTTAGGGTTAGGGTTAGGTGTTAGGGTTAGGGTTAGTGTAAGGGTAAGGTTTTGGGTTAGGGTTAGGATTAGGGTTAGGGTAAGGGTAAGGGTTAGGGTTAAGGTTAAGTGTAGTGTTAGGGTTAGCGTTAGGGTTAGGGAAAGGATAAGGGTTAGGGTAAGGGTTTGGGTTACGGTTAGGGTAAGGATTGGGGTTAGGGTTAGGGTTAGGGTAAGGGTAAGGGTGAGGGTTAGGGTTAGGGTTAGCATTAAGTTTAGGGTTAGGGTTAGGGTTAAGGTTAGGGTAAGTGTTAGGTTTCGGCTTATGGTTAGGGTTAGGGTTAAGGTAGGGTTAGGGTTAGGGTTAGGGTTAGGTTTAGGGTTAACGTAAAGGTAATGGTTAGGGCTAGGGTTAGGGTTAGGGTTATGGTAAGGGTTAGGGTTAGGGTTAGGGTTAGGTTTAGGGTTAGGGTAAGGGTAAGGGTTAGGGTTAGGGGATAGAGTTAGGGTTAGGTATAGGTTTAGGGTAACAGTAAGGGTTAGTGTTAGGGTTAGGGTAAGGGTTAAGGTTAGGGTTAGGGTTAGGGTAAGGGTAAGGGTAAGGGTTAGGATTAGGGTTAGGTTTAGGCGTTAGGGTTAGGGTTAGGGTTAGGGTAAGGATAAGGGTTAGCGTTAGGGTTAAGGTAGGTTTAGGGTTACGGTTAGGGTTAGGGTTAGGATAAGGTTAAGTGTTAGGGTTAGGGTTTGGTTAAGGGATAGGGGTTAGGGTTAGGGTTAGGGTTAGGGTTATGGTAAGGGTTAGGGTTAGGGTTAGGGTTAGGTCTAGGGTTAGGGGTTAGAGTTAGGGTTAGGGTCATTGTTAGGATAAGGGTAAGGGTTAGGGTTAGGTTTAGGGTTAGGGGTTAGGGTTAGGGTTAGGGTTAGGGTTAGGGGCAGGGTAAGTGTAAGGGTTAGGATTAGGGTTAGGGTTATGGTTATGGTTATGGTTAGGGTTAGGGAAAGTGTAAGGGTTAGAGTTAGGGTTAGGGTTAGGTTTAGGTTAAGGGTAAGGTATAGGGTTAGGTTTAGGGTAAGGGTAAGTTTAGGTTTAAGGTTTGGGTTAGGGTAAGGATAAGGGTTAGGGTTAGGGTTAGGGTGAGGGTTAGGGTTAGGGTTAGGGATTAGGGTTCAGGTTAGGGTTAGGGCTGGGGTAAGGGTTAGGGTTAGGGTTAGGGTAAGGGTTAGGGTTAGGGTCAGGGTTAGGATTAGGGTTAGTGTTAGTTCAAGGGTTAGGTTTAGGGTTATGGTAAGGTTATGGTTTAGGGTTAGGGTTAGGGTTAGGTATTAGGGTTAGGGTTAGGGTTAGGGTTAGGGTTAGGGTTATCGTTAGTGTTAGGGTAAGGGTTAGGGTTAAGGTTAGTGTTAGGTTTAGGGTTAGGATTAGGATTAGTTTAAGGTTTAGGGTTAGGGTAAGGGTTAGTGTTAGGGTTAGGGTTAGGATTAGGTTTAGGCTTAGGGTTAGGGTTAGGGTTAGGGTAAGCGTTAGGGTTAGGGTTAGGGTTACGTTTAGGGTTATGGATAGGGTTAGGGAAAGTATTAGGTTAGGGTTAGGGTTATGGTTAGGGTAAGGGTAAGGTTTAGGTTTAGGGTTATGGTTAGGGGTTCAGGTTAGGTTTAGGGTTAGCTTTAGCGTTAGGGTTAGGGTAAGGGTAAGGGTGAGGGTTAGTGTTAGGGTTAGCGTTTGGGTTAGGTCTAGGTTTAGGGTTAGGGTAAGGGTACGGTTAGGGTTAGGGTTAGGGTTTGGTTAGGGTTAAGGTTAGGGTTAGGGTTAGGGATAGGGTTAGGGAAGAGGTTGGTTAGGGTAAGTGTAAGGGTTAGGGTTAGGGTGAGGGTTAGGTTTAGCATTAAGTGTAGGGTTAGGGTTAGGGTAAGGGTAAGGGATAGGTTTAGGGTTAGTCTTAGGGTTATTTTTAGGGTAAGGATTAGGGTTAGGGTTAGGGTTAGGGTAAGGTTTAGGCTTAGGATTAGCGTTAACATTAAGGTTACTGTTAGGGTTAGGGTAGGGTTAGGTTTAGGTTTAGGGTTAGGGTTAGAATTAGGGGATAGTGTTAGGGTTAGTGTTAGGTATAGGGTTAGGGTATGGGTAAGGGTTAGTGTTAGGGTAGGGTAAGGGTTAAGGTTAGGGTTAGCGTTAGGGTAAGGGTAAGGGTTAGGTTTAGGGTTATTGTTAGGGTTAGGGTTAAGGTTAGGGTTAGCGTTAGGGTAAGGTAATGGTTAGGGTTAGGGTTAGGGTTAGGGGTTAGGGTTAAGGTTAGGGTTAGTGTAAGGGTAAGTTTTAGGGTTAGGGTAAGGGTTAGGGTTAGGATTAGCGTTAGGGTAATGGTAAGGTTTAGGGTTAGGTTTAGTGTTAGGGTTAGGGTTAGGTTTAGGGTTAGGGTAAGGGTAAGGGTTAGGGGTTAGTGTTAGGGTTTGGGTTAGGGAAAGGGTAAGGTTTAGGTTTAGGGTTAGGGTTAGATTTAGAGTTAGGGTTGGGGTTAGGGTTAGGGTTAGGTTTAGGGTAAGGGATAGGGTTAGGGTTAGGGTTAGGGGTTAGGGTTAGGGTTAGGGTTAGGGTTAGGTTAAGGGTTAGGGTTAGGGTTAGAGTTAGGGGTTAGGGTTAGGGTTAGGGTTAGGGTTAGGTTAAGGGTTAGGGTTAGGGTTAGAGTTAGGTTTAGGGTTAGGGTTAGGGTTAGTGTTAGGGTAAGTATAAGTGTTACGGTTAGGGTTAGGGTTAGGGTTATTTTTAGCGTTAGTGTAAAGGTAAGTGTTAAGGTTAGGGGTAGGGTTAGTGTCAGAGGTAGGTTTAGGGATAAGGGTTAGGGATAGGGTTAGGTTAAGGATTAGGGTTAGGGTTAGGTTTAGGGTAAGGGTTAGCATTAGGGTTAGGGTTAAGGAAAGGGTAAGGTTGAGGGTTAGGGTAAGGGCTAGGTTTATGGTAAGGGTTAGGGTTTTGGTTAGGTTTAGGGTAAGGGTAAGTGTTAGGGATTGGGTTAGTGTTAGGTTAAGGGTTAGGGTTAGGGTTAGGCTAAGGGTAAGGGTTAGGGTTAGGGTTAAGTTTAGGGTTAATGTTATGGTTAGGATTAGGGTTAGGGTTAGGGAAAGGGCAACGGTTAGGTTTAGGGTTAGGATTAGGGTTAGGGTAAGTATTAGGGTTAGGGTTAGTGTTAGGGTATGGGTTAGGGTTAGGGTTAGGGTTAGCATTAAGGTTAGGGTTAGGGTTAGGGTAAGGGTAAGAGTTACGGTTTGGGTTAGGGTTAGGTTTAGGGTAAGGGTAAGGGTTCTGTTTCGTGTTCCGATTAGTGTAAGGGTTAGGGTTAGGTTTATAGGTAGGGTTAGGTTTAGGGTTAGAGTTAGGGTTAGGGTTAGGGGAAGGGTAAGGGTTAGGGTTAGGGTTAGGATTAGGGGATAGGGTTAGGGTTAGTGTTAGGTATAGGGTGAGGGTATGGGTAAGTGTTAGTGTTAGGGTTAGGGTAAGGGTTAAGGGTAGGGTTAGGGTTAGCGTAAGGGTAAGGGTTAGGGTTAGGGTTAGGGTTAGGGGTTAGGGTTAGGGTTAGGGTAAGGGTAAGGGTTAGGGTTTGGGTTAGGGTTAGCTTTAGAGTTAGGGTTAGGTTTAGGGTTAGGGTAAGGGTAAGGGTTAGGGTTAGGGTTAGGGGTTAGGTTTAGGGTTAGGTTTAGGTTTAGAGTTAGGGTTAGGTTTAGGGTTAAGGTAACACTAAGGGTTAGGGGTAGGGGTAGGGTTAGGGTTAGGGTAAGGGTTAGGTTTAGCGTTAGTGTAAAGGTAAGGGTTAAGTTTAGGGGTAGGGTTAGTGTCAGAGGTAGGTTTAGTGATAAGGGTTAGGGATAGTGTTAGGTTAAGGATTAGGGTTAGGGTTAGGTTTAGGGTAAGGGTTAGCATTAGGGTTAGGGTTAGCGAAAGAGTAAGGTTTAGGGTTCGGGTTAGGGGTAGGTTTAGGGTAAGGGTTAGGGTTTTGGTTAGGTTTAGGGTAAGGGTAAGTGTTAGGGATTGGGTTAGGGTTAGGTTAAGGGTTAGGGTTAGGATTAGGGTAAGGTTAAGGGTTAGGGTTAGGGTTAATTTTAGGGTTAATGTTATGGTTAGGGTTAGGGTTAGGGTTAGGGAAAGGGCAACGGTTAGGTTTAGGGTTAGGGTTAGGGTTAGGGTAAGTATTAGGGTTAGGGTTAGGGTTAGGGTATGGGTTAGGGTCAGGGTTAGGGTTAGCATTAAGGTTAGGGTTAGGGTTAGGGTAAGGGTAAGAGTTACGGTTAGGGTTAGGGTTATGGTTAGGGTAAGGGTAAGGGTTCTGTTTCGTGTTCCGATTAGTGTAAGGGTTAATATTAGGGTTAGGGTTAGGGTAAGTGTAAGGGTTAGTGTTAGGGTTAGGTTTAGGGTTAGGGTTAGTGTAAGTGTAAGGGTTAGGTTTAGGTTTAGGGGTTATGGTTAGTGTTAGGTTTAGGGTAAGGTTCAGGGTTAGGGTTAGGGTATTGTTTAGGCTTAGGTTTAGAGTTAGGGTTAGGGTAAGGGTAAGGGGTAGGGTTAGGTTTAGGGTTGGGGTTAAGGTTAGGGTTAGGGTTAGGGTAAAGGTAAGGGTAAGCGTTAGGGTTAGGGTTAGGGTTAGGGTTAGGGTAAGGGTTAGGGTTAGGGTTAGTATTAGTCTTAGGTTTAGGGTTGGGGTTAAGGTTAGGGTTAGGGTTAGGGTTAGGGTAAGGGTTAGGGTTAGGGTTATTGTAAGGGTTTGGGTTAGGGTTAGGGTTAGGGTAAGGGTATGGGTGAGGGACGAGTTAGGGTTAGGGTTAGGGTTAGGTTACTGTCAGGGTTAGGGTAAGGGTTAGGGTTAGGTTTAGGGTTAGAGTTAGGGTTAGGGTTAGGGTAAGGGTTAGGGTTAGGGTTAGGTTTTGGGTTAAGGGTTAGGGTTAGGGTTAGGGTTAGGGTCAGGTTTAGTGTTAGGGTTAGGGTAAGGGTAAGTGTAACGTTTTGGGTTAGGGTTAGGGTTAGAGTTTGGGTAAGGGTAGGGGTTAGGGTTAGTGTTATTTTTAGGGTTACTGTTAAGGTTAGGGTTAGCGTTAGGGTTAGGGTTAGGTGTTAGGGTTAGGGTTAGTGTAAGGGTAAGGTTTTGGGTTAGGGTTAGGATTAGGGTTAGGGTAAGGGTAAGGGTTAGGGTTAAGGTTAAGTGTAGTGTTAGGGTTAGCGTTAGGGTTAGGGAAAGGATAAGGGTTAGGGTAAGGGTTTGGGTTACGGTTAGGGTAAGGATTGGGGTTAGGGTTAGGGTTAGGGTAAGGGTAAGGGTGAGGGTTAGGGTTAGGGTTAGCATTAAGTTTAGGGTTAGGGTTAGGGTTAAGGTTAGGGTAAGTGTTAGGTTTAGGCTTATGGTTAGGGTTAGGGTTAAGGTAGGGTTAGGGTTAGGGTTAGGGTTAGGGTTAGGTTTAGGGTTAACGTAAAGGTAAGGGTTAGGGCTAGGGTTAGGGTTAGGGTTATGGTAAGGGTTAGGGTTAGGGTTAGGGTTACTTTTAGGGTTAGGGTAAGAGTAAGGGTTAGCGTTAGGGGATAGACTTAGGGTTAGGTATAGGTTTAGGGTAACAGTAAGGGTTAGTGTTAGGGTTAG
>JANJXV010000361.1:727500-742500 GCA_024803745.1 Megascapheus bottae
AAGGGTTAGGGTTAGGGTTAGGGTTAGGGCTAGGGTTAGGGCTAGGGTTAGGGGTTAGAGTTAGGGTTAGGGGCAGGGTAAGTGTAAGTGTTAGGATTAGGGTTAGGGTTATGGTTAGGGTTAGGGTTAGGGTTAGGGAATGTGTAAGTGTTAGAGTTAGGGTTAGGGTTAGGTTTAGGTTAAGGGTAAGGTATAGGGTTAGGTTTAGGGTAAGGGTAAGTTTAGGTTTAAGGTTTGGGTTAGGGTAAGGATAAGGGTTAGGGTTAGGGTTAGGATTAGGGTGAGTGTTAGGGTTAGGGTTAGCGATTAGGGTTCGGGTTAGGATTAGGGTTAGGGTAAGGGTTAGGGTTAGGGTTAGGTTTAGGGTAAGGGTTAGGGTTAGGGTCAGGGTTAGGATTAGGGTTAGTGTTAGGGTAAGGGTTAGGTTTAGGGTTATGGTAAGGTTAAGGTTTAGGGTTAGGGTTAGGATTAGGTATTAGGGTTAGGGTAAGGGTTAGGGTAAGTGTTAGGTTTAGGTTTAGGGTAAGGGTAAGGTTTAGGGTTAGGGTAAGTTTTAGGTTTGGGGTTAGGGTTAGGGTTAGGGTTAGGTGTAGGGTTAGTGTAAGGGTTAGGGTTAGGGTTAGTGTTAGGTTTGGGGTTAGGGTTAGTTTAAGGGTAAGGGTTAGGGTTAGGGTTAGGGTTAGGTTTAGGGTTAGGGTTAGGGTTAGCGTTAGTGTTAGGGTAAGGTTTAGGGTTAAGGTTAGTGTTAGGTTTAGGCTTAGGATTAGGGTTAGGGTAAGTTTTAGTGTTAGGGTAAGGGTTAGGGTTAGGGTTAGGGTTAGGATTAGGTTTAGGGTTAGGGTTAGGGTAAGGGTAAGGTTTAGGGTTAGTTTTAGGGTTGGGATTAAGGTTAGTGTTAGGGTTAGGGTAAGAGTTAGGGTTAGGGTTAGGGTTAGGGATTAGGGTTAGTGTTAGGGTTAGGGTAAGGGTTAGGGTTAGGTTTATGTTAAGGGTAAGGGTTAGGGTTATGGTTATGGTTAGGTTTACGGTTAGGGTTAGGGTAAGTGTAAAGTTTAGGTTTAGAGTTAGGGTAAGAGTTAAGGTTAGGGTTAGGGTTAGGGAAAGGGTCAGGTAAGGGTAAGCGTTTGGGTTAGGTTTAGGTTCAAGGTTGGGGTTAAGGTTAGCGTTAGGGTTAGGGTAAGGGTTAGGGTTAGGGTTAGGGTTAGGTTTAGGGTTAGGATTAGGGTAAGAGTAAGGTTTAGGGTTACAGTTAGTGTTAGGGGTTAGGGTTAGGGTTAGGGTTAGGATAAGGGTTAGGGTTAGGTTTAGGGTAAGGGTAAGGTTTACGGTTAGGTTAGGGTTAGGTTTGGGGTTGGGGTTAGGGTTATGGTAAGAGTAAGGTTTAGGGTTAGTGTTAGGGTTAGGTTTAGGGTAAGGGTTAGGGTTAGGGTAAGGTTTAGGGTTAGGGTAAGGGTTAGGGTTAGGGTTAGGGTTAGGATTAGGTTTAGGCTTAGGGTTAGGGTTAGGGTAAGTGTTAGATTTAGGTTCAGGGTTAGGGTTAGGGTTAGGGTTAGGGGAAGGGGAAGGGGAAGGGTTATAGTTAGGGTTAGGGTTAGGATAACGGTTAGGGTTAGGGTTAGGGTAAGGGTAAGTGTTAGGGTTAGGTTTAGGGTTGGGGTTAAGATTACGGTTAGCGTTAGAGTAAGGGTAAGGGTTAAGTTTAGGGTTAGGGGTAAGGGTTCATGTTAGGGTTAGCGTTAGGGTAAATGTTAAGGTTAGGCTTAGGGTAAGGGTTAGGGTTAGTTTTAGGGTTAGAGGTAGGGTTAGGTTTAGGGACAGAGTTAGGTTTAGGGTTAGGGTTAGGGTAACGTATAGGGTTAGCATTAAGGTTAGGGTTAGGGTTATTTAAGGATAAGGGTTAGGGATAGGATTAGGGTTAGGTTTAGGGTTAAGGTAAGGCTTAGGCTTAGGGTTAGGGTTAGGGTAAGGTTTAATGTTAGGATTAGCGTTAGGGTAAGAATAAGGTTTAGGGTTAGTGTTAGGTTTGGGGTTAGGGTTAGGGTAAATGTAAGGGTTATGGTTAGTGTTAGGGTTAGGATTACGGTTTAGGGTTAGGATAAGGTTAAGTGTTAGGGTTAGGGTTAGGTTAAGGGATAGGTGTTAGGGTTTGGGTTAGGGTTAGGGTTAGGGTAAGGGTTAGGGATAGGGTTAGGGTTAGGGCTAGTGTTAGGGGTTAGAGTTAGGGTTAGGGTTAGGGTTAGGGTAAGGGTAAGGGTTAGGGTTAGGGTTAGGGTTACGGTTTAGGGTTATGGTTAGGGGTAGGGGTAGGGTAAGTGTAAGGGTTAGGGTTAGAGTTAGGTTTAAGGTTAGGGTTACTGTTAGGGTTAGGGAAAGTGTAAGGGTTTGACTTAGGGTTAGGGTTAGGTTTAGGTTAAGGGTAAGGTACAGGGTTAGGTTTAGGGTAAGGGTAAGTTTAGGTTTAGGGTTTGGGTTAGGGTAAGGATAAGGGTTAGGATTAGGTTTAGGGTGAGGGTTAGGGTTACGGTTAGGGGTTAGGGTGAGGGTTAGGGTTAGGGTTAGGGTAAGGTTAGGGTAAGGGTTACGGTAAGGGTTAGGGTTAGGGTCAGGGTTAAGATTAGGGTTAGTGTTAGGGTAAGGGTTAGGTTTAGGGTTGTGGTAAGGTTAAGGTTTAGGGTTAGGTATTAGGGTTAGGGAAAGGGTTAGGGTAAGTGTTAGGGTTAGGTTTAGGTTAAGGGTAAGATTTAGGGTTAGGGTAAGTGTTAGGTTTGGGGTTAGGGTTAGGGTAAGAGTAAGGGTTAGGGTTAGGGTTAGGGTTAGGTTTATGGTTAGGTTTAGGGTTAGGATTAGGTTAAGGGTTAGGGTTAAGTTTAGGGTAAGGGTTAGGGTTAGGGTCAGGGTTAGGGTTAGCGTTAGTGTTAGGGTAAGGCTTAGGGATAAGATTAGTGTTAGGTTTAGGGTTAGGATCAGGGTTACGGTAAGGTTTAGGGTTAGAGCAAGGGTTAGGGTTAGGGTTAGGGTTAGGATTAGGTTTAGGGTTAGGGTTAGGGTAAGGGTAAGGGTTAGGGTTAGGTTTAGGGTTGGGATTAAAGTTAGTGTTAGGATTAGGGTAAGAGTTAGGGTTAGGGTTAGGGTTAGGGTTAGGTTTAGGGTAAGTGTTAGGGTTAGGGTTAGGGTAGGTTTAGGGTTAGGGTTAGGGTTAGGATAAGGTTAAGTGTTAGGTTTAGGGTTAGGTTAAGTGATAGGGGTTAGGGTTAGGTTTAGGGTTAGGGTTAGGGTAAGGGTTAGGCTTAGGGTTAGGGTTAGGTATAGGGTTAGGGGTTAGAGTTAGGGTTAGGGTCATGGTTAGGATAAGGGTAAGGGTTAGGGTTAGGTTTAGGGTTAGGGGTTAGGGTTAGGGTTAGGGTTAGGGGCAGGGTAAGTGTAAGGGTTACGATTAGGGTTAGGGTGATGGTTATGGTTAGGGTTAATGTTAGGGTTAGGGTAAGGGTAAGGTTTAGGGTTAGGTTTAGGGTTAGGGGTTAGGGTAAGGGTAAGTGTTAGGTTTAGGGTTAGGGTTAGTGTTAGGGAAAAGATAACGGTTAGGGTTAGCGTTAGGGTTTGGGTTAGGGAAAGATTTAGGCTTAGGGTTAGTGTTAGGGTTAGGGTTAGGGTTAGGGTAGAGTTATGTTTGGGGTTAGGGTTAGGGTAAGGGTAAGGGTTAGAGTTAGGGTTAGGGTTGGGTTTAGGGTTAGGGTTAGGTTTTCGGTAAGGGTTAGGGTTAGGGTTAAGGTTAGGGTTGGGGGTTAGGGTTAGTGTTACGGTTAGGGTAAGGGTTAGGGTTAAGGTTAGGGTAAGGGTAAGGGTTAGGTTAGGGTTAGGGTTAGGGTTAGGGTTAGGTTTAGGGTTAGGATAAGGGTTAGGGTTAGGTTTAGGGTTAGGGTTAGGGTAAAGGTAATGTTTAGGGTTATGGTTAGGGTTAGCGGAAGGCTTAGGGTTAGGGTTAGTGTTAGGGTTAGGGTTAAGTTTAGGGTTAGGGTTAGGGGAAGGGGAAGGATTAGGGTCAGGGTTAGGGTTAAGGGTTAGGGTTAGTGTTAGCCTAAGGGTAAGGTTTAGGATTAGGTTTAGGCTTAGGAGTTAGGATTAGGGTTAGGGTTAGGGTAAGGTTTAGGGTTAGGGTTAGGTTAGGGGTTAGGTTTGGGTTAGGGTTAGGGTTAGGGTTAGCATTAAGGTTAGGGTTGGGGTTAGTTAAGGATAAGGGTTAGGATTAGGATAAGGGTTAGGTTTAGGATTAGGGTAAGGCTTAGGGTAAGGGTTTGGGTTAGGTTATGGTTAATGTTAGGGTTAGGGTTAGGGTAAGGGTACGGTTTAGGTTTAGGTTTATGTTTGGGGTTAGGGTTAGGGTAAGTGTAAGGGTTAGGGTTAGGGTTAGGGTTAGGATTAGTGGTTAGGGTAAGGGTAAGTCTTAGGGTTAGGGTTAGGGTTAGAGTTAGGTTAAGTTTAATGTTTAGTGTTAGGGTTAGGGTTAGGTTTAGGGTTAGGGTTAGTGTTAGGGTTAGGATGAGGTTAAGTGTTAGGCTTAGGGTTAGAATAAGGGATAGGGGATAGGGTTAGGGTTAGGGTTAGGGTGAGGCTTAAGGGAAGGGAAAGTTTTAGGTTTAGGGTTACTGTTAGGGTTAAGTTTAGGGTTAGGGTTAGGCTTAGATTTAGAGTTAGGGTAAGGGTTAAGTTTAGGGTTAGGGGTTAGAGGTAGGGTTAGGGTTAGAGGTAGGGTAAGGGTAAGGGATAGGTTTAGGGTTAGGTTTAGGGGTTAGGGTTATTGTTAGGGTTAGGGTCAGGGTAGGTGTAAGGGTTGGGTTAGGGTTAGGGTTAGGTCTAGGGTTAGGGGTTAGATTTAGGGTTAGGGTTAGGGTTAGGGTAAGGGTAAGGGTTAGGGTTAGGTTTAGGGTTAGGGGTTAGGGTTAGGGTTAGGGTTAGGGGCAGGGCAAGTGTAAGGGTTAGGTTTAGGGTTAGGGTTAAGGTTAGGGTTCGGGTTAGGGTTAGGGAAAGGGTAAGGGTTACAGTTAGGTTTAGGGTTAGGTTTAGGTTAAGGGTAAGGTATAGGGTTAGGTTTAGAGTAAGGGTAAGTTTAGGTTTAGGGTTTGGGTTATTGTAAGGATAAGGCTTAGGGTTAGGGTTAGGGTTAGGGTGAGGGTTAGGTTAGGGTTAGGGGTTAGCGTTCGGGTTAGGGTTAGATTAGGTTAAGGGTTAGGGTTAAGGTTAGGGTAAGGTTTAGGGTTAGGGTCAGGGTTAGGATTAGGGTTAGGGTTAGGGTAATGGTTAGGTTTAGGGTTATGGTAAGGTTAAGGTTTAGGGTTAGGGTTAGGGTTAGGTATTAGGGTTAGGGTTAGGGTTAGGGTAAGTGTTAGGGTTAGGTTTAGGTTAAGGGTAAAGTTTAGGGTTAGGGTAAGGGTTAGGTTTGGTGTTAGGGTTAGGGTAAGAGTAAGAGTTAGGGTTAGGGGTAGGTTAGGGGATAGGCTTAGGTTTAGGGTTAAGATTAGAGTAAAAGTTAGGGTTAGGTTTAGGGATGGGGTTAAGGTTAGGGTTAGGGTTAGCCTAAAGGTAAGGTTTAGGGTTATGATTAGGGTTAGGGTAAGGGTTATGTTTAGGGTTAGTTTCAGGTGAGCGTTAGGTTTAGTGGTAGGGTTAGTCTTTAGGGTTAGGGTTAGGGTTAGGGTAAGGGTTAGGGTTAGGATTATTGTAAGTGTTTGGGTTAGGGTTAGGGTAAGGGTAAGGGTGAGGACAGAGTTAGGGTTAGGGTTAGGGTTAGGTTAGGGGTTGAGTTTAGGGTTAGGATTAGGTTTAGGGTCAGGGTTAGAGTTAGGGTTAGGGTTAGGGTAAGGGTTGCGGTTAGGGTTAGGTTTAGGGTTAGAGTTAGTGTGAGGGTTAGGGTAAGAGGAAGGGTTACTTTTAGGGTTAGGTTGGGGGTTAGGGTTAGGGTTAGGTTTAGGGTAAGGGTTAGGGTTAGGGTTAGGGTTAGGGTAAGGTTACGGGTTATGGTTAGGGTTAGGCTTAAGGTTAGGGTTAGGGTTAGGGTTAGGGAAAGTGTAAGGGTTAGGGTAAGCGTAAGGGTTAGGTTTAAGGTGAGTGTTAGGGTTAGCATTAAGATTAGGGTTAGGGTTACGGTAAGGGTAGGGGTTAGGTTTAGTGTTAGGGTAAGAGTTAGTTTTAGGGTAAGGATTAGGGTTAGGGTTAGGGTTAGGGTAAGGTTTAGGGTTAGGGTTAGGGTTAGCATTAAGTTTAGGTTTAGGGTTAGGGTAAGGATAAGGTTTAGGTTTAGGGTTAGGGTTAGGGTTAGGGTTAGGGGATAGGGTAAGGGTAAGGGTTAGGGTTAGGTTTAGGTTTAGGGGTTAGGGTTAGGGTTAGGGTTAGGGAAATGGTAAGGGTAAAGTTTAGGGTTAGGGTTAGGGTAAGGGTAAGGGTAAGGGTTAGTGTTAGGGTTAGGGTAAGAGTAAGGGTTGGGGTTAGGGGTAGCCTTAGGGTTAAAATTAGGTTTAGAGTTAGGGTTAGGGTAGGGATGAGGGTTAGGGTAAGGGTTAGGATAAGGTTAAGGGTTAGGGTTAGGGTTAGGGTTAGGTTTAGAGTTAGGGTTAGGTTTAGGGTTAGGGTGATGGTTAGTGTTAGGGTTAGCTGTTAGGGTCGGATTAGGGTTAGGGTTAGGGTAAGTGTTAGGGTTAGGTTGGGGTAAGGGTTAGGGTTAGAGTAAGGGTTAGGGTTAGGTTTAGAAGTTAGGGTTTGGGTTAGGGTTGGGTTTAGGGTTAGGGTTAGGGTAAGGGTAAGGGTTAGGGTTAGGTTGAGAGTTAAAGTTAGTGTTAGGGTTAGGGTTAGGGTAAGGAAAAGGGTAAGGGTTAGGGTATGGGTTAGAGTTAGGGTTAGGGTAAGGATTGGGGTTATGGTTAGGGTTAGGGTAAGGGTAAGGTTTAGGGTTATTGTTAGGGTTAGCATTAAGTTTACGGTAAGGGTTAGGTTTAGGGTTAGGGTTAGGGTCAGGGTAAGGGTTAGGGTTAGTCTTATGGTTAGGGATAGGGTTAAGTTTAGGGTTAGGGTTAAGGTTAGGGTAAGGGTAAGTGTAAGGTTTAGGGTTAGGGTTGGGTTAGGGGTTAGGGTTAGGGTTAGGGTTAGGGAAGGTTAGGAATATGGTCAGGGTTAGGGTTAGGTTTAGGGTAAGGATAAGTGTTAGGGTTAGGGTTAATGTTAGGGTTAGGGTTAGGATAAGGGTAAGGGTTAGGGTTATGTTAAGGGTTAGGGTTAGGGTTAGGGTTAGGGTTAGAGTTAGAGTTAGGGTTAGGGTAAGGGTAAGGGTTAGGGTTAGGGTTAGTGTTAGCTTTGGGGTTAGGGTTAGGGTAAGGGTAAGGGTTAGGGTTAGGGTTAGGGTTAGGTTTAGGGTTAGGTTTAGGGTTAGCGTTAGTGTTAGGGTAAGGGTTAGGGTTAAGGTTAGTGTTAGGTTTAGACTTAGGATTAGGGTTAGGGTAAGGTTTAGGGTTAGGTTAAGGTTTACGGTTAGGGTTAGGGTTAGGATTAGGTTTAGGGTTAGGGTTAGGGTAAGGTTAAGGGTTAGGGTTAGTTTTAGGGTTGGGATTAAGGTTAGTGTTAGGGTTAGGGTAAGAGTTAGGGTTAGGGTTAGGGTTAGGGGTTAGGGTTAGTGTTAGGGTTAGGGTAAGGGTTAGGGTTAGGGTAAGGGTTAGGGTTAGGTTTAGGGTAAGGGTAAGGTTTACGGTTTGGGTTAGGGTAAGTGTAAAGTTTAGGTTTAGAGTTAGGGTTAGAGTTAAGGTTAGGGTTAGGGTTAGGGAGAGGGTCAGGGTAAGGGTAAGCGTTTGGGTTAGGTTTAGGTTCAGGGTTGGGGTTAAGGTTAGCGTTAAGGTTAGGGTAAGGGTTAGGGTTAGGGTTAGGTTTAGGGTAAGGGTAAGGTTTACGGTTAGGTTAGGGTTAGGTTTGGGGTTGGGGTTAGGGTTAGGGTAAGAGTAAGGTTTAGGGTTAGTGTTAGGGTTAGGTTTAGAGTAAGGGTTAGGGTTAGGGTTATGTTTAGATTTGGGGATAGGGTTAGGATAAGGGTAAGGGTTAGATTTAGGTTTAGGTTTAGGGTTAGGGTTAGGTTTAGGGCTGGGTAAGGGGAAGGGTTATGGTTAGGGTTAGGGTTAGGATAACGGTTAGGGTTAGGGTTAGGGTAAGGGTAAGTGTTAGGGTTAGGTTAGGGTTGGGGTTAAGATTACGGTTAGCGTTAGAGTAAGGGTAAGGGTTAGGTTTAGGGTTAGGGGTAAGGGTTCGTGTTAGGGTTAGCGTTAGGGTAAAGGTTAAGGTTAGGGTTAGGGTAAGGGTTAGGGTTAGGTTTAGGGTTAGAGGTAGGGTTAGGTTTAATGACAGAGTTAGGGTTAGGGTTAGGGTTAGGGTAACGGTTAGGGTTAGCATTAAGGTTAGGGTTAGGGTTATTTAAGGATAAGAGTTAGGGTTAGGATTAGGGTTAGGTTTAGGGTTAAGGTAAGGCTTAGGCTTAGGGTTAGGGTTAGGGCAAGGTTTAATGTTAGGATTAACGTTAGGGTAAGAATAAGGTTTAGGGTTAGTGTTAGGTTTGGGGTTAGGGTTAGGGTAAATGTAAGGGTTAGGGTTAGTGTTAGGGTTCGCATTAGGGGTTAGGGTTAGGATAAGGTTAAGTGTTAGGGTTAGGGTTAGGTTAAGGGATAGGTGTTAGGGTTAGGGTTAGGGTAAGTGTTAGGGTTAGGGTTAGGGCTAGGTTTAGGGGTTAGAGTTAGGGTTAGGGTTAGGTTTAGGGTAAGGGTAAGGGTTAGGGTTAGGGTTAGGGTAATGGGTTAGGGTTATGGTTAGGGTTAGAGGTAGGGTAAGTGTAAGGGTTAGGGTTAGGGTTAGGGTTAAGTTTAGGGTTAGGGTTAGGGAAAGTGTAAGGGTTAGAGTGAGGGTTAGGGTTAGGTTTAGGTTAAGGGTAAGGTACAGGGTTAGGTTTAGGGTAAGGGTAAGTTTAGGTTTAGGGTTTGGGTTAGGGTAAGGAAAAGGGTTAGGGTTAGGGTTAGGGTTAGGGTGAGGGTTAGGGTTAGGGTTAGGGGTTAGGGTTCGGGTTATGGTTAGGGCAAGGGTAAGGTTAGGGTAAGGGTTAGGGTAAGGGTAAGGGTTAGGGTTAGGGTCAGGGTTAGGATTAGGGTTAGGGTTAGGGTAAGGGTTAGGTTTAGGGTTGTGGTAAGTTTAAGGTTTAGGGTTAGGGTTAGGGTTAAGTATTAGTGTTAGGGATAGGGTTAGGGTAAGTTTTAGGGTTAGGTTTAGGGTATGGGTAAGTTTTAGGGTTAGGGTTAGGGTTAGGGGTAGGTTTAGGGTAAGGGTTAGGGTTAGGGTTAGGTTTGGGGTTAGGGTTAGGATTAGCGTTATTGGTAGGGTAAGGGTTAGGGTTAAGTTTAGTGTTAGGTTTAGGTTTAGGATTAGGGTTACGGTAATGTTTAGGGTTAGGGTAAGGGTTAGGGTTAGGGTTAGGATTAGGTTTAGGTTTAGGGTTCGGGTAAGGGTAACGGTTAGGGTTAGGTTAGGGTTGGGATTAAGGTTAGTGTTAGGGTTAGGGTAAGAGTTAGGGTTAGTGTTAGGTTAGGTTTATGGTAAGTGTTAGGGTTAGGGTTACGGTTAGGCTAAGGGTTAGGGTTAGGGTTAGGTTTAGGGTTAGTGTAAATGTTAGGGTTAGTGTTAGGGTTAGGGTTAGGGTAAGTGTTAGGGTTAGCGTTTGTGTTATGATTAGGGTTAGGGAAAGTGTTAGGGTTAGGGTTAGGGTTAGTGTAAGGGTTAGGTTTAGTGTTAGTGTTAGGGTTAGGGTAAGGGTAAGAGTTAAGGTTAGGGTTAGGGTAAGGATTAGGGTTAGGGTATGATAAGTGTTAGTGTTTGGGTTAGTGTTACGGTTATGATAAGGGTAAGGCTTAGGGTTGGGGTTAGGATAAGGGTAAGAGTTAGGATTAGGGTTAGGGTTAGGGTTAGGGTAAGGGTAAGGGTTAGGGTTAGGGTTAGGGTTAGGGTTGGGGTTAGCGTTATGGTTAGGGAAAGAATAAGGTTTAGGGTTAAGTTTAGGTTTTGGGTTAGTGTTAGGGTTTGGGTTAGGATAAGGATAAGAGTTAGGGTTAGGGTTAGGGTTAGGTTAGGGGAAGGGTTAGGGTTAGGGGTTAGGTGTAGGGTTAGGGTTAGGGTAAGGGTAAGGGTTAGGGTTATGGTTAGGTTTAGGTTTAGGGTTAGGATTAGGGTAAGGGTAAGGTTTAGGGTTAGAGTTAGTGTTAGGAGTTAAGGTTAGGGTTAGGATTAGGAAAAGGGTTAGGGTTAGGTTTAGGGTAAGGGTAAGGTTTAGGGTTAGGTTAGGGGTAGCTTTGGGGTTGGGGTGAGGGTTTTGGTAAGATTAAGTGTTAAGGTTAGTATTAGGGTTAGGTTTAGGATAAGGGTTAGGGTTAGGGTTAGATTAGGGGTTAGAGTTAGGGTAAGGGTAAGTGTTAGAGTTAGGGTTAGGTTTAGGGTTAAGGTTAGGTTTAGGGTTACGGTAAGGGTAAGGGTTAGGGTTAGGGTTAGGATTAGGATAAGGGTTAGGGTTAAGGTTAGAGTAAGGGTAAGGGTTAGGGTTAGGTTTAAGGTTGGGGTTAAGGTTAGGGTTAGGCTAAGGGTAAGGGTAAGGGTTAGGGTTTGCGTTAGGGGTTAAGGTTCGTGTTAGGGTTAGCTTTAGGGTAAGGATTAGGGTTAGGGGTAGGGGTAAGGTTAGGTTTAGGTTAGAGTTAGGGTTAGGGTTTGGGTTAGGGTAAGGGTAAGTGTTAGGGTTAGGGTTAGGGTTAGGGTTAGGATAAGGGTAAGGGTTAGGGTTAAGGTTAGGGTTAGGGGTTAGGGTTAGGGTTATGGTTAGGGTTAGGTTTAGTGTTAGGGTTAGGTTTAGGGTTAGGTTTAGGTTTAGGGTTAGGTTTAGGGTAAGGGTAAGTGTTAGGGTTAGGTTGGAGTAAGGGTTAGGGTTAGGGTAAGGGTTAGGGTTAGGGTTAGGGTTAGGGTAAGAATAAGGGTGAGGGTTAGGGTTAGGTTTAGGGTTAGGGTAAGGGTAAGGGTTAGAGTTAGGGTTGGGATAAGGGTTAGGGTAAGTGTAAGTGTTAGGGTTAGGTTTAGGGTTGGGGTAAAGTTTAGGGTTAGGGTAAGGGTTAGGGTTAGGTTTAGGGATAGAGGTAGGATTAGGTTTAGGGTTAGAGTTAGTGTTAGGGTTAAGGTTAGGGTAAGGGTAAGTGTTAGGTTTAGGGTTAGGGTTAGGGTTAGTGTTAGCATTAAGGATAGGGTTAGGGTTAGTTGAGGATGAGGGTTAGGGTTAGGATTAGGGTTAGGTTTAGGGTTAGGGTAAGGCTTAGGGTTAGGGTTAGGGTTAGGGTAAGGGTTAATGTTAGGATTAGGGGTTAGAGTTAGGGTTAGGGTTATGGTTAGGGGTTAGGGTTAGGGTTAGGGTTAGGGGCAGGGTAAGTGTAAGGGTTAGGGTTAGGGTTAGGGTTAAGGTTAGGGTTAGGTTTAAGGTTAGGGTTTGGTTTAGGATTAGGATTTGGGTAAGGGTAAGGTTTAGGGTTACAGTTAGTGTTAGGTTTTAGGGTTAGGGTTAGGGTTAGGATAAGGGTTAGGGTTAGGTTTAGGGTAAGGGTAAGGTTTAGGGTTAGGTTAGGGTTAGGTTTGGGGTTGGGGTTAGGGATAGGGTAAGAGTAAGGTTTAGGGTTTGTGTTACGGTTAGGTTTAGGGTAAGGATTAGGGTTAGGGTTTGGGTTAGATTTTGGGTTAGGGTTATGGTAAGGGTAAGGGTTAGAGTTAATATCAGGTTTAGGGTTAGGGTTAGGTATAGGCTTAGGGTAAGTGAAAGGATTAGGGTTAGGGTTAGGGTTAGGATAAGGGTTAGGGTTAGGGTTAGAGTAAGGGTAAGGGTTAGTGTTAGGTTTAGGGTTGGGCTTAAGGTTAGGGTTAGGCTTAGGGTAAGGGTAAGGATTAGGATTAGGGTTGGGGGTAAAGGTTCGTGTTAGGGTTAGCGCTAGGGTAAGGGTTAGGGTTAGGGTTAGGGGCAGGGTTAGGTTTAGGGTTAGAGTTAGGGTTACCGTTTGGGTTAGGGTAAGGGTAAGTGTTAGGGTTAGGGTTAGGGTTACGGTTAGGATAAGGGTAAAGGTTAGGGTTAAGGTTAGGTTTAGGGTTAGGATTAGGGTTAGGGTTAGGTTAAGGGTAAGGTTTAGGGTTAGGGTAAGGGTTAGGGTTAGGGTTAGTGTTAGGAGTTAGGGTTTGGGTTATGGTTCGGGTAAGGGTAAGGGTTATTGTTATGGTTAGGGTTAGGGTTAGCGTTAGGTTTAGAGTTAGGAATAGGGTTAGTGTTAGTGTTAGGGTTTGGGTTAGGTTTAGGGTAATGGTACGTATTAGGTTTAGGGTTAGGGTTAGGGTTAGGTTAATGGTAAGGGTTAGGGTTAGGTTTACTGTTAGGGTTAGGTTTAGGGTTAGGGTTACGGTTAGGGTTAGGGTAAGGGTAAGGGTTAGGGTTAAGGTTAGGGTTAGGGTTAGGGTTAGGGTAAGGTTTAGGGTTAGGGTTAGTGTTAGGCTTATAGTTAGGGTTAGGTTTAGGGTTAGGGTTAGGGTAAGGGTAAGGGTTAGAGTTAGGTTTAGGGTAAGTGTAAGTGTTAGGTTTAGGGTTAGGGTTAGGGTTAGGATAAGGGTTAGGGTTAGGTTGGGGTAAGGGTCAGAGTTAGGGTTAGGGTTAGGGTTAGTTATAGATTTAGGGTAAGGGTAAGTGTTAGGGTTAGGGTTAGGGTTAGGGTTAGGGTTAGGGTTAGGTAAGGGTTAGTGTTAGGGTTAGGGTAAGTGTTAGGTTTAGGGTTAGGGTTAGTTTTAGGGTAATGGTAAGGGTTAGGGTTAGGGTTAGGTTTAGGGTTAGCGTTAGGGTAAGGGTTAGGGAAGGTTAGGGTTAGGTTTAGGGTTAGGGGTTAGGGTTAGGGTTAGGGTTATGGAAGGTTATGGTTAGGTTCAGGGTTAGTGTTAGGGTAAGGGTAAGTGTTAGGTTTAGGGTTAGGGTTTGGGTAATGGTAAGGGATAGGGTTAGGTTTAGTTTAGGGTTAGCGTTAGGGTAAGGGTTAGGGTTAGGGTAAGTGTTAGTTTTAGGGTTATGGTTAGGGCTAGGTTAAGGTTAAGGGTTAGGGTTAGGGTTAGGTTTAGGGTAAGGGTAAGTGTTAGGGTTAGGGTTAGGGTTAGGTTAAGAGTTAAGGTTAGGGTTAGGGTAAGGGTAAGGGTTAGGGTTAGGGTTAAGGTTAGGGTTAGTGTTATGGTTATGGTTAGGGTTAGGGTTAGGGTAAGGATTAGGTATAGAGTTAGGGTTAGGGTCAGGGTTAGGTTTAGGGTTAGGGTTAGGGCTTGTATTAAGGTTAGGGTTAGGATTAGGTTAAGGATAAGGGTTAGGGTTAGGGTTAGGGTTAGGCTTAGGGTTAGGGTAAGGGTAAGGGTTGGGGTTAGGGTTAAAGTAAGGGTTAGGGTTAGGGTTATGTTTAGGTTTAGGGTTAGGGTTAGGGTAAGGGTTCGGGTTCGGGTTCGTGTTAGTGTAAGGTTTAGGGTTAGGGTTAGGGTTAGAGTTAGGGTTAGGGTTAGGGTTAGGGTTAGGGTTAGGGATAGGGTTAAGGTAAGGGTTAGGGTTAGGGTAAAGGTAAGGGTTAGGGTTAAGTTTAGGGTTAAGGGTTAGGGTTAGTGTTAGTGTAAGGGTAAGGTTTAGGGTTAGGATTAGGGTTAGGGTTGGGGTTAGGTTAAGCGTTAGGTTCAGGGTTAGGGTTAGGGCTGGCATTAAGGTTAGGCTTAGGTTTAGGGTTAGGGTTAGGGTTAGGTTTAGGGTAAGGGTAAGTGTTAGAGTAAGGCTAAGGTTTCTGGTTAGAGTTAGGATAAGGGTTAATGTTAGGGTTAGGGTTAGGGTAAGTGTAAGGGTTAGTGTTAGGGTTAGGTTTTGGGTTAGGTTTAGGGTAAGTTTAAGGGTTAGGGTTAGGGTTAGGATTAGGGTTAGGGGTTATGGTTACGGTTAGGGTTAGTGTAAGGATTAGGGTTAGGGTTAGGGTTAGGTTAGGGGTTAGGCTTAGGTTTAGGGTTAGGGTTAGGGTAAAGGTTAGGGTGAGGTTTAGCGTTGGGGTTAAGGATAGGGTTAAGGTTAGGGTAAGGTTTAGGGTTAGGGTTAGGGTTAGGGTAAGGGTTATGTTTAGTGTTAGTTTAAGGTGAGCGTTAGGGTTGGTGGTAGGGTTAGTCTTTAGGGTTAGGTTTAGGGTTAGGGTAAGGGTTAGGGTTAGGGTTATTGTAAGTGTTTGGATTAGGGTTAGGGTAAGGGTAAGGGTGAGGACAGAGTTAGGGTTAGGGTTAGGGTTAGGTTAGGGGTTGAGGTTAGGGTTAGGTTTAGGTTTAGGGCCCGGGTTAGAGTTAGGGTTAGGGTTAGGGTAAGGGTTATGGTTAGGGTTAGGGTTAGGGTTAGAGTTAGTGTTAGGGTTAGGGTAAGGGTAAGGGTTAGGGTTAGAGTTAGGGTTAGGGTTTAGGGTTAGGGTTAGTGTTAGGGTAAGGGTTAGGGTTAAGGTTAGGGTTAGGGTCATGTTTAGGGTTACGGTTAGGGTTAGGGAAAGTGTTAGGTTTAGGGTTAGGGATAGCTTTAGGGTAAGGGTAAGGTTTAGGGTTAGCGTTAGGGTTAGGGGTTAGGGTTAGGTTTAGGGTTAGGTTTAGGGTTAGGGTTAGGATTAGGGTAAGGGTACGGGTTAGGGTTAGGGTTAGAGTTAAGGTTAGGGTTAGGGTTAGGGTTAGGGAAAGTGTAAGGGTTAGGGTAAGCGTAAGGGTTGGGGTTAAGGTGAGTGTTAGTGTTAGCATTAAGTTTAGGGTTAGGGTTACGGTAAGGGTAGGGGTTAGGTTTAGGGTTAGGGTTAGGGTTAGTTTTAGGGTACGGATTAGGGTTTGGGTTAGGGTTAGGGTAAGTTTAGGGTTTGGGTTAGGGTTAGCATTAAGTTTAGGGTTAAG
>JANJXV010000361.1:747500-755000 GCA_024803745.1 Megascapheus bottae
TTAAGGTTATGGTTAGGGTTAGGTAAGGGTAAGGTTTAGGGTTAGGGTTAGGGTTAGGGTTAGGGTAAGGGTAAGGGTTAGGGTTAGGGTTATTGTTAGGTTTAGGGTTACAGTTAAGGTTAGTGAAAGTGTTAGGGTTAGGGTTAGGGTTAGGGTAAGGGTATGGGTGAGGGACGAGTTAGGGTTAGGGTTAGGGTTAGGTTAGGGTCAGGGTTAGGGTAAGGGTTAGGGTTAGGTTTAGGGTTAGAGTTAGGGTTAGGTTTAGGGTAAGGGTTAGGGTTAGGGTTTGGGTTAAGTATTAGGGTTAGGGTAAGGGGAAGTGTTAGGGTTAGGGTTAGGTTTAGTGTTAGAGTTAGGGTTAGGGTTAGGGTAAGGGTTAGGGTTAGGGTTAGGGTAAGGGTTAGTGTTAGGGTTAGGGTTAGGGTTAGGGTTAGGGTAATGGTTAGGGTTAGGGTTAGGGTTAGGGTTAGCCTCAGGGGTAAAGTAGGGGTTAGGGTTAGGGTTATTGTTAGGGATACGGTTAAGGTTAGGGTTAGCGTTAGGTTAAGGTAAGGGTTAGGGTTAGGGTTAGGGTTAGGTGTTAGGGTTAGGGTTAGTGTAAGGGTAAGGTTTAGGGTTAGGGTTAGGGTTAGGGTAAGGGTAAGGGTTAGGGTTAGGGTTATTGTTAGGTTTAGGGTTACAGTTAGGGTTAGTGAAAGTGTTAGGGTTAGGGTTAGGGTTAGGGTAAGATTTAGGGTTATTGTTAAGGTTAAGTTTAGTGTTAGTGTTAGTGTTAGGGTTAGGGAAAGGATAAGGGTTAGGGTAAGGGTTAGGGTTAGGGTAAGGATTGGGGTTAGGATTAGGGTTAGGGTAAGGGTAAGGGTGAGGGTTAGGGTTAGGCTTAGGGTTAGTTTTAGGGTAAGGATTAGGGTTAGGGTTAGTTTTAGGGTAAGGTTTAGGCTTAGGATTAGCGTTAACATTAAGGTTACTGTTAGGGTTAGGGTAAGGGTTAGGTTTATGGTTAGGGTTAGGGTTAGGATTAGGGGATAGGGTTAGGGTTAGTGTTAGGTATAGGGTGAGGGTATGGGTAAGTGTTAGTGTTAGGGTTAGGGTAAGGGTTAAGGGTAGGGTTAGGGTTAGCGTAAGGGTAAGGGTTAGGGTTAGGGTTAGGGTTAGGGGTTAGGGTTAGGGTTAGGGTAAGGGTTAGGGTTTGGGTTAGGGTTAGCTTTAGAGTTAGGGTTAGGTTTAGGGTTAGGGTAAGGGTAAGGGTAAGGGTTAGGGTTAGGGTTAGGGGTTAGGTTTAGGGTTAGGTTTAGGTTTAGAGTTAGGGTTAGGTTTAGGGTTAAGGTAACCCTAAGGGTTAGGGGTAGGGGTAGGGTTAGGGTTATGGTAAGGGTTAGGTTTAGCGTTAGTGTAAAGGTAAGGGTTAAGTTTAGGGGTAGGGTTAGTGTCAGAGGTAGGTTTAGGGATAAGGGTTAGGGATAGTGTTAGGTTAAGGATTAGGGTTAGGGTTAGGTTTAGGGTAAGGGTTAGCATTAGGGTTAGGGTTAGGGAAAGAGTAAGGTTTAGGGTTCGAGTTAGGGGTAGGTTTAGGGTAAGGGTTAGGGTTTTGGTTAGGTTTAGGGTAAGGGTAAGTGTTAGGGATTGGGTTAGGGTTAGGTTAAGGGTTAGGGTTAGGGTTAGGGTAAGGTTAAGGGCTAGGGTTAGGGTTAAGTTTAGGGTTAATGTTATGGTTATGGTTAGGGTTAGGGTTAGGGAAAGGGCAACGGTTAGGTTTAGGGTTAGGGTTAGGGTTAGGCTAAGTATTAGGGTTAGGGTTAGTGTTAGGGTATGGGTTAGGGTCAGGGTTAGGGTTAGCATTAAGGTTAGGGTTAGGGTTAGGGTAAGGGTAAGATTTAAGGTTAGGTTTAGGGTTATGGTTAGGGTAAGGGTAAGGGTTCTGTTTCGTGTTCCGATTAGTGTAAGGGTTAATATTAGGGTTAGGGTTAGGGTAAGTGTAAGGGTTAGTGTTAGGGTTAGGTTTATGGTTAGGGTTAGTGTAAGTGTAAGGGTTAGGTTTAGGGTTAGGTTTAGGTTTAGGGGTTATGGTTAGTGTTAGGTTTAGGGTAAGGTTCAGGGTTAGGGTTAGGGTATTGGTTAGGCTTAGGTTTACAGTTAGGATTAGGGTAAGGGTAAGGGGTAGGGTTAGGTTTAGGGTTGGGGTTAAGGTTAGTGTTAGGGTTAGGGTAAGGGTAAGGGTAAGGGTTAGGGTTAGGGTTAGGGTTAGGGTTAGGGTAAGGGTAAGGGTTAGGGTTAGTATTAGTCTTAGGTTTAGGGTTGGGGTTAAGGTTAGGGTTAGGGTTAGGGTTAGGGTAAGGGTTAGGGTTAGGGTTATTGTAAGGGTTTGGGTTAGGGTTAGGGTTAGGGTAAGGGTATGGGTGAGGGACGAGTTAGGGTTAGGGTTAGGGTTAGGTTACTGTCAGGGTTAGGGTAAGGGTTAGGGTTAGGTTTAGGGTTAGAGTTAGGGTTAGGGTTAGGGTAAGGGTTAGGGTTAGGGTTAGGTTTTGGGTTAAGGGTTAGGGTTAGGGTTAGGGTTAGGGTAAGGGTTAGTGTTAGGGTTAGGGTAAGGGTAAGTGTAATGTTTTGGGTTAGGGTTAGGGTTAGAGTTTGGGTAAGGGTAGGGGTTAGGGTTAGTGTTATTTTTAGGGTTACTGTTAAGGTTAGGGTTAGCGTTAGGGTTAGGGTTAGGTGTTAGGGTTAGGGTTAGGGTTATGGTAAGGGTTAGGGTTAGGGTTAGGGTTAGGTTTAGGGTTAGGGTAAGGGTAAGGGTAAGGGTAAGGGTTAGGATTAGTGTTAGGTTTAGGCGTTAGGGTTAGGGTTAGGGTTAGGGTAAGGATAAGGGTTAGCGTTAGGGTTAAGGTAGGTTTAGGGTTACGGTTAGGGTTAGGGTTAGGATAAGGTTAAGTGTTAGGGTTAGGGTTTGGTTAAGGGATAGGGGTTAGGGTTAGGGTTAGGGTTAGGGTTATGGTAAGGGTTAGGGTTAGGGTTAGGGTTAGGTCTAGGGTTAGGGGTTAGAGTTAGGGTTAGGGTCATGGTTAGGATAAGGGTAAGGGTTAGGTTTAGGTTTAGGGTTAGGGGTTAGGGTTAGGGTTAGGGTTAGGGGCAGGGTAAGTGTAAGGGTTAGGATTAGGGTTAGGGTTATGGTTATGGTTAGGGTTAGGGTTAGGGAAAGTGTAAGGGTTAGAGTTAGGGTTAGGGTTAGGTTTAGGTTAAGGGTAAGGTATAGGGTTAGGTTTAGGGTAAGGGTAAGTTTAGGTTTAAGGTTTGGGTTAGGGTAAGGATAAGGGTTAGGGTTAGGGTTAGGGTTAGGGTGAGGGTTAGGGTTAGGGTTAGGGTTAGGGTAAGGTTTAATATTAGGGTTAGGGTTAGGGTTAGGTTTAGGGTAAGGTTCAGGGTTAGGGTTAGGGTTAGGTTAGGGGTTAGACTTAGGTTTAGGGTTAGCGTTACGGTAAGGGTAAGGTTTAGGGTTAGGGTTAGGGTTAGGGTAAGGGTTATGTTTAGGTTTTGGTTAAGGTGAGCGTTGGGGTCAGTATTAGTCTTAGTGTATAGGGTTAGGGTTAGGGTTAGGGTAAGGGTTAGGGTTAGGGTTATTGTAAGGGTTTGGGTTAGAGTTAGGGTTAGGGTAAGGGTATGGGTGAGGGTCGAACTAGGGTTAGGGTTAGGGTTATGTTAGGGTCAGGGTTAGGGTAAGGGTTAGGGTTAGGTTTAGGGTTGGAGTTAGGGTTAGGGTTAGGGTAAGGGTAAGGGTTAGGGTTAGGGTTTGGGTTAAGGGTTAGGGATAGGGTTAGGGTTAGGGTAAGGGTTAGTGTTAGGGTTAGGGTAAGGGGAAGTGTTAGGGTTAGGGTTAGTGTTAGGTTTAGGGTAAGGGTAAGGGTTAGGGTTAGGGTTAGGGTTATGTTTAGGGTTAGGGTAAGGGTAAGGGTTAGGTTTAGGGTATAGGGTTAGTGTTAGGTATAGGTTTAGGTTTTAGGGTAAGGATTAGTGTTAGGGTTAGGGTAAGGGTTAAGGTTAAGTTTAGTGTTAGGTTTAGGGTTAGGGTTAGGGAAAGGATAAGGATTAGGGTAAGTGTTAGGGTTAGGGTTAGGGTAAGGATTGGGGTTAGGGTTTGGGTTAGGGTAAGGGTAAGGGTTAGGTTTAGGGTTAGGGTTAGCATTAAGTTTAGGGTTAGGTTTAGGGTTAGGTTTCGGGTAAGTGTTAGGGTTAGGCTTACGATTAGGGTTAGGGTTAAGGTAGGGTTAGGGTTACGGTTAACGTAAAGGTAAGGGTTAGGGCTAGGGTTAGGGTTAGGGTTAGGGTTATGGTAAGGGTTAGGGTTAGGGTTAGGGTTATGTTTAGGGTTAGGGTAAGGGTAAGGGTTAGGGTTAGGGGATAGGGTTAGTGTTAGGTATAGGTTTAGGGTCAGGGTAGGGGTTAGTGTTAGGGTGAGGGTAAGGGTTAAGGTTAGGGTTAGTGTTCGGGTAAGGGTAAGTGTAAGGGTTGGGGTTAGGGTTAGGTTTAGGGTTAGGGTTAGGGTTAGGGTTAGGGTTAGGGTTAGGGTAAGGATAAGGGTTACGGTTAGGGTTAGGCTAAGGGGTTAGGTTTAGAGTTAGGGTTAGTGTAAGTGTAAGGATTAGGGTTAGGGTTAGGTTTAGGTTTAGGTTTAGATTTAGGGTTAGGGTTAAGTTTTGGGTTAGGGTTAGGGTTACGGGTTAGGGTTAGGGTTAGTGTAAGGGTAAGATTTATGGTTAGGGTAAGGGTTAGAGTTAGGGTTAGGGTTAGGGTTAGGGTAAAGGAAAGTTTTAGGGTTAGGTTTAGTGTTAGGGTTAGGGTTAGGTTTGGGGTTAGGGTAAGGGTAAGGGTTAGGGTTAGTGTTAGGGTTAGGTTTAGGGTTAGGGTTATGGTGAGGGTTACGGTAAGGGTAAGGGTTAGGGTTAAGGTTAGGGTTAGGGTTAGGGTTAGGGTAAGGTTTAGGGTTAGGGTTAGGGTTAGGGTTAGGTTTAGGGTAACGGTAAGTGTTATGGTTAGGGTTAGGGTGAGGTTTAGGGTAAGGGTAACGGTTAGGGTTAGGGTTAGGGTTAGGGTTAATGTTAGGATTAGGGTTAGGGTTAGGGTTAGGGTTAGGGTTAGGGTATGGGTTAGGGTTAAGGTTAGGATTAGGGTTAGGTTAAGTGTAAGGGTAAGGGTTAGGGTTAGATTTAGGGTTAGGAGTTAGGGTTAGGTTTAGGGTTAGAGTAAGGTTTAGGGTTAGGGTTAGGGTTAGGTTAGGGGTTAGGTTTAGGGTTAGAGTAAGGGTTAGGGTTAGGGTTAGCATTAAGGTTACTGTTAGGGTTAGGGTAAGGGTAAGAGTTATAGTTAGGATTAGGGTTAGTGTTAGGTTTAGGGAAAGGCTTAGGGTTAGGGGTTAGGTTTAGGGTTAGGGTTATGGTAAGGGTTAGGGTTAGGGTTATTGTAATTGTTTGGGTTAGGGTTAGGGTTAGGGTAAGGGTAAGGGTAAAGGTGAGGGTAGAGTTAGGGTTAGGGTTAGGGTTATGTTAGGGTTTAGGGTTAGGGTCAGGGTTAGGGTTAGGGTCAGGGTTAGATTTAGGGTTAAGGTTAGGGTTAGGGTTAGGGTTAGGGATTTGGGTTAGGATTAGGGTTATTTTAAGGTTTAGTGTTAGGGTCAGGGTAAGGGGAAGTGTTAGGGTTAGGGTTAGGGTTAGGGTTAGGGTTAGGGTTAGGGTAAGGGTTAGGGTTAGGGTTAGGGTTACGTTTAGGGTTATGGATAGGGTTAGGGAAAGTATTAGGTTAGGGTTAGGGTTAGGGTTAGGGTAAGGGTAAGGTTTAGGTTTAGGGTTATGGTTAGGGGTTCAGGTTAGGTTTAGGGTTAGCTTTAGCGTTAGGGTTAGGGTAAGGGTAAGGGTGAGGGTTAGTGTTAGGGTTAGCGTTTGGGTTAGGTCTAGGTTTAGGGTTAGGGTAAGGGTACGGTTAGGGTTAGGGTTAGGGTTTGGTTAGGGTTAAGGTTAGGGTTAGGGTTAGGGATAGGGTTAGGGAAGAGGAAGGGTTAGGGTAAGTGTAAGGGTTAGGGTTAGGGTGAGGGTTAGGTTTAGCATTAAGTTTAGGGTTAGGGTTAGGGTAAGGGTAAGGGATAGGTTTAGGGTTAGTCTTAGGGTTAGTTTTAGGGTAAGGATTAGGGTTAGGGTTAGGGTTAGGGTTAGGGTAAGGGTAATTGTAAGTGTTAAGGTTAGGGTTAGGGTTAGGGTTAGGGTTAGGGTTAGAGTTACGGTTAGGTTTAGGGTTGGGGTTAGGTTTAGGGTTATGGTTAGGTTTAGGGTTAGAGTTAGGGTTAGTTTTAGGGTTGGGGTTAGGTTTAGGGTTAGGGTTAAGGTAACGCTAAGGGTTAGGGGTAGGGGTAGGGTTCAGGTTAGGGTAAGGGTTAGCGTTAGGGTTAGGGTAAGGGTAAAGTTTAGGGTTAGGGTTAGGGTTTGGATAAGGGTACGGGTTAGGGTTAGGGTTATTGTTAGGGTTAGGGTTAAGGTTAGGGTTAGCGTTAGGGTAAGGTAATGGTTAGGGTTAGGGTTAGGGTTAGGGGTTAGGGTTAGGGTTAGTGTAAGGGTAAGTTTTAGGGTTAGGGTAAGGGTTAGGGTTAGGGTTAGCGTTAGGGTAATGGTAAGGTTTAGGGTTAGGTTTAGTGTTAGGGTTAGGGTTAGGTTTAGGGTTAGGGTAAGGGTAAGGGTTAGGGGTTAGTGTTAGGGTTTGGGTTAGGGAAAGGGTAAGGTTTAGGTTTAGGGTTAGGGTTAGATTTAGAGTTAGGGTTGGGGTTAGGGTTAGGGTTAGGTTTAGGGTAAGGGATAGGGTTAGGGTTAGGGTTAGGGGTTAGGGTTAGGGTTAGGGTTAGGGTTAGGTTAAGGGTTAGGGTTAGGGTTAGAGTTAGGTTTAGGGTTAGGGTTAGGGTTAGGGTTAGTGTTAGGGTAAGTATAAGTGTTACGGTTAGGGTTAGGGTTAGGGTTAGGGTTATTTTTAGCGTATTTTTAGTGTAAAGGTAAGTGTTAAGGTTAGGGGTAGGGTTAGTGTCAGAGGTAGGTTTAGGGATAAGGGTTAGGGATAGGGTTAGGTTAAGGATTAGGGTTAGGGATAGGTTTAGGGTAAGGGTTAGCATTAGGGTTAGGGTTAAGGAAAGGGTAAGGTTGAGGGTTAGGGTAAGGGCTAGGTTTATGGTAAGGGTTAGGGTTTTGGTTAGGTTTAGGGTAAGGGTAAGTGTAAGGGATTGGGTTAGGGTTAGGTTAAGGGTTAGGGTTAGGGTTAGGCTAAGGGTAAGGGTTAGGGTTAGGGTTAAGTTTAGGGTTAATGTTATGGTTAGGATTAGGGTTAGGGTTAGGGAAAGGGCAACGGTTAGGTTTAGGGTTAGGATTAGGGTTAGGGTAAGTATTAGGGTTAGGGTTAGTGTTAGGGTATGGGTTAGGGTTAGGGTTAGGGTTAGCATTAAGGTTAGGGTTAGGGTTAGGGTAAGGGTAAGAGTTACGGTTT